>CM057822.1:34670782-35131274 GCA_030067965.1 Latrodectus elegans | reverse complement strand
ACAAATACAATACTTTTTTTCCCAGCTAACACCAACATGCATGGAGCCAAGACAGTCTTCTTCCTCACGGTGCTCCACTCTTCGGACTACAGAAGCTGCACTTTTTCTCCCTATGAATCAGTGTTCCCCAGGGAACTGTTCTCAGCCCATCTCTTTTTTTCCTTATATTTCACTAGTGTTGAGAGGACTATCTCTCCTGACACGCGCATTGAAATGTTTGCTGATGACATAATTCTCTGGAGCTCTGGAATCTCCATTCCTGAGAGAGAGTCTCGGATTAACAGTTCTTTGCTGGCCCTTTCCGAATCTGCAGCGGAGTTCAGGTTCAGTTTTAATCCAACCAAATCAATTACCACCTTCTTTACTATAGATAAGCACTTATATCACTACTAACCTTCTGTGTTACTTAATCATCAGAAACTTATTTACGAGAAACATCCAAAATACTTGGGATTCATTCTAGACCCGGAATTTACATGCAACTAACATATCAAATACATTACCTTGAAAGCCAGGAAACGACTACGCATCCTGAAATACATTGCTGGTAGAGACTTGGGAGCGGACACAACTACCATTAGGACTACCTACCTAACACTCCTTAGGCCCATTTTAGAATATGGCTTCCAAATCTACTAATGTGCTTCTAATTCCAATTTGGGAAAATTAGAAAAAGTCTAATCGAGTGCTGCACGTATCATTACTGGCTTGAAACACAGCTGTCCTTCAGAAATATTACTCTTCGAAGCAGACTTACATCCTCTTCATATCAGAAGACAATCCTGTCTAGTCAAATATTACAATAAACTCAACAGTTATGGCCAAGGGAATCTCACGTCAAGTTACCTAAGCATCTGGACTCCGTTCCAAAGATTAAAGAAATATAGTCCATTCAGTCTGGTTAACTCCCTACACGTAATCGAGAACAATGTCAAATCACATGTCCTTTACTGTGGTCTGAATCCTGCTGAGGCTCTTTCCAATGTTCATTTCAATTACGAACTTCCTACGGCAGTCATCAAGAGGGATTGTTTACCTGAATTACTAAAACAACTAGCCATGGAAATCATTAACGATATACCACTAAATGACATAAAAATCTACATTGTTGGCAGCAAAATAAATCATCGAGCTGGCAGCGGAATTTTCATCGAGACTCCTCGTGACACACTCTCTCTTAGTCAACGTAATCCCGACTTCTGTTCGGTCTTTCGTAGCGAACTAATAGCCATCAACATCGGATTGGAATCTATCATGAGTGAAACTAATTATAGTGATGTTTGAATATTAACTGATAGCCGTAGTACAATTCAACTTCCGCAAAATTGGACCTGTTTGTGAGACCAAACAAGCTTTCTATTCTACACAAGCTCAAAATTTTCTCCCTTCGACATAATGTCTATTTTCAATGGATCCCATCTCACGTGGATAAAGCATCTCACGTTGAAATAGCAGACACTTTAACAAAGGAGGGATCAGGGTATCCTCTATTTCTTCTACCGTACTTACCTACCTTGAACTCCTTTTCCCGAGAAAAGCCCAGATTAAAACCAATTGGCAGGTACCTTTGACTCACCATTTCTACAAGAGTAGAAAGCTGGGAATTTCTCTGGCTCTTTCCTAAATAAGAAATCCAGTAATCTTGCACGTCTCGCCTCTGGCCACCTGAAATCCTTCATTTTTATAGCGGGTAACAAGACCTCCCCCCTCTGTCCTAAATGCCATGGACACCAAGCTTCTCCTGAGCATATCCTGAATTGTATAAATATACTATGGGATGAAATCTACACTTCTTTCCTCCTTGTCATCAATTTCCTATCAGTCAACAGATTCCTAGATTTGGACTGACTCCATCAGACCCTTGGAGATAAGCAACAACAACGATGTTTTTAGTAAAATAGAAATTATGTTATTCTTAAACACCTGGCGCAATATAAAAAGTAAAAAGATCTCGATGTTTTACAGATTTTTCACTATACTGATGTCTCTTCAGTTATCAAATATTTTAAGGAATTTAGATTCCCACTCTTCTCGTTTCGAGAGACAAAAATTCTGAGGTGTCATTACTTAAATTAACTATATTAGGAAAATAATAACTTTATGATAATTTCAATTCAACATTAGTTAGGTTCTAAATTACAAATATTGGAATCAAGCTTTCAAATTTAATTTTTTTAAAACTTGTTTAGCCAGATATTTCATTCGAAATAAGAATTGATAATTTTTAAATAATAGTGAATTATCTTTAAATATTAATTGAATACTAATGTAAATCACAAGAAATTTTTTATACAATAAATTGAAATAAAAATTAATCAATGTAGTCAGACTAGACTAGTAGAATAATAAATGATAAAGTTGAATACATATGTTTTATATTTTTGATAAATAATTTCTGAAACTGTGAAACACTCAAACTATACATTTCATTTTTAAATTGTGGGCGTGGTGGAAAATTTAATAGATGAGTTCATTAAAATGTGATTTGAATTAAAAACAATTGTTCTTATTACTATTTATTCATCTTCTCACTTTAGCATATTTTCAGTATTTGTAAAAATATAATTTTAATAACTAAATAATTAATTATTTAAAAACAAAATGTGATAATTATTAAATAACTGTATCGAAATTTAATCACTGAAAGAAATTTTTATAATTATTTAATATTTAAGATTGAAGTTAAAATATAACCTCTAAGCGAATGCTAAAGAAGAAGTATTTTGCGAATAATAAATTAATTTATGCTGAGAAACAGCACTTTTTCACATTTTATGTCCTACTTTTAAAATCCTTTTTTTATTATATATCTTTGGTAAATTTATTTCATTCATTAAATATATAATTTACATTGATTTTTTCCATTTACTCTCATTTATTTATATAGTCACATAAAACTTACTTGTGGCATAAATTTAAATAGTTAAACTGAGTACTTCCATATACAAAGACTATCTCATTGATTTTGGACAAATATATTTGATATCTCTATTCAAAATATTCACAAGTAAAGTGTCATTTATGTGTCTTTGTTTTAAAATTGTTTTAACTTAACATTCTCACGTTTGTCTTTTACAAATGTTATATAAAAGTAGAAATTGTTAGAAATTTCAATAAAATATTTAATATCATTTTTATTTTTTAAATAAAAATATATAACACAAAATCACATTAAATTAGTCAATAATTCTAACTTTATATACAATTCACAATTACAAAGTAATAAAAAATTAAATTCTATGTTTTTCAGGATTACTTTTGATATAATATGTTCATGAATTATTTCTTGAGTAAAAATTTATTTTGTGAAACCTATTTTATATTTTTTTGCTATTTATCAAATGATGTATAATAAATAATTGTTTCAAATATTTTTAATATTCAAATAAAATGTATAAGGCTGAAATATGTTATGAAACAAGAAATTAACAAACTGTAACCATAAACAACACTTGCAAACAGTTAATATGTTATAGATTCTTAAACTTTTCTAATTATGGACACTCAGCTTGAAACTTCGAGAAAAGGAAGCATTTCTGAAATCAATATGGAACTGAGATTGATTTCCTTTTCTCTCTTGATTTGCATTTCAAATCTGGAACACAATGCCCTTTAAAGGGGCAATTTCAGATACCAAATGGTTGAACTCGACAATTCGGACATTTCTCCTTGTCAAACCTCCCTGCACTTCTGCCCTTCAATGAAAGTGATCGAACCAATTTACTGTAACCAACGAAATGGGAGTTCTATGTGTTTATCGAGACAGGGATTACGGACAAGGCTTCTCTTCAGCGCACTCAAAGAAAAAGGAAATTGATGGTTGGAAATACTTAAAGGTCACTGTGCTCGTTACTTAAAAGAAAAGAAATTTACAAGAGATCGCTTGAATAAAATATTTTAATGATGAGGTTCGAGAGCAGAATGAAAGTTATCGGTGGAAAGTTTTTAAGTTAAATTGGTATTCCACAAGCTACCTAATTTAAAATTTATTGTGTGTACAATAGATATCAATGTGAACAATAAAAAGTCATCTTAATTTGAAAGTAATCAAAATTGAATATTGTTTTTGTAAAATGCTTTTATATATAACATAATCTAGTTTAAAATTATATTTGTTCTTTGTAGTACATATTTATTACATAATTGGAGGGGTAAAAATAGTATATTAATAATAATGTTCAAGTATTTTTAGCAAACTGCTTAAAATTTCACACGCAATTTATAAATTGCAATAATGCAATATATATATATATATATATATATATATATATATATATATATATATATATATATATATATATATATATATATATATTATATATATATATATATATATATATATATATATATATATATATATATATATATATATATATTTATATATATATATATATATATATATATATATATATATATATATATATATATATATATATATGTTATTATATATATATTTCCAACTGTGGTACTTGCAATTGCCTTTTAGAAAAATTTGAAAATATAACTTCTAATTCTCTAAAATTAAATAAGCAAGTCACAATTATTGTTATTTAATTTTTAATTGTTTATCCGGCAGTGATATAAGTAACTTTTCTCAAAATGATTTTCTCTAATATACATGTACTTTTAGCAACTTAGAAAGTATTGGAATTTTCGAAATCAAAAACAGGAATAAACAATTAAACTTTTAAATGATAAAATAAACTAATTAAAAATAAATAGAAACTAACAGAGAGAAATTTTCTAGAAAATAATGCTGAGCAATTTATGGAGTAAGGAATATAGTTTTCTATATTTTTGAGCTGATCTGCTGTTATAATCAGAATTTTATTTAAAATATAATATTATATGTTAATACTAAAAGAAGAGTTTATCAAAATTAAAAATTGTTTAAAATAAAATATTAATAGGAATAATTAAAGAAAAAATAAATATGGCTTCAAATAATGTATTGCTCTTTTTATTTTTCAGTATTTAGTAAGAAAAATCACATATATAATGAACGAATAAATTAAACTATTTTAAAATATTTAACTTTTTTTTTTATTTACTTTTTTTCAGTGAATAAGTTATATACATTTTAAAGAACAAAGAGGAATCGTAATGTGAATAACTAATTTATCATTATTCTTTAAAAGCTGTATTATTTTTCTTGAAATTATATTCATATTTATAACATTTGTAAGTACAAGGAATCCAACGCAGTTATAAATTACGTGTTATTATAATTTGTACACGCAATATAAAAAGAGCAATAGTAAAACTTCTAGAAAATTTCTTAAAACATTTGAAATATAAAAAAATCAAAGTATCTATAAACATTATGCCTTTTTTAAAATTTGCTTAGTGAAAGAGTAAATGTTTTTATTGACTGAGTATTTTTATGTAGATTTTCTCAGAATATTTTGAAAAAAGCATAAACTATTCATGGATGAATAAAAAAAATCGGATTTTTAACTTGGCATGTTTATTTTAACAAGCAATATATTTTAAAACATAAACTAATTTTTGATTCTCTGACTTGATTCCCACTTAATAATGAGCGAGTTAGAGATTCCAACTTTGAAGGTTAATGTTTAATCTCTAAATTTCTTTTCTTTCATATTTTAGATTTTAAATAAAGATATATCTTAGATTTTTCGTAAGGGTTCAATTCTAATACATGAGAGAAAAATTGTATTTTATAAATTTAACTCTTCTCATTTATGTATATTCTCTTTAATTTCTTAATCTAATATTATTGAAATGAATCCTTTTAAATTTAAAAACGACAGCTTCAAGCTCAAAATAGAAAGGAAAATTTTAATCATTTAGAACTAAAAATAGATTTAAAATTTTTGGAGTTCTTTATAAAAATAACCACATAAATCCTTGCATCGTAACGAATTTCATAAAAAATATTTTTCATCAAATAAATATAATTACTCACTCATGGGCTTTATTTATTTAAAGTGCACTTGTATCAAACACTTATTATCTAAACAACAATATGAAAGTATTAAATAAAGTAAAATTAAAAATAATATGCACCATAACAAAATATTTTCTCTTTATTTTCCTTAAATAAGCAATGATTGTAAATCATCTGATTATTTAGACACTTATTAAAAAAATATTTTATCTTTGAAATGTATGAAAAGGAAAAAAAAATCATCAAAGTTCAAAGTAGTCTCCTCTAGCATCAATGCAATTTTGTAGACGAATTTTCCACAGATTAAGTGCCTCAAGCCATTCATTTTTTGGAATAGATGAACAAAATTTATTTAAAGCCACATCAATCTCTTCTTCTGAAGAAAACGAAGTCCACGTAAGTTCTTTTTTAGAAAAAAGAATAACCAAAAGTTGAACATAGCTAAATCAGGTGTATGCGGAAGATATTCAATCACCTTAATTTGTTTTTGTTTAAGAAACTCAACTGTTGATCCGGCTGTATGAAAAGATGCATTGTTATTGTGAAGCATTAGTCCCCTAACACTCAGTTCTTGTAGAATTTCTGGAAGAGATTTAGTGGTATACCAGTTTGATGTTACGGTCTTCTGTACTTCCAACTTGATTGCTTTGACTAATCCCGTACTTCTGAAGAAAACGGCATAAATCACTTTTTTCAGTGTGGGTTATTTTTTTATCATTGTCGGCGTGGGATCCTCTTCAAAGACCCATACTTTGCTTTCTTGACGTGTTGGAACGTCAAAAAACGGTATGAACGTTTCACCACCTGTTACAATTTTAGAAATGATGAGGTGGCCACCATCATTTAGCAATTTAAGTGTTTCTTTACTGATTCTGACACACTCCACTTTTTGGTGCTCAGTTAGATTATGGGGAACCCAACGGCAAACTACTTTTCTTATATGTAATTCTTCAGGAATGATTTTGTGTATGGCTGTGGATCCAATGTTAAGCTCCTTCTGTATCATTTGAAAAGTACAGTGATTATCATCCATTAACATTTTTCGTATGGCAAACACATTATCCGTGATTACTTCTGACGGCGGCCTTTCTGTGTGTTCTTCATTCTGAAGGAAATTGCGATCTCTTCTAAATTGTCTAAACCATCTGAATACAGTAGCACGAGCTAGAGATTCATCACCAAATGCATCAAATACACCAAATGTATTTTGTAATTGCAACCGTTGAACGTATTCTTGTTCATTTAATCCTGCTTTAAAATCGACGAAAATCCTAGCGGGAAAATGTTCTCGCGTCAACTCCATTTTTTCTTCTGTTTAAAATTTATTCTACGCTAAAAACAAGATGAAGTAAGTCAGTCAAAAATCGTCTTCTGTGTTAAAATACTTTGTATTTTAAAATTAAACCATTATTTTTATTTTGTAAATTCTCGTCTGCGCGTATCTCAAAAATTTCAGAGTAACCCTCGTAAAACCATTACTTTCTGTCATCGATAAACAAGTGAGTGTCATAGAGAATTTGAGCTTTTAGAAATTTGTCAATAGTAACTTATTGATACTAAAAAAATAATTTTTAGCAGTCCTTAGATTTTTGCATATTGAAATTCCTACGTTCAACATAAAAACCTTGGAATATTTGAATAACTTCAGTGTTGCTATTTTACAACAACAGGTGCCTACGTAGAACTTAAGTCTGGATTTGGCTTTACCCGTTAAATAGAAGCAACGGGTCTTAATAAATTAGAAGCAGAATCCCTAATACTTGACCAGCCACCACAGTTTCTTCAAAGTGAAATTATACTAGATGAAAAATTACACATTAAAGATACTGTGACTACAAGAATTCTTAGTGACATTCATATTGCATTTTCCATCGTATCTAATCCTTCTCAGACTTCAAAGTCGGTTAAAGATGTACAACTGTTTTCATAACCTAGCGTTCAATTCCCAGAGTCAAAATATAAGTGTAGTTATAAACAGTTGAAAGTAAACTCTTTTTCAAAGCAAAATTCATCTTTAAAACAGGAATTTTATTAGCTTTCAATCCCCTTTTTACAAATTATAAATATTCCTTTTTATAAAAAAATGAATATATAAATTTTAGAGTAAAAAAAATTAAACAGGCAATTATAAAACTATTATATTTTGGAAAATTTGTTATAATCTTCGGTTCTTTTATATCTGGTTTATATCTTCGGTTCTTTTTATTCCTTTAGGATTTTAATAAATATTAGAAATGTTTAGTACACAGATTTTTAAGTTATTGATTGCAAATATTTTGACAAATAATTATAAGAATCTATAAGTGGATAATATTAATTGGTTTGAACACACGGATAAAGTTTTACAATATAAACAGAAACATATTATATTCAATGCACTAAATATATTGATTTAGAAGTCTTTTAACTTATTTAAGTTTTATATTAAGATATTTTCTTAGAAACTATATTTTAGCAAGTATTTATCATTAATAAGTACATAGACGTTTACAAAATTCTAGAATATTTAATGCGTACATTACGATTAATAATTTTCCAAACTATTTTCTGAGATTTAAGAAATTTTTGAGTAATTTCTTATAATTAATGTTAGAAATACATCATAATTTTCTGCAATTACATATGCAGATTTCAATATTATAATTGCAAATTATCACAATCTTCACAATTATAAATTACAAAGTTATAATCATGTATGTATTTTCACAGTAGGAAACTAGTTTGAAAAAGTGTAAGTTCTAACTTGCCACTCTATATAAACTTATAATTAAAAATTATTACTAACCATAAGCACCTGTAATTGTTAATAACTATCTACAAGCAAAAATGGAACTGCTGTGTATGAATTAAATTGATGACGTTAAAAAAATGTTTTGAAAATACGCTGTGTTAAGACACTCGTTAAAGCATTTACCTATTTTAGCATTGTATAACCTAGTCTTCTATTTTATTTGTTAAGTAAAATCATAACTTTATATTTCAATTATATCATTGCCTATTTACAAACTGCTTCGAAATTTAACATCTCTTAAAAATTAAATTTAAAACTAAATTGTGTACATAACTTTACTCTATGGTTTAATAATTTAAAAACTGAATCGAAAGAAATTTAATTTATATCAGTTTTGATATTTATTTTATTCAAAAAATATTGATAAATCTAATAACTATTTTTATAGTTCAATTTCATTACATTACGATAAAATAAATACAAGCTTAACAGGATGTGAATTTAGCTGAAATAAATATAATATATTATACTCTTTTTGATTGCATACATTATGCAGATCATTTAAGATACCATACAATGCATACATTCTTTGTATTTAAAAAAAAGCATTTATGAAAATTATTATTGCATTAAAGTTGAATAACTTAATTTATACTGGAAATGAGGTATGAGGGTACGAGGTATAAAAATGAAATCCAGTTCAAATAAAATATCCTTAAATTACAGTACTATATATACATACATACATACATACACATGTACACACATATATATATATATATATAACATATATATATATATATATATATAATATATATATATATATATATATATATATATATATATATATATATATATATATATATATATATATATATATATATGTATTATATATATATATATATATATCGGCTTTCAAATATTAATTAATTCTGAAAATTCTGTCAAGCAAATAAAATTAACTAATTTTAGTATTTATATTTTCAATGTTTTAATTATCTGGAGTTCAAGAATTTTCCATAGATATAACACATTATAATATCACAAACTAAGATAATTTTGTATTTCTTGGCAAAATAATTACTGCTTGAAACATTTTATTTGAATTTACCAATGTTCAACAAAAATGAAATTAAATTGCTAATTGTTTGAATTATATTTTTGTAATATTCATTTACTTAAAATTATATGTTAATTGAAATTTAAAAATAAATAACTAAAAGATATGTACTTAAGTTAAAAAATATCATTTAAAACTTAATATTAAATTTAATATTATTAAAATTTTAAATTTAAATTGTTTAAAATATATATACGCAGTAAATGCTTTTACATAATATTGCGGGCAAAAAACTCTATCAAACTTAGTGATTTTAAAAAAATATTTTTTTATTTAATTTTAACAAATAATCGAAATATATAATTAAGACATAATAAGAGTTTGATATATTTCTTTAAATAAAAAAAAAGTGTATGAATATCAGTATATTTTTTGAAGTTTTGATTATATACGTGGTTCATATAAGTTAATAATACTAGTTACACATATTCATATGATATAATGATTACATTTAAAACCTATTTGGTACAGATAAATTTTTGAGTTAAACAAGTGAGTGTTTGAAAGAAAATGTTTGTAAAATATGAGAGAGAATGTGTATATATATTCTCATATACATATTAATAGAGTAAATTTCTAAGAATGATCTTTCATCCAATTCAATGTTTTGCAAAGTTGACTGACTGAAACACCGTATACGAAAATTATAGATTCGATAAATGTTATTATTAAAATGATAACAATACAATGAAAAATAAAAGCGCTAAAATATTAATTTTTCCCGACTTTAATATATAACTTTAATGCATTTTTAAGAAATATCACAATAATTTAGAAAATATTCAACTAAAAAAGTTTTTTTTTCAAATTAATCTAGAAAAAATTTATAGATGTATATGATACTGGGAAAAATATTTTAAATCACTTAAATGAAATAAAATATTTTTCCAATATCATATGAAGTAATTATCTTTAATTTAATGTGTTTGAGCTAAGTGCAATAATTTATTGTATAGATTGAATCGCATTCAATACATTTTTTTATCAAATTCTTAATTGTTTTTCCAAAAATTAGATGTTGAGGAACATCATAAAAAGACTGTAATGCGTTCTTTCCTTACTTATTGTTTCATAATATCATTTAATTATATTTATAAGGTTTTTGTACTGTTAGTGGCAAAAACATTAAGATTTTTGCATATTTCGAATGTGATTGTATGACTTGTAATGTATAAATTTATATCAATATAAAAAACTTTTCAAATTACAGATTCATTTAATGGAAAAATACAAAAAAATTCTTAATATATTTGGATATTATTATGCTTTTCAAAGTTAATGCACAAATACTTCGCAATAAAGCAATTTAAATTTGTTTCAATAGTGGGTGTAGACTCAAACAATTAATGTAGACTCAGACAATGTAACACAATTAATGTATGCTCAAATTAATAGTTATAAGCTTCTGTGAAACTGTTCATATTATTATTTATTTAAATACTGCTGAAAATGTATTGTATAGTGAATTCAAATGCTTAATTTCTCAATAAAGTACAATGAAATATCCTCATTAAATTTAAAAAAAATATTTAATTAAATCTATCATATTACGTTTTTCATTCATAAATTCTCTTGAATAGAAATTCTTTTTATATAATTTATTTTTAATTTCAAACATTTTAAAAAACATAAATATTGATAACATGACTTTTTATGAAATGAAATATGTACATATTTTTAATTTCAACAATACGACTTTCTCTCAATCTATTGTAAAGAATTTTCTAAGACATCTTAGCACTAACCAAAAAAGTTATAAGGCTAATATATTTTAAAATGTTAGTAAATTATAGCATATTTCTTTGCTGATAAAATGACATTAAATTTTCTGAAATATTCTGAAATCAAAACTGATGTGTCAGCACAAATTTTAAAGCTTAATTCCAAATTCTGATAACTTTTGGATTGATTCTAACTTAGTTTCGCTTTTACATGCCTACATTTTTTCAAATTTTTGCACAAATTTTTTGTTAGTTGTTAACATGAATGCATAAATTTAAAACATTTAAATTATCAATTTAAATATATAAATGCGTCCCAAATAGGTGCAAATATAATTTAAAGTGATATTGTTGTTTATTATCTTGATAAATTCATATTTATTAAATTATTATTCTTTGTTATTTGGATAAATTTAAATAACACTTGTTTGACAATGTAGTAATCTACAACAGAGAGATATATGATAACTTAAAAATTATTTTTAGCAGCATGGTAAATTATAATTATAAAAATATTAACATGATAAACTATAAATGACTTATTCCTTATTTTGTATCGAGTTAAAAGAATAAAGCCGTCTGAATGGATCATAACTGCTCGGTCATTCCAAAAATTTATGTAGCACGCTTCATCTAAAAAATTAAAAGTTCAACTTTTAGTAGAGTTTCATTATATCAATGAATTTGCCAGATGAGAAATGTTTGTGAGAGATAATAGTACTTAGAATTAACTATATTTAATTGTAGCTATACTTAAAATTAGCTATATTCGTCAACTTTAGGACTCAATATCTAATTTAGAAATACATTTTTCTTAGTTAATTCCAAACTATATTTAATATGTAATTTTCAACCAAATCAGGTGACAATTTCTAAAACGAGGAATTAGAAAATGATGTGTCAAAACCACTGCAGTTTTAGCTATAAAAGAAATAATAATAACATGAAAATAATTCACTCAAACACAAAGAAAAATTAACAACTATTCTTAACTTATATTTGTCTCCATAAACAACATTATTGGTGTATACAACCTCGTGTCATCAAAGTCCTTCTAGTTCCATTCATTTTTTCAATAAATTAAAACAGCTATATAACGTAAATTCAAAATATTTGAAACTTTTCAGTTAAAATTCTAAATTTTTAATTTATTCTGATATGTTAAATTCTTACTATTTTTTATTCATTCTTTTCAAAATGATGGTTATAATATATGCATTTTATGACAGAACCTTGAGATATCAACCGATGAATAACGTTTTTTTTTCTAAGGAAATGATTGTAAAGGATAAATTACAGGAAAATTCCTAAAAATCGCTAAAATATTTCTGGATCATTAATATCTTTGAAAAAAGTTTTAAAATAAAGAGAGCTTGCTGGTTTCAGTAAAGGAAATTGAAGTTAACATTTATTTATCCTTCTCCAGTATTTTTTGAATGATAAATCAATATCTCTATTTCTTTCAGAACTTTATTTTCCAAGTTTTATTAGCTATAAAGCATAATATTGCTTCTAGCAAAAGTGACATGATTGAGAATTAATTCAGTATCAAGAAATTTTTAAAAAGAAGCTGCATACTATTATGATCTCAAACATTTAGTAGAAAAAGCATGATAGATGTTTGAAAAGTTATAAGTTAAATGATAATTAAATGATAATGATTTGTTAATTATTTAACAATGTTGACTTTTTCCTGTATTTAAACATTACATTTATTATTGTTAAGATATAAATATGACTTAATAAGTTATATATATATATATACATATATATATATATACATAAAAATATATAGCTTTATATATAAATGTATGCTCATATATATAATGTAATCAATTATTTGCATCAAATTTTCATATTTGTAATTTAATGTTATTTATCAAGCATAGTAAAATAAAAAGGAATTTTACTGCAATTATTTTTGTATTAATGTGTTGTAATCAGTATAATGCGTTTTTTACACACTCCTTTTTGAAAAAGTATTAAATAATCAACTAAATTGTATATTATACATTGATTTAGTCGGTATTTCAATTTTAACGCAGGGTTTCTCAACTTTTCAGTTTTCGCAGCTCGACTTTTCAATCATACGTTTCATTGCGCCCTCGCATACAATACAATGTATACCATAATAATATCTTTTAAGTATTTTGGAACTAAATATGCATTAAGACCTTAATTTTACATTTTACAAATTATCAATAATATGGAAATTTGAATACATTTGCTACAATGATCCTCAACACTAAAAAAACTTGAGTCGTGTTCCTTTTATTGCTCCTGTGTACATCATCTCAGTTCTCCTCGAGCTTACACGAGAAGTTAGGATTTGTTACGAACATTCTAATATGATGCCGTCTCGAGACAACGAAGGTTGTTTTCCCAAAGAGAGTAGGAGAATGTATAATAACGCCAGTTTCAATTCCAGTCAATGTCATTCGAACTATTCTATCACCTTCAAACCACTCGTTGGATTATGCAGAATCTGTCATGCAAAGTTTATGTTGTCAGTTAAAGATTCATCATGTCTGAAGTTTCTATGGCTGCAAACCCTGCAGAATTTTATATAAAATTTCAAGCAAAAGTAAGCGAACATTATAAGATAGACAAGGAACAACCTATGGGACAAATAATTGTTTTTCCAAAACAAAACCAAAAAATATTTTGAAGAATATTTAGTTTTTGGGTTTACAAGTACTCTCAGAAGTAAATGAAGAAAAAGAAGTTTATCAGTTGCTCACACAAAAATGTTGGTGAAGGTAAAGTGAAACTAATAAACTTATATGACACTTGAAAACACTTTATAGTGAACATATTAACAAACCAAGAGAAATATTTGAATTAAAATTAAAGTCACATGAAAAGCAAAATCCATTTTAAAAATGTGATTTGTTTTATTTGGCTCTAACAAATTTTCTTATATAGTAACTAGATGTAAATAATCTCACACCATTTGTAAAAAATATCTTTTGCTACTAGTAATTGAGAAAGTAGAAATTATGTTTTGAAATAATTTGGTAAAACAATCGCAGTATCTATCCCTTTATGTACTTTATTGCCCGTCAAATTGAGGATATAGTTGATATAGGTGAGATATCAACTATCTCAAATATATATATATATATATATATATATCATATATCATATATCATATATATATGATATATGCCACTATATATATACTATATATATCATTATATATATCATCATATGCCATAAACTTAGATATATATATATATTATATATATATATATATATAAAATATATATATATATATATATATATATATATATATATATATAAATATATATATATATATATATATTATATATAAAAATATATATATATATAAATATATATATATATATATATATATATATATATATATATAAATATATATATATATATATATACATATATATATATATATATATATATATATATATATATATATATATATATATATATAAATATATATATATATATATATATATATATATATATATATATATATATATATATATATACTATATATATATAAAATATATATATATATATATATATTTATATATATCTCTATATCTATATATATATATTTATATATATATATATATATATATATATATATATATATATATATATATATATATATATATATATATATATATATATATATATGTAAATGTATATTTCTTGTCAAATACAGCTTCAGGAGGCAACAAATAAAAATAAAGCTGCTTATTTCATTACTTATGTTTAATTTTGTGATGATATGTCAGCAGTTTAACTATTTTACTAAAAATGATTAGATTTCAAAGGAACACCACTCACGTTGTTTGCTACTTTAAATTATTTTGTGAGTGAGGCGGATGTAAACTGAAAAAAACAGTTTCGGAATATACACCGATTTTATAAATCCAAAGTTTCAAAATTCCAAATTATTCAAGAAGATGACAAACGAACAATACCACAATGTGTTTGGACACATTGCTTAAACTACAGAGAAATTCTGGCTTGCTAATAAATGAGTCCTGGTCTGATTACAGTGTTAACTAATTTTGTAACCATAGTTAATTATATGAAAAAAAGACCAAAAATCTCGAAATTCTTGTAAAAAAAACCTGAAATAAAGAATATTTTCTGTATACTGTAAAAATATGGGTGCAGAACATTCAGTGTTAATTCAGAGTTAACTTTACTACAAAGCTTTAGTGGTTACCCCGAAAGAAATTATTGCAAATCTGTTTTTGAATTAGAAGAAATCACAGTTTTCTGAGTGCATTAAAATAGACTAGAAGCAAAGAGTTTCAAGATGTTTAATTTGTGACAAAATTGAGCTGCTTGGTCGACATAGTTAAAAAATTAAAGGACTTAAATCTTTAGCTTAAAGGATAAAGTACATATATTGGATTGGTGTGATAAAGTCAATGTTTTTGTAGAAAATTGGAGTTGTGTATCAGAGATTTACAATTGACAACTTAACAGTGTTTTCAAATGTAGATGATTGTGGTAAAACCTACAAAAGTGAAGAATAACATGCAAAAGCGGTTTTTGTAACCATTAAAAATCATTTGGTCATTTTGTCAGAGTTTTTAAAAGTTATGCTGTTGCTATGGACAAACTGGAAGAAAGTTTTGAGTTGGTTAAGGATCCATATTCCGTATGTCTATGAAAATTGCCAAGGAAGTGATTCTTACAAACTTCATGGCATGTACGAAATCAAAAGCCATTTTAATAATAAGTCACGTTTTGAATTTCAGACAGGAGTATTTTATGGATTCCCAGCTATAAAAACAAGGAGATTTGGCATTTTCTTATTTTCATTTCTTTGTGAAAATTTTCAATATACTAATAATGTGAAAACGAATTTTCTGCGATGGTCCATCTGAAGACAAATTTTAAATCTCAGCTAAATGTTAAAAATAATTGAAAATGCAAATTTATAATTTTAACTGATATTTAAAAAAATCTTTGCTCTCTAAGACAATACTCAGAAAAACCGCTAGTATTTATAAAATGTATTTATATTTTTTTTAAATTTTTATCGAGTAAGTTGTATTAATATAAAAAGTTAATTACTAAATATTATGCTGCAATGTATTTTCTTTTGTTAGGATAAGCTTCCTTTCGGTCAGTTAACAGCTATTTAAAAAAATATTGCATTGAGAATGATAAAGAATGTTTACTTTATTTAAGATTGAAATACTTTTATTGAGTAAACAATTTGCACATTATGAATTTTAAGAATATGTAATTATGAAAACAGTTATAAGAGGGAGAGAGAGAATGACTTACTTGTTTTCCAAATTTCAGATAAAAATTGAAATTTAAATTAACATAAAAAGACCCTAATGTCTTACTAAATAGTTTCATTTATTTTTAGCTACAAAATTTGAAATGTTAAGAACGCTTTTTTATTCATATTCAAAATTTCATTACAAAATAAATAAAGCAAGATAGAAAAATTTCTGGATTATTTTGAGATATCAATTTATGATTCCATTTTCTGTATATTTTTAGATTTCATAAAAGAATTTTAAGTATTTTACTTCCATTCTAAGAAAATATTATCTTTATTTATTATTTTTTTAAATGTTGAATAACAAAATAATTTATAAATAGAATATATATATATATATATATATATATATATATATATATATATATATATATATATATATATATATATATATATATATATATATATATATATATATATATATATATATATATATATATATATATATATATATATATATATATATATATATATATATATATAATTTCTTTCCATTATTAATAAAAGATCATGTGTAATTTTAATCTCTATTGACATATATATGCATGTATTGCAGTCAATATTTAAATATTTTAACTATTGTCCATAACTATTAGAGTTTGATTTATTTTTTTAATCTCTTATATATATATATATATAAATATAAATATATATATATATATATATATATATATATATATATATATATATATATATATATATATATATATATATATATATATATATATATATATATATATATATATATATATATATATATATATATATATATATATATATATAAGAGATTAAAAAATAAATCAAATTCTAATAGTTATGGACAATGAATAAAATATTTAAATATTGACTGCAATACATACATATATGTCAATAGAGATAAAATTACACATGATCATTTATTAATATATATTATTTATTTATTATATATATATATATATATATATATATATATATATATATATATATATATATATATATATATATATATATATATATATATATATATATATATATATATATATATATATATATATAAATCTACCCTCCATTTCTATGTTGTATAAATTTTATTTGGATTGCCAAACAATCAAAGCTAAGAAAATCGGAAATTTAGCGTAAATTTTATATAAATAAGAAGAGATCTTGTCATTTAAAAATTAATGGAAATGAAACCAAGGAAAAAATCTATTTTTTTGAAAAATGTTAAGAAAATTTTCATATCTTCAAGAAATAAAATGAAAATATGCATTGGAAATTACAAAATATTTTGGAAATTTACTGAAAACATGTATCAAAATATCCAGGGCACTGTTTGAAAATGAATTCTCATTACTGAGCAGAAAATGCTTCAAAGTGATTATGAAATAAATAAATGTTATGAAAAAGTAACTTTATTATTTATTTTTATGCATCTATCAAACGAAAATAATTTTGCGTTACTAATTTTTACTAATCATTTTTTAAATATTCAATTCATGAAATCTGTTAATGATTTTCTAAATTAAACAATTTTCCGCATTGTTTCTTACCTCAAAATTATCTGCTTAATCTTTTTATGATATGTAAAAAATTTTAATTAGCACAATTGAGGAATTACATTATTAAATTTTATCAGATGAATGAATTGAATTTTTCAGGTAATTACAATATAACAAATTGTAGTACACAGAAGAAAAAAATTGACGGATTATTTTTTCTTAAAAGTTTAAAGATAAGGAATAAAACAGGTAATAATAAGAATAAGTTATCAGAAAGGCTTCAACATTTTTTATTTATAAATGCTTGAACAGTTACGAGTTTCTCAGGCAATATATCTTGAAAAAATTATGGAAATCTATTTTTTTAAATAAATAAAAAGCATAAAGCTATAATTTTAAAATATCTGTAAATATCATTTTATTACATATATCTGTCTAATTGTCATAAAATTAAATAGTTATTTAATGTTTCTTAGTTTTAATAAAATTCAAGAACAAATTAATCAGAAAGGTTTATTTGTGGGAGGATTACACTCCTATAATGTATCAAAGATTTCAACTTAAAAACAAACATGATGTTAAAAGAAAATAATCCAATCATGTGATAGTTCGAGACATTTGACAAGTTATCGATTAATCGATTGCTTGATAGTGGAGTCTTTTGATTTGCACTCCAGTTTACTCTCTTAATTCCTTTCTATAGAAAATTTAACTTTCAATTTCCAAGCTTTATTTTTAAAAAAGTTAAAAAATAATTTGAGTAATGAAAATGTGTCAAAAGTTTCCTCATAAGGCTCTTTCAAATAAGGATTTATAAATCTTGCAACCTTTTAAGCAAATAAAAAAATAAAATAAAATTTAATCATTTCTTGTTGTTTTATTACAGAGAATGAGTTAAAATTTTTCTATATAATGGATATAAATCTTTTATTATAAGTCAAATACCTTAATTACCAAAAATAAAGACAAATACTAAAAAAATAGATTTAATCAATTTAATATTTTCAATAATAGCTCTTAAACGAGAAAAAATGGAATGATAATTATACTCCTGAATAAATAATTTTAAACATAAAATATTAATTCAAATCTTTCTTTGCAAACATTATATTGAAAAAGAATATTGATATATTGATTGACTGTGGTACGCGCGCGCGCGTTCATTTCAATTTGAATAAAAATTTTAAAAGTTATTAAAAGTAATATTAAATATTTAATGTCTTTAAAATGCATTTCCTATAATCAAATTAAGTGGTATTAACTTTCAGCGTAATTTTTCATTATATTAATATCTAAAATCCGTTAGAATTTGTTAAAAAACAAATAATTGTGTTTCTTCCATTATATTTTAAAATTATATTAAAGAAGTTTTAATGTACTGTAATTAGATACACAGAAAAAATCATATTTTTCATTTATTTTAATACGAGAATAAAAATAATATTTCGCAATTTAAAATTTGCTAATACTTTATTAATTTTTTTACATTATATTTTATTGTTCAAATAAAAAAAATATTATTGGAGTGACTTAGTTTTAATTTGATTAAAATAAGTGAATAGTTAATTTACATTTAATATTGAAGAAAAGTAAAAAAAAAATATAGTATTTTATTATTGCATTTTAATGTATTTCTTGAAATTTAATAATAATGTTTTTCATTGTAATGTTTTCAATAGAACAATTTTTGTTCTATTGAAAATATTACAATGATATATATACAATAATATATGTTAACATTACAATGATCTTACATAAAATGATATATATATATATATATATATATATATATATATATATATATATATATATATATATATATATATATTTAATAATATAATAGAAAAAAATCAAATATGTTTATTTTTTAATTTTTACTGGTAACATATATAATTATGTCTTTAAAAATATAACAAAATATTATTTTTTGTGCTACAACAATTCTTTTTCTTAGTTAATCAAAACTCATGATTAAGAAATGATGTTTTATTTTTTAAAGATAGATCTAATAAATCATTCATAAAGGAAAATTAATATTTGAGTTTAGCAAAATCTGAATCAAGGTTGTAGTTATGTAATGACAATGTGCAATTAAACTTGTCATATATGCATCATACAATCAACATTTGTAAAAAGATTTTAAGTGTGGAATTTTCTTGAATAATTACACTATTTGGACTGTATACTTTGCTATTCAAAATTCATGAACAAAGGTTACAGAAATTTCCTATTTCATGCAAAATATTCATACATAATCTGTGAATTAATGCTATATGTAATAATATTTTAATCTAAGTAATAATATTTTAGTCTGCAATATTTTTTAAATAAAGATATATTTACAATTAACACTGGATAAAAATTTACTTTCTCAAATATTATCTACATATCTTCCTAGTAAATAGGAAATTGTATTTTCCAGCCTTTTATGTAAAAAATTATTTTAAAAGAAAAACACAAAAACTCTAATTGATATTTTAAGATTTTCAATGATTTTTTTCGTTTTAAAAAGGCACATATTATACAAATGTAGCATGTTATTGAACAAGGTAAAAATTATAGACTCTAATGTAAAATAAGCAACTCAAATATTTTCTGACAAAAAAGAAAAGGCAAAATCCACTTTTAAGGTATTATATAAAATATATATTTCATAAAATCCCTTTGATTAAGTAAAATACATTTTTTGTGTAAAAGTTTTTTATAGAATTAACCTATAATTGCTTAATTAAAAACACTGATTGCTTTATGCCTAAATAAATTTTAAAATTTTTCTCAAAAAGGTTCATTATGGGCATCACATTGATTGTCAGCAAATCAATTTAATTTCGTACAGTTATTCTAGTAAACAAATCTGCAAAATGTACTGCCTCTAAATCACACAAATATAATCAGTTAAGAATTTATCATTTAATTTTGTGACTCTTTAATTTGTATGTAGAAATAATTATTTTTAAAATGAATTTCAAATATATATGTGTACCATAAGTTTATGAATTTATAAATTGATATGAAATGTACAGAAATGCTTTTCATACTGTGTTTTTATCATAAATATATACATATATAGTAAGCATGAAACATAAATAGTAATTTAGAAAATAATTTGTGGAAATAGTGATAAAACAAATTATATAAAAGTATGATTAGTCTTTTTCCATTAGATACCCTGTTCAAAATTTTTTAAAATATAATAAAATAAAAAGAGGTAAAATGCGTTTTACTAGAATTTATTTTAAAAATAAACTTTTATATTTAGCTTAATAACATCATTAATGCTATATAAGTTTAAAGATGAATACATCTAATTAATTTAGTTGAATTCGTAAATTCTTTTCCTTTGAATATTAATGACTGAAGCGATTCACCATTATTTCAGCCATCTTTTCTAAAATAGAGTTGACAACTGGAAACGAATGACCTATTAAAGAATCATTTGTCAGGACCCTTTCGACTGCTGAATTAATTTCAAAGAGCCATTTTCTCTAAAGAATGTCTGAAGTACCATATACTCAAATTATAGGCGTTATTTCTAAATTCTTGTAATTGTCTTAAAATAAGAGACAACTTCATTGACAGTGTATTAAATAAAATTGAAACAAGAATGTCTCTGATTGTTTAGAGAAGGATTGTCAGTGGATTTGGGTTGATTTTGATCATCAAGAGTGAGTTTCAAGGATTAACAGATATTTGCATGATTGTCGCTCAAATTTTAATTCCATTTTAGTAATCTATAATTATCAAGTATTCTAGAATAAAAATTAATTTAATAAAATTTAAAAAAACACACATTTTGTTTTGTTTCATTAAGTTAGATAATAGATATTATTCATTTCAATTGTGATAGTGAAAAAGCTAAAGATTATATTCCATTTCTCTCAAATTATAATTTCTGGTACACACTATTTACGTTTTCTATATGGAACAATGGTAATAGCTTTAAAATCTAGGAAAACATTAATATACTTCTAAAATATAAAATTCCATTATTCGACGTATTATTAAATATAAATGTCATATTACTAAATTATTATTGAATAAAAGATGAAGACATGTTAATTCTTTAAAACGAATTTTTACTTTTTATAAAGAAAGTATGTTTTACTTAATAATGTATTATTTAATTGAGTAAAAAAGTATTTTCATTAAATAATTTCCTTTTTATTAGAATAGTAAAAACTAATATCCAGAGATAGAAAAGTCTATAATAGAAAAATAGTACAACAAATTTTTATTTACAATTAGCAATACTATTTTTCAATCAAAAAATAAGAGGTTTAAGAAAATATTGGCATTAATTTAATGTAATGTTTATAAATTAATTATTGATTTTTTTAATAATAATTTTTCAATGATAAATATAATAAAATCAGTATAGTCAAAGTATTTTTTCTGATTTTCTCTCGTTTACATATTTATTTAAAATTTTCACCAATTTTTTTTTAATATTTAAATTATTAAGATTTTTAAAAATAGCTTAAAAGATATTCAGAATAAAGTGAAAAACATAGCCAAGAATAAATTTGTAAGAAAAAGTAATAATATCGCATAATTTATCGATTACCCTTGTATGCAGTGGCTTAGGTTTAACGCTTATTTTATCTTACCAATTAAAAAAAATTTAAAGTTAAAAGAATTTCCTTTTTACTTTTCTTCACCTATACCTAATTTGCTTACCAGAAATTGCTGTAGAACATACTCACTAACACCTAACCAATTCTTTAAGACATTTGCTTATTTATTCTTAGTTCTGAGATAATTAATACTACTTTTCAAACACAATATTTTAAAGTTTAAGAAGATTATTATTAAAAAATAAATTATAGCTTAATTTAGCTTTTATTTACAGGAAATACGCACTTACTAAGTCAAAAAGAATTTTCGGACAATGCAATTGAAAATTTATTTCAGTTTACAATTTACTTAGATCTTTATGAAGAAATTTGGCTTATTCAACCTAAATGTTAAAAAATACAAGTTAATAAAGTGGTAATGACAACATCTATTAAGTATAATTTATTTTAAAATATTTTTTTAATTTTTGTTTAGTATTGAACTGATACCAAAATAGTGCACTTCAACATTATCTGAAATACTTCAAGATTTACGGTAACTAAGAAAAAACATTTTCTCCATGACTCCTTAAAATAATTTCTCCATAAAACTAACAAATTATAAATGTAATTTTTGAATTGTTACTTTACACACGTAAATATAAGCAACCATTTATGGGTATTTTTATTTTAAATTTAATATACTCGTAAGCATTTTTGATATACAGTTGCCTTACATTGACATTTAAACTGATATTTTCACTCAGTGAAACGAATTTTATTTTAAGAAATTTAAGCTGAATATAAAATTATAAGCCATTTTCATATTATAATTATAATGTTAAAATGCTTTTAATTTTGAATTATATGCCCATAATATATAATAAAGAGGAATAGTTGTGCTCCTAATATTTCAAAACTCAATTCATATATTATTCATACTAAAATTTCATATTATCGTTTATCCATAATAATAATTATAAATATATATTATATAGTTTATTTCTAACATATATATATATATATATATATATATATATATATATATATATATATATATATATATATATATATATAATAAAAGAGAAATATTTTAAATCAAACATAATATTCAAAATTAATTAATTTTAATGTTAATATATGATATTTATTTATATATATATATATATATATATATATATATATATATATATATATATATATATATATATATATATATATATCATATATTAGCATTAAAATTAATTAAATTTGAATATTATGTATGATTTAAAATGTTTCTTTTTTACTTTTAAAACATTAAATCATAAACATTTTTATTTTTTCAGAGATGCATTATTTTTAAGCAATAACATCAAAGACACAATATATTGATTCTTTTTTTAAAATGATTTTGAACACAAATACGTAAGAACATTTAAAAGTAATACTGAATATTTTTCATAATTAAATATGAATTAATTGCATTTTGAATCTTCATATTATATTTATTATTGATTTTCAAACAAAGCTGAATAAGAATTTTGTGAAAAGGTTCCTGAAAATAACTTTATATTAATTAAAACTAATTTTAAGAATTAATATTGTGTATTTGAAAACAATACTTTCAAGCCTTATCTGTAGTAATAAATTATGATATGTACATAATAATTGTTATAAAACTCTTTATATGATTTTAACATTGTCAAAGTAATTTATTTATGAAAATCTTGTAGAATAGCATAAGTTATTATCAGTTGACTTTAAAAATGTCATTAGTAAGATGAGTAAATATAGTTCGCAGACAAAGCCATTTTTTTCTATATCATTAGATAAATCCTTAATTTAATTCCGTTTTTTACTCAATGCTTTTAATTTTACTCATAGAAATTACGCCATTTTTCATTTTAAAGAAAACATAAATTTAAAATATAAATAAATTTCTTAATATTAATTTTGAATTATATCTCTATAACAGAAAAAAAATACATCCAATTTTTTTAGTATCTTATGAATACTCATTTCACAAGAGTTGCAAAGAGCAACTTAGAAAATTTCAAAGCTTAAGAAGTACAAGTGAAAGTTTCTTAAATTTTAAAAATTTTAAAATTGCATCTATTTCTGAAAACATGAAACTATTAAATCATTAATATATAAAAGAATTTTAATCATAGATCCTAAATAGTAATTTAATATAGTTTTAATATAATATATTAACGTTTTTGTGGAATCATAATACTCGACAGAATTATATTTCAATTATATTTATTCATGAAATGTAAACTGAAGGATAAAAAATAATGTTTTCCCTATTTATATTCCTTTGAGCTTTATCTTTCGAAGAGAAAGCCTCTGAAATTATAAGGCCATTAGTTGAAGTATTGTGCCATTCGCTAGTAAAAAAATCACTCTAATATTCACAAGGTTATTTAGATGATTTTTCACACTGACCTTCTATTCTAAAAATGAAGAAATATGCATAGATGTGTCAAATAATAATTCAAAATGGTTATTAAATTTAATTTATAATTGATAAATTATTTAACAAACATATATAAATATTTTCCTAACAGTAAATAGATACTAAATAATTCAAGAATCAATGTTGGTTTTTCTAAACCAAATCAATATCCACCGTAACAAAATTATCCTTGGGCATTAAAAATGCAAAATGGATAATATAATATCGTATGAAAAATACGATGAGAATTTATTCTTAAATTCTTTACATCATTGCAGTTAAGCATTATGTGGCAATAATATTGAATTTTAACTATTCTACAAATGTGATAAAATCAAAGATTCTTTGCTATTGTTGTAACTTCGGTAATAGTAACATTTTTTGTTCAACAACTCGTTTCTTTATTTCCTTATTTCATTGTTCCAATTATATATTATTCCCTGTAGGTGTTTTTCGATCATTTAGAAGCCACTTGGAATTTTTTTTCTTATAATTATCCTACAAAATCACAATTGACTTCAAATAAGGCCCTAAAAGCTTATATTCGGGAATATGCATACGTGTCCATTGCTTACCAAATTTTATAGCAAGAATTATATCAATATTTATCTTCATTTTTTGTTACTTTAAGTTCGTTTATATAAGCATTGTAGATTTTAACAATTGAGAAGATAATTTTCTTTAAATTAATTTGTTATTTTATTTATTTAGTATTAATTCTGTATTTAAGTTGTTACTAAATCCTTTATTAACGAACCATTAGTGCAGTAGAAATAATGTGGGAGTGAAAGTAATTTCAATCTCTTCATACAATTCTTTTATTTTTTACCTAAAATATTTCGGTAAAACTGAATAATTTTAAATTGAAAATTATTTTCTATTTTGAAGGTTATTTTCTTCAGACTTATTAATTTTGAATGCATATTATAAAATCACACAAACATATACGCTATACATTTGCATGTAAACATTTAAGTATATTTAAAATAATATTCTCTAATTGGAATATATTAAAGCATATGAGTTTAAGATTAGATAATAAAAATATATATATAGAATATATAAAATAACAAGCATAAGTTTTAAAAACTTTCAAATGCTTAACTCTTAAAACTGATACATTTTATTCACAAAATTTTATTAAATATTTTTGATAAAATATGATTAACAACAATAAAAAGTTTATTTCTGTTTCTTTATCATTAAACAGTATTATTCCACATTTTGTCATAATAGAAAAACTCAGAGGGACTTATAATAAGTGTGAATGAATGATATATATATATATATATATATATATATATATATATATATATATATATATATATATAATGAATGTATACATTTAAATTAGAAAAAAATTAGAAATTCTTGCTTGTATGCGTGGTTTTCAAGTATAAAGTATTTTCTATTAAAACAAATGCATAGGTTGTTATTTAAGGATATTGTATGTATTGTTCAAATCAGTATGTAATATAAAATCTATTTCTAATACCAAGAAAATTAATATGCATCTTAAGCATCATAATTGTTTGCATTTATTAGAACGTAATAATTATAGTAAGAAAATCTAAATGCAATATTTTCCCAATTCCCGTTATGTAACTAGAATTACTCATTCCTTTAACAACTAATGTTATTATTTAGCAATTCAACTGTTAAATAATAACATTTAACATGTACTTATATAAACAAAGTTTGGGCTGAACAACTTTTATTTATTTAATATTTTTAAAATAACTTTCAAATTCAATGAAAACTGATAATAGCAAAATTACTTGCATTTAAAGGATTTCCTTTTATCTTTTACTAATATAAAAAGATAGAAATGTTTAAAAATGATATTTTGCATAAAGTAAAACAATAGATTCCCAAATATATAAAACTAATTAATTTTGACTGAATACTCAGGATTTTTTGTTTCTCTACTGTTACCTATTATACAAAACAATTTACACACAAATACAAATGTATTAAAATGTTCCTCATGATAAATGAAAACTTTAAATATCAAATCTAAAGTGAATTTAATTTTAGATAAAAGTATGAGTTAGAGAAATTTACGTTATATATATATATATATATATATATATATATATATATATATATATATATATATAATGTAAATTTCTCTAACTCATATTTTTATAGATAAAAATAAAAAATATAATCTTAATATTTGGAAATCAAAATATCAATTTCTTGATCTAATGTGAGAAAATATTATGCAACGTATGACAAAGAAATAAATTTTATTACTTAACTCTTTCTACCATTCTTGAACTTTACATTTTTTTGAATCAAATTTTAAACGTTTTGCATAATAAAAATCTCTTTTCAATCAATGGAATTATTTTTATGTGGCGTAACAAACAGAAAATATTGTATTTAAACAATATATATTGTGCTTACTATTTCTTACATTTTCTAAATTTTGATGGAATAATCATAGTTTAGAATATTATCACTATTCTCCTGGGAAACCCATTATTTGGCAAAGAGTGTAATCAATTCATAAAAATGAAAATCAGTTTACTAGGTGTAAACACACTGAAAAAGCTTTTTTCCAGCATTCCCATAAAATCATATCAAAAGAAATAAATGTAATCTCGTGTGAATGTTGTATGACTCTGCAAATATAAATTCAGAAGTACTGTAAATTTCTTGTCTGTTTAAATTTATCAGCAATGCAAGTCTGCATTTTGAGCTCATATAAGTTTAAACAAAGAATCTATTTATATTAAGATTTTATTTTAGACTTATCTTGAAGAAATGTGTTCATGTTGACAGAATGTATATCAGAGGAAAAAATACAATTTATAATATACCAAAAAAAGAAAAATGAACTGCAGAATAGTCAGAACACAACAATTGGTCTTATATAATATATATATATATATATATATATATATATATATATATATATATATATATATATATATATATATATATATATATATAATATATATATATATATATATATGTATATATATATATATATATAATATATATATATATATATATATATATATATATATATATATATATATATATATATATATATATATATATATATATATATATATATATATATATATATATATATATATATATATATATATATATATATATATATATATATATATATATATATATATATATATATATATATACAATATATATATATATATATATATATATATATATATATATATATATATATATTATATATATATATATACATGTGTTGTGTGTGTGTGGGACATAAATATGTTTTTAATTTTGAGATTATATCCTTAAAGTATGAACATACGGAGTAAAGGCTGCGTAATTCTTTAATTCGACATTTCTCAATGATAAAGAGGCATTAATATATTTTCCGCCTCTGATCACATTAATAGGAAGAGCCAACATTGCAAAGAAACGAATCTATATATTTTTGATTGAATATCATCTTTTACTCAATATTTGAAATTATAAATATTTTAAAAATATTTAAAATTAAAGTTGCACTGTGAAAAAATTTCGAAAATTATATAAAGTTTTGAATTCCTTAAATATAAAGTAATATTTTTTACATGCTAAGCAAAATGTTTGTTTCCTAACCTTTGTATAATATAATATATAACTTTTGGTATCAACGAAGCATAATTACTCTAGTATTAGTAATTAATTGTGCTTGATCATCTTTTTTTACTAAAATAAACTTAACATAGGGTATTATAATTTTTTTTTACCTAAAATACAAGTAACTGGGAAAATAATGGTAACAAGTAATTAGTAACGTAGTTAAATAAGTAATATCATATTGTGTATATTTTAATTGCTCACATAGGTTTCCTATTTATTTTAGTAAAGCATTAAAGGGTGAGATTGTTATTATTCAATGTGAAAATGTTAAGCAATTCTGTTACCAAAATACTTGGACGTCTCATACTACAAAATATATAAACACAACTCATATTCCCTTTATTAAAACATTAACTGTAGTATGTAATCAAATGGAATTTTCGCTTGTTATATTTTTCGAATAAGATAAGGTAAACATCTCTTAAATCTTATACAAATTGAGAAATTAAGATAAGCGCGAAAGAATATTATGGAAAAGAGGAATAAAAATATTTTAATAAATCTACATATATTTTATATCTTTTAAGAAATTGAATATATTTGATAGCGAGAAAGTTCTACATATTTCATATTATTGAAAACGGCTTTCAATTGACTACATTTTTGTCAAAATTGAGAGGTAACACACTTGACACACAAGCAACTGCAATTTGATATCTAGCTTTGTAGTTTTTTTCGTTTAAATGAATTACAGATTTTGTTAACATTTGTCCACAAGTTGCTTAAAGAGTATTTTTTTTAAATTTTGATTTCGTAAATAGTGACTCCACATTGTACCTTGAAGATTTATAACAATTTTTGATTTTTTCCAAAGGTAGTATTCCTTTAAAAGACTACATTAATAAAAAATGCACTTTTTGTTTACAATTTCATTTTAATATTCAATTTTCTTTTAACAGATGAATGTTTTAAATCCATATTATTGCATATATTAATAATAGGGATAGTCATATATCAATAATAATAAATTATATAATAATTTAAAATCTATGTTAAAATTCAATAATATATAATAACTGGAATCACAATATATGCAATAGAATTTGAAAAATAGTATCCTAGGTTTTATAGGCAATAACTATTTTTTTTTTAGAATTAAATGCATCTACCAGTGGAGTTCACTATCAAATCATACACACAATTGTTTTTTCCGTAAAAATAGAGAAACCACTGGAAGAAGGTTCCACAATTTTCTAGAATAGGGAAATTTATATGAATGTGTCATCATATTGCATTAGAATGATGTGCCCATCATTTTATATAACGATACATATTTGAAATTCAAAAGAACAAGTGAAATTAAAGCTATTAATATAATAAATTACAAAAAAATGAAAAATAAAATGCAATCAATTAAGTAGATTTTAAATTTATTGAAATAAAAGTAAATTATTCAAATTATTTTACAATTGTTCTAAAATGTAAAATGGTTTATTCTTTAAAAAAAATTAAAATAAATATTTTAACATTTGTAGTTATTACTTATACTATATTCCCAGTTTTTATATCAATCATAGATTAAATACCGTTACCTTAACTTCATTTTATTGATATCTTTGATTTCAAATGATGTTTGAGAATCAAAGTAAATGGACTATATTCAAAAAACATAAAATATACCATTTTCATTGTAAAAGATATTGGTAAAATATTTTAATATTATTATGATTTTTATTTATCGAATTACTGTTATGGGATATTTTTAAATGCCTACATTTTATAATTTTAACATTGAGAATATCAAATATACCGCGTATATTAGACCACAAACTCTTATGCAAAACCACTGTAAAATGATTTTTAATATTAAAACCCTTAACAAAATTTTATTTAAAACATTTAAGCATTCTCAGCTTTCAAATGAAAAGTATACATTGTTTGACAAAATAAGGAAAAAATAACAATATAAAATTTATTCTAAATTAAATATAAATTCTATAATATTGTAAATGAGTTTAAGAAAATGTAAAAAATTAATTATTTTCGCTTTTTGTGCAGTGTTAAGGAAAAATGTCTTGACTCATTTATGCATGATACAACTTATCTAACAAATATATACATATATATATATATATATAAAGTCTGTAAATGTTTTCCTCAATATAATGGAATTTAGGTTTATCAAATAAATTTTATTTCATAGCACATTCTATAGATATCCTTCTGCTCACAAAAACATCACCACAAGGATTCGTTAGCATATATTTTAATTAAACAATTTTTTGAAGCATAATTGTTGAAACTTTGAATACTTTTTTTGGTTTTGAAGAAAAACAATGTAACACAACAAAAATTGAATGCAAAATGCCTATGTTTACCAAATTACTAATAAATCGAAAATATTTTAATTATTTCTCAAAGTAAGTATGTTTTAGTTTATTAAAATATAGGAGATATTACATGTGTATCTTTATATAAATAAGTAACTTAAAATTCCATCTATATACACCTAAGCAATCTTATGAGAAGTAATTATTCATAGCTTGTTGCTCTTCTGTCTTGATAAATTAACAATAAAATACAACAAAAAAGTAAAGTTAATGAGAATGTAGTGGAATAATAAATTAGATTTTATAATTAAATTACATAAAACAAATTCAAGATATAAAAACACTTCAGTACGTAAAAGAAGAATAAAAGAATGATGTATATTATAATTAAGTAAATAAATAAAGGCAATAAGGAATGGTATATAGAATAAGAACAATGCAATATTTCAAAAATCAATTTAAACACTTTTATTAAATAGTTTAGTTTTCAGACTTCAAATGTCCTTCAATTCGTCCATTTACATAATTATAGAGCTCTTAATATTGTTTGTATTAATTTTAGAGCAGATAAATAGAATTAAAAATACTTGACATAAAACTTTGTGTGTAATAGATGTTTGAAAAGATAAAAAAATTAATTTTTGAAATGAGGGTGTCTATAAATAGAAATGTAACTCATTTCAGCATATAAATTGGTAGTTATTTGATAATGTATTCAAAAAAATGCATCAGTATTGTTGATTCAATTTATAACAAAAATGTGAATTCTTTATGAAAAGGATAATATTCATGAAATGTCCGAATATACCAATTTTTGAGATTAAAAATGAAAGCACAAAATAGTTTGTTTTTACGTTTCTTGTATACATACTAAATTTTTTTAATACAAAACGCTGAATTTATATTTGTGAAACCTTGCAAAGTAAAGAGTATGACATATATTGATACGAATAGTATAATTCCTTTTATTGTTTTCCTGTTCTTTGACTGTATTGAAGAATACATATATATATTAAATATAATATATAAAATGTAGTACCTAAAATCAAAAATTATATTACGAAATAATATATATTTTAAGAAATCTCTTCAGAGCAAAAGCAGTAAAAAAGAGATAGATAAGCTAATATAAATTAGATACAACATGAAGAGCAATAAAACTAGTAATATAAATTTTGAAAATCTTGACAAGAATAAAACCATATACAATACAAGGAGTATGAGGAAAGCATAGGTACATTTATAAAAATAGAGATAGCCATCTATGCAAATTAAGCACTTTTCTTACATGCACGAAGGACATGTGTCTAAAGATCTTCAAGTAATTCCCTCGAAGAAAGTTTGTATTAAAAGGAAAAAGCATAAAACTATTCGTATTACAATTTAAAGTAAAAAAATATACTAAGGCAAAGATCGCAAACCCACAGTAAAAAGGAACTGCAGATATAATTTACAAACAACAATTCCAGCAAATCAGAACCTATTTTAATGTTGGAATAGATCCACAGTTGCAAAAATTAAATTTACAATTGGCATAAAGATGCGTTTTCAAAAATAAATAAATTAAATATAAAGATATATTGGGATAAAGAGACAGATTTTCCTTTAAAGTGAAGTCAAAGCAGCTATAGTAATTAATAAATTATGTTATGGTTTCTCATTTTGTAATGGTTTCCATTGTCAAAGAAACCTTCATTATCTTTTTTAAGAAGTAATGTGTTATATTGTCATCTTAAAAACTAATACGTAAACATAATACGAAAATTGTTCTCTATCATGAATTTTTTTAAACATTCCTAAAATATAATTGATATTGTTCCAGCAATTGATATTATCTATTTTTAAGCAAAACTTAAAATTTAAGTAAGTTAAGATTTTAATATTTTTTTTTATTTTTTGAAATCAAATAATTTCTAAGCCATAAATTATGAATACTGTAAGAAATACTATATAAATATTTTAAGAAATGCTTCTCATTGTTGCTCTAAATACAGTTGTGCTCGAGACGTGAAAAACATTCTATAAATTTTAGAATTATATCTTTCTGAAAATAATTTAATTCTAAAAAATAAGGATTTCCAAAATCAATTTTAAGCATTTGCGTTGTTTAATACATAATCATTGCAATTAAAATAGAATTATATTAATTATGGTCAATTAGTAAAGTGAATTTTCATAAATATATTGTTTCACTTTTATTTTTAAACAATAACTAATAAAAGTATGCATATGAATACGAAATCTTGGACTTAAGGCAATAAAGTAATTAAAACATTTTATCTATGTTTCTCAGCTCTCTGTTTATTTTCTGGTTATTTCAGTTTTATTGCTTTCATATTTTCAGCTGACTAATTAAAACAAAGTTTAGAGCAAATCATTCAGGAAGTAAATTGATAAACTTTATCCTTTTGTCTACTAATATTTCACACATAATTATTTAAGTACGAGTAACAACTTTTTTTCCATAATGTTTGCTCAATAAATTCAGAATTTATATGTGCCAGAATATAGAGTACAAAAAACTAAAATACAATCCAGAGATCAAACCATCTAAGTTTTGAAATTTGTTAATATGTTGGAAGATTTTTTCTGACAAAGTAATTTGAAAGACAATTCGTAATATTAGTTGATAAGAACTTTAAATTAAATTAAACTTTAAATTTATCCTGTTCTTTGTTTTTAATTTCTGTAGCGATATTGGTTAACCTCATGATATCTGCAAATATATGAATAATATAGAATTTCATATTTTAAAACTAGATATAATATGAAAGATTTTTTTTACTTTAAATAATAACTAATGTTTACTTTTGATAATAACTAACAACTTAATAAATTTCGTTGCAGAACATTTTTAATTCATTAGATTCAATCAAATGAAGATTCATTTGGAAGCATTTCGTAATTTTTTTAGAAATCATATTTTTTTATTAATGCATTCGCGATGTATTTGAAAAATTGCCAATACAAGTTCATGGATTTTAAATTGATTCTCATATTTCTTAACCATATTTTTATTATATACAATATGTAATAAATCATAATTATTTTGTGATAGCCTTCAATGAATGAAAGATATTTCTTATTTAATAATATTTATATTAGAGACAAATAAATATTTTACAAACACTTCAGTAAATTAGAATAAAGACTTTTGTTAAATATTATTGTATCATGATTAATATATACCTGTAAGCATTAATAGCAGTCTTTAGCAATGTTATTAATGTCAATTTTTTAATAATTGAGATTTAGTTAGCCAATACACTTAAACATCATGACAAAGAATTTAAATTCAGCATAAGGTCTTCAAAATCTTGATCATTTTAGAGATTAGTAAGAATAAATAAATTCATAACTGAAATTTCTTAAAGAAGTTCACACAAGAAATAAAATATAAGATTTACCTTAACATTTATGTTTTCGTAAAAAGTATTACATCATAGAAAGTAATACTTTTTATTATATTAAATAAATTATTATTTTTGCTATATTAAACAAAACAGTTTCATTTTCTAGACGAAAATGGAAGGACGAAATCAATAGTCGGTTAAAATTTTAAAGTTATCTTTATCCTTTATTATATAACTATTACTTTTTATTTTTGAATTCAAGTTTTATATATTACACATTTACCTTTATTCTATTTAAAAGCTATACTTTAACTTGAAGACTGTCTTATTAATAAGTAGAGCAATCTACAAACCTTGCAGGGTGAATAAAACTATTAAAAATTTTTAATCTTAGAGATAAGAGTTTTTAAATGTACGTAAAAGAAATTCAAAGAAACCACCTAACACAATTTTCATTGAAATTATAAATCTTATGTAATAATTTTAATTATTTTCCATTAATGACATGTACGTTATCAATGACAACCTTAAATTGGATCATTTTGAACCCCAACCACTCTAAAAACTAATATAAAGTATATTTTAAATAAAACAGTTTTCATGAATATTTAGCAACTAAATTATGAGTTTTACTAAACATAAAGGATTGTGATAATGCCATTTACTCATTTTTAAAAAAAATACATTGCATTTAAAATATCTATGTTTTGCACCCTTTTCTTCCTGAGGAAAATAACATTTACCTAGTGAAACATTCGATTATCTTAAAGTAGCGTCAATCCAGTTTTTGTTTACTCATACCATTCGAGTAAAATTTTTGTTTATATAAAATAATGTTTATATATTTTGGAGTTTATGATATTACATTTTTAATTATTGTGTAAATTAAAATGTTAGTAAAGTTTCAGCGGTTGAGACTTCAGAAAAATTTTGTTATTTTAATCATTTACTATATTTATCTTTTACTAGCATTTTGACTTGTATAGTTAATATACAAAAAATATATTTACAAGTATTAAATACTGTTGCAATTTTTAATAAAAATATATAGTTTATACATTTTGAAATTTATACTTATTTTCTTAAATAAGTCTTAATGTAAATTTATTTTCATCGGACAACAAGTTGTTTTACTTTATATAACAAAAATTTGTGTCTTATATTATATGTTAAAAAAAAACTTTTAATACTGGCAAAATATTTCAATAAACTTAAAATGAGAAACATTAAATAAACGTCACAAGTTATTCAAAACCCTAAAAGCTTGTCATATCCATACTTTTTATAAAAAATTCTGCTCTTTATTTTCAAACTAAAATGTAAACTTTATGGAACCGTTAAAAAAAATAAAAGAAATAGAATAAGAGACTATCTTTACCATAAGTCATGACTGCCTTTTCTTAGTCTGATCTTGTGGCTTTCATACGTCACTCGCACCATTCCAGACTGAAAAGAAGATTATAGGGGAAAAATTCCGAACTTGGCCTTAAAAAGTCTAAGCAGAAAATGTAGAGTTTTTATCGCTCCAAAAAACATTAGAAGTTAGCCTATTAAAATGTAGTTGTGTGAATAAAATTCAACATACTTGTTCCGAATTTTTATATTTGCATTTTTATGGCTGCATCTCTTGCGTAAACAAAATCACATCTATGCATTTGTTCCAAAAAAGAATCTGATAAGTAATAGTATTCTGAGAATCAGTTACGGTATGTATTATTTACTTGTTTTCGTTAAGAATCTAAAGAAAAAATTACATATACATTTTCTTGAGATATAAATTAACTTTTTCTGCCTTGTTATTCCAAACAATTCCATTTCCTTTGCTTGTGTACACGATAAAAAATATGCCAAGTCGCATTTTATAGCGTCTTATTTTTAAGTACGTTGACATTTTTTTATTAAACGTGCTTAAAAATTATCTAATAAAAATTATCTTATTCTTAAGTTTATTTAATATTCCAAATTGGCAATTTAATTTCTTCTGATGGATTAAATATCCAGACTTTTCGTAATTTATTATTAGACAATTTGGTTTTCCATAATTTTTAATTCAGTTTACCCTTTTCTAACAAATATATTATTAGATAAAGTAAGTTAAAATTATTGGAATAATCTTATTATGATTATGCCTAATGTTATCAAAAGATAGAGAAGTTATTTTCTTATTTAAAAAAAGGCTAACAACAAAGTTTCATATTATATTTTGCAATAAGTAATTCAATTAATTTAGCACATAAACTCATTAATCATTGTCTATGCTTGGATTTTTTATACATACTAAATTTACGAATAAAATCGTTAAGGAAATGCAATACATTTAACACATTGTTTAAAACAGTAAAACCATATTTAAAATTTACGTTTTAAAGAAAGAGTGAGGCATTTTGTATGGTCTGAAAATATCAAAAAACAAAACTACCGATGATGGATTTCATTTTTATAAAATTTTCTAATATTCCAAGTTGCATTAATCTTTTATGTTTCAAGTAATGTATGTGATTCCTTGTTGTAGAAAAATGAATTTCTTATGTATAAATGTTTAGCCATCTTGAATATAGTAAAAACGATATTTTTGTTTCAAACAAATTAATAATTATAATAAATCATTGCTACTAGCAGTCTATTAAGTAAAGTGAAATAAAGGACAAGTTTTTTTCAGTTTTCTAATTTACTATGGATTTGGCAATTATTTCCATGGATATCAGTTTGAAATATTCTAATTTCTTTTTCTTGTTTAAAGATTTTAATATTATTCTCTAAAGTGTTATTTTATGTAAAATTCTAGCTTATATAATTATATTATGTTACAGATATCCTTAAAATATGCTGACTAATTTTAGAATCGCAAAACTAAGTAGAAGACTTTATAAATTGCAGGCATATTAATAGAAGAAAAAACAATATAATTAAACGAAATAATTTGATGTTCTTATATCTGCAGAAAAAGAAAAGATGCGTTGTTTATTAATGTCGACATGGGATTACATTTTAGAATATCTGCTTCAAAATATTTTACTAAAAAGTAAAAAAAATATATATACCTTATGATTATAGGATTCGAATAATTCCTAAAATATAAATTTATTCTAATTTCAAAATAAACTCTTTTTATTTTGATTTAAAATATTCATTTACTTGAGTATAATTTGAGAAATAGTTTTAGTCATATCATCCTATAAAGTATTCTATAAATTATATTATGAATATAATACTAAATTTTTGAGGAATTTTTGCTTTCTCATTTTTTCTTCAAATTCATCAAAAAATATAATATTTTTTATCACAATTTACAAGTATTTACATTAAATAATTATATATATATATATAATATATATATATATATATATATATATATATATATATATATATATATATATATATATATATATAATATATATATATATTATATATATATATATAATATATATATATAATATATATATATATATATAATATATATATATATATATATATATATAAATATATATATATATATATATATATATATATATATATATATAGGTGTGTATATATATATATGGGGATTATTATTTTAACGATCTGAAATACTGAATATCTAAAGCATGCTAGTGATATCTCAGTGAGAAACATAATTATTTAATGAAAATATTTGTATATTATGATAAAAAATATTATAATTTTTGATGAATTGTAACTAAAAATAAGAAAAAATAAGTCTCTTAAAAATTTAATACTGTGTTCCTAATATAAATTATAGGAAAATTCATAGAATGATTTGATTTAAACTATTTCTTAAATTGTTCTCAAGCAAATGAATATTTTAAATTAAAATACAGAGAGTTTATTTTGAAATTAGAATAAATTTATTTTATGAACAATTCTAATACATACATATATATATATATATATATATATATATATATATACATGTGTGTGTGTGTGTGTGTGTGTGTGTGTGTGTGTATGTGTGTGTGTCTGTTTGTATACGTATCATTTTTTTTCAACAATAATTTCAACCATGAAAAACGTGTTTGTAAATTTAAAAACTTTGAAAACATACAAGAAATCAAACCGAAATTATGTCTAGCAATTTTGACATTGATATAAGTTTTTTGATTTAATATTTTAATACTACAATATGAATAAAACTTACTTAGATATTTAAAAAAATTACAACAAATATTTCATATTTTATGTAAAGGAATCTGAAAAAATATGATTATCTATGTAGGAAATACCTAAATCTAAGATTTTAAGGCTTATTAATTAAAGTATTAAGGTTGCTAATTAAAAAATGATTTTTTGTTCAAAAAATAATTTCAAAACCTTGTACGCATTCTCTTAAATCATTTACTTATTATTCCTATTAATTAATTTTCATAACCTAGATATTTATAAGGATACCTTCTACAGAATTTTTATTTAAAGTTAAAACAAATATCTCTATACAAGTTTCCAGCATTTTAAAAATTTAAATGAAACATATTATTTCTTAAAATCATTAAACTTTGATACAAGATTATAGTTTTTAAATTTTACCATAAAGCAAGATAAAAAAAATCTATATTATTAATAAATAATTTTACATAGTAAAACATGAATATACATATCTTTTAGTTTAACTCAGGTTCATTACAAAATGTTTACATATTATTTTAATAGCAAATTCTTTGTAATCAGCTAAATTTGGAATTAAAACTTATAGAATGAATTTAAAATTAAATTAATTTTAAATGAAATTTAGTATTTTTATATCTTTAAATTAACATATTTATTTTAAATGTTTTACTAATCACGACTTCCTAAAATGTAATGATATTAAATTTTATAAATTTAAAAGTTAAATTCTTATAATATTTCTTTAAAATTTGAATTTGTATTATAATGATGTTGTGGAATTTGCGAATTGCTTACAACAATATTCAATAAATTCAAGCAGACAAATTTTTCAATCATTCAACTTTTTTGTTTTATTTAATATTTAGTATCCTTCTCATCAAATATGTAAATTATTTGATGTGAAGGAACTGTTTCAGTTTTTAAATAAAAATACTTTTTTTTATTTATATTCTGTTAGAAATTTTAATATTATGATTAATTATTATTTTATTTTGTAAAAAATTAACTCTAAGTTCTGGAATTTCAATCCATTTTTTAAAGTTTTGATAAAGTGATTTAATGAAATACTATAGCGATAAATATTTCAGAAGTTGAAAACAACCGATGTTCTTACTGATTTCAAATGCGCAATCAATATAACTGTAGTCCGCAGTGTTGGGTAAAAACCAGATTCATTGATTTTTAGTACCACATAAGGAGCAATATTGTTAAATTTACTTTGATTTTAATAAATTAGGCATTTTACTTTTATCATATTGGCTATTTACTTATATTTGCTTCAAAAATCAAACTTTACAAAAAAGTTATTTCTTTTAGTAGTTTTTAAATTTTACACTGATTCAAACATTTGGATATTTATTAAAAAGAGACAAAACTATTATTTTTTATTTGATAGAAGTTATTTAAAATATGGTAAATGTTTTTAAGTGAAATAATTTTTATACAATGCAGACTCTTGCCTTTTATTCCTTGAAATCTATTTTTTCCATATTAACTTTAAAATTTTCAGTAAATATATAATCTTATATAAATAAAAGATAAACAATAAAATAAATTAATTTTTCACTTTAAATTATATATATTATATATTTACTTTTCTTAATTTTCTAATATATTAGAACTAATAAAATTTTAATACAAATTCGAAATTTCATTTAATATTCTCTGTTCTTAATTTTTATTACTTAATAATTGAAATTAAATTCCTCATCTCTACCATATACATTAAACAATTAAATTAAAAGTAATTAATTTGATCAAATACAATAATAAACAATTTATTATCTATCTTTTTTTAAGATGCTTTTTAATTGTATTCTCTCAATTAAATGGGAAATATAAGTTATAAACTATTTATACAGTTTTATTTAATTGAGTATTCATTTTGATAATCAATAAGGTAAGTAAATTTTAAAATAATCTTTAAATAATTGATAATTAAAAAGTACCTCAAGTAAAAATATAAATTGAAAACATATCTTTTATGTTTCGTAAGCTTTTTAAATATTTAATTATACTCTTTTTAAATACTGTACATAACATTTAGGTCAATATTGTCAAAGAAAGTATTTAATTATAAAATATTTAATGAATCAACAGGTGGTCAAACAAAAAACAATAATAGAATTATTTCCAAAAATATATAACACACACATTTTTATAATATTTTTATGATTTTGCTGGATATGAAGGCATCATAAATAAATATTTCCTAAAATACTTTTCAAATTTATACTCACCATTGAGAGTCCCAAAGCTGTGAAGCTTCTTGGAGTTTTTGGTGTGACATCATTTTTGGTTACAACATCAAAAGATTCGAGACTTGTTCCTCGTCTTGGTAACAATGCCTCAGTATCATCATCGTCATCATCTTTGTCAAAAGAAGATGGAATATTCACTCTACTTAGGCCACCAAAAGGCCTCGACTGGTTGGCATATCTCAAAGCGTCCAATCGCTGACGATTGGCATAATAGGTAGTGACACTGAGTTTCATGGTGGCCAAACGACCCCTTCCCAAGGGTCAAATGGAACTTCTTTTCTTGTCTTCATGTTCCTTAATAAAAACTATATTTTCTGGGATAGTTATTGAAGAATTTTTTGTTATTTTATAATCAGCCATTATTCCCATGTGACCAAATGTTACTTTTGTGAAAAATGCACACTTATATGCGTATTGTTATGGATAACAACGATGTATTTCTTAATGAAAACGTCCCAATTTTGCATTAATCTTACGAATATTATCTTCTACAGATGGCTTTCTGAGTTACTATTTAAAACTATTGATTCTATTAATAGTATTATATATATTTTCACATATTCTTCTAATAAAGGATTAATTCTTTTTAATATAGATATTTTTTACATTATAATAACTATTAATAAAAAAACAAACATTTTCACTTAAGTATATGTATGTATATATATATAGCATTCAGTTATATTCTTTGCTAGAGTAAATAATCCAGGAACTGTTGTTTAAAAAATTAATATTGTATTAAATATAACATCTGTGTGGTAAAAAATAATTACCAGTAAATGTACTGTAGATATATATAGAAGAGAAATTTATATAACAAATATATCCTTTGTTTGAAATTTTTGTAATAAATTTTTAAGCACAAAATATAAATTTTCAAGCTCGTCACTTTTATAAAAATCAATCAATTTTCTATCTAAAGAAAACAAATTAAAATTTATTTCGTAAATTTTCAGTATTTCTTCAATCTTTCAACACACATTTAAACAAATATTTCACAATATCTTGTTAAATACCCTGTACAAATGTAAGCACACAGTAATATTTAGTTTAATTAATTCGCATCGTAAAATCAAAAATTTTCATTGTGACTGTTTGGAACTGTAAAAATCATAAAATGATTGATTAAATGAAAAGAAATTGATATAGAATAAATTACCAAACCTCTGAATAATGTTATCTCAAGAAAGGAAATGATGAAAAAGAAAAAGCATACAGCCGCCGTTTTCCTTTCAGTGATATTAACCAGGTATTCCTTGACAGTAAAGGGAAAAAGGCTTCCCTCCAAAAGTTTGAGGTCACTGACAAGCCTGAAATAAAATACGAATACAAGGATACTTCACACACCAAATGTCCGGTTGAAGGATGGAGAAAAGTAAACATAAATTTTTATAAATAAAATATCCAATTAACTGCCTTGATCTATTCTCAAATTATGAGTATGTTTTTTAAACTTGGAAGCTCCACGTCTTGCCTTCTGACTTGTGGGGTGGCTTGGGACCATCTGAGAAGTGAAGGAAGATTTTAACACCCACGCCTCTTCTGTCTTGCTCTCGCTGGGATGTCTGAAAACTGGAGGAAGAGACTGCGGGGCTGCGGCGGTCCTGTTGCTCTCGATCCTCTCGAAGCAACTTCAAGGCGTCGCTCCGTATCCATGGTAACAATACAGACTGCTTCTCCAATTGCGCATAGCTTAAGCTATACCTGGTGAGGTATTGTCCCAGCTTCCACTCTTGGAAATAAGTTATTAGGCTCTGAAAAATGGGATTCCGGTTGCGATGGGAAATTTGTAATAAATATATAGAGAGAAGCTACATCTCACATATTAGATGGTATAAGACATCATAAAAGATAATATACATTGAAGATAAGAAATTACTAGTACTAACACTTAGATCTAGAAATTACTAGTACTAGTACTAACACTAGTACACCACTTAGATAAAAAAAAAAGGCTCAATTTTGCTGAGACATTTGAATCCGTATGAAATATAATATAATAATTGGAAATAGAAATCCAGATACTAGAGAATTTGTATACAAAAATTGAATAGGTAGTTAATTAATTTTTGAACAGTGATAATATTTCATAGGAATAAAATTTCATTATTTATTTTTAATTAGGTTTTGATCAAATATATTGATTATTTTTACCGTCTAGAAAATGACCAAATAAACATATATCTCTATATGATATTTTTTCAGAAGTTATTTATTACTGGTGAAATGTCTTTAAATTTACCAAAGTATACAGAATACGTAACCAGATCTACGATTATTTCCAGTTATAGTTTCCATAAGTTAAATTTGAATTTTTTAAGTAATCAATCTTTCTATATCATATTATTTATTTAGAAATTATACAATGAAGAATTTACCTGTATTTCAAAACTTGCTTTTCATCGGAGTAAATTCTATTGCAATTTATTGGAAATCAAATCCCGAATTAGGATTTTTTATGAAATACAAAAAGTGTCCTATTAATGTTTTTATATTGCTTAAGAATAAATATGGGCAAAATAAACTCTGCAATTAAACCAAAGTATTTCATGCATATTTTTCTTCTCCCTCATTATAAGTTATACCTTTTTCTTATAAATTTTGTGTATTTTAAATTGTTTATTATAGTGTATCACACAAGACAGAAAAAGACTTATAGTTTTTGGTGAATTAGTGAACAAAAAAGTACAATAAAACAAATATTTCCAAGAATATACTTATGCTTTTCCAGATTATTTTGAATCAAATTACATTATAGACCACAGGAGGATAAATATTTTTATTTATAAAAATATGATGCATTTTTATTCATCTTTATCCACAGCGAAATTCAAAAATGCATACAATTAATAAATATTTTAAAAGAAGAAATTCCTAATAACAAAAAAAAGTTCAAGTAATTTAGAATTAATATTTTAATGAAAACTTAAATTGTAAAAAATGAGTAGTACAGTAAATTTTACTTTCTTAGTAATAGTTTTGACAGGAAAGTAGTAACTGCTTTTTATAACTATTATTTTCACTAATATTTAAAGGAAAGATATGATGTCACATCCACCATACAAATACCTTCCTAAACAAATAAAAAATATGTTATCATTTAAAATTATCTATGTCTATAGTTCTACTTTTAAATTAATTTAAAATAATTATTAAAAGGGTTAAATGTTTAATTCTACGAATCAGTGTTGAAAGACGCTTATAGTTCATTTGGAATTTTTAAAAAAATCCATGCATTTTACTCTAATTCTGAATGATATAATTCAAATAAAGAATTTAAAATCAGAAATAAGCTCATCAACAATAAGTATTATTTTTAAATGTGTAATCTTTTCAACTCAAAATTCAGCATATTTATTGATATTTAGTTCCATAAATTTTTGTATAACTTTATTTTTATTTTTTGAGTATTTATGCAAAGTTGGTTTTCGGAACTAGAATTTATGTTAAGCATCAACAATAATTACTTTTTTCTCTTATAATTTCATAAAGAAAACGATACAGACAAAAATCTTGAATTTTTTTACTAATTTTCTTGCAAGTTTTATTTTACCTTTATATATAACTGTAATTTTAATATAAAATAATAAGCATTAGCTATTGAATACAAAATGTTGAGTTTCAGTTTTTACAAATGGATGAAATTTAATTACAGTAAATCCTTAGAGAAGTAAAAGTGAGGAAAATAATGATTTTTTCTAAATTGATTAGCATCAGTAAATATCAGTTATTTTTCTCTTTTTAATTTTCCTTAGTGAAAGTCACTAAGGAAAATTAAAAATTAAGAATTTTTCTAGAAATATCAATTGCTGCAGTGTGAAGTTTATAATTTATGAAACAGTTAGAAAACATCAAATTTCTTATAATTATTTTATTATAATTTTAGTTGAATAGGAAAATATTTAAAAAGTATTCAATGATTCTTATAAATTAGGTATTGCATCATTTACGATATACGATGCACGATATACTACATTTGTAAGATATTATATTTTAAAAGGAAACAAAAAATATGAGAAGGAATATTATTTTTTACTTTTCTTTTTTCATTTGCTATTGATTTTAATATAAAATTCTCTTAACTAACATTTGATCCTTAAAATCTATATTATAATAAAATTTTACTATAAATGAATTCCATGATAGTTCTTACAATTATAGTAAGCATAGTTATAGGTTTTGTACTTGTATTTTATTAAATAAAATTTGAGCTAAAAGGATTTAATGGAATGGAGCTAAAAACTAGATCATATTGAGCTATAGAGAAGAATTTATATTAAAATAATATTTAGTAAATCAAATAAAAAAGCAAAACGACTAAGCAGTTTTCAAATGTTCTTAATACGAAAAACAGGTCATTCATCACCAAGTTCCTCTAGAATGTTTCAGTGACTGAACCTTGAATACCACTGTTTCCATATCTATAAATTTATTTAAAACTAAGGATATTATAATCAAATATGTTTAGTTTAATGGAGTTATTAAAATTTAAATAAATGGTTTTTGTGCTTTAAATTAATACCGGTTTTCTTTAAAAAGTAAAAATACTTTATAATCAAGCTTAAGGGAAAATTTTCTAATACTTAAGAGGACTAAAATAGCAATGCAGTATTTTTCCTTGAATTCCTAGACAGAATGGCACATCTAAATATCAATCTCCAGTAGATTTTAGTAGTTTTCACGTTTCTCTCTTGGAACCAAAAAATGAAGATTGAAGAATTAAATATTTTAAAACGAATGACATCGTAATGTTCTTATGATAAACTTCCCAAAATATTTACCTCGTGAAAACAAAGTGCTTTGAAGTAATCCATTCTCGATATCTGGTAAATTACACTTTTTTAATGCATGATATGGCTTGCATTTTTAAGTTAATGAACACATTCGCGTATGTTAATATTTTCTTTTATACAGTTTTTTTGTCAAGCATCTCGTTTTTTTTTAACAAGTTTCTTTTTGTGCTAGGATAATCTAATTGCCAAGAGTGTTTGAAAAATATATCATATTTTCAAATTCTTACATTATACTCATAATCACGCTTACTTAATATAAAGATAACTACAAATATAATTTGAAAAGAATCCTGAAAACTTTATTAATATGTATTCATATTTCTTTCTTGGTTAGAAGCAAAATTGTTTTGAAGCAATTCCACGGAAGTAAATAATTAGTTGAATGTGATTCCATGCTGCACAGGGGCAAGACAATACTGATTTTTGAAAATATAAATTTAGTGACAGTCACAGTTTGGAGTAAGGTTTAGTTGTAGATGTGAGTGTTTTCCTAGACATGAAAGCAATTCCACTATGTCTGGCTAAATTGAGCAGGCAAATGGTCAATGTCAGGCTTCTACCTTTGGTGCTTCAAGTCCTCAAATCAATCAACGTTGTTTCCTTTCTTATACCATTAAACTAAATCTGAAATATCTTCCAGGAAAAGTAGAACTTTCCAAAGTGGCATTGGTGCAGGGTGGCAGAACAAAATTCCCCTAACCATATTCTCACATACCTGTGTTTTAACTTTTGTTGAGATTTTAAGAAACCCCTACCTGTTATTAGAGTTTTTAGATAATTATTATGTAGATGAAAGTAGTGTGGTAACGCTTCATGAACTGAGGTTAAAAAATAACAAAAAAATGTTACTTTTAATTAATTTTACAATGCTGGAAAAACTGCACTTAAAATCGTATAATAATTTACGCAAATTCATTTGTACACTGACAATTTCTGTATAATACCTGGCAGATAGTTTGAAATTTTTGGAAATTGTATACAAATCCGAACTCGAAATCAAAACCTTTTAAAGGGAGCATCCCTTTAAAAAGTTTCGATTGTTTTAAATAAAGCATTAGAAATAAATTTAATGATATACTATGAGAAAGATATTTTATTTTTTTTAAGAAAATCAAAAATATATTTACTTTTTTTCTAATTCTTCATTATTTTTTAATTTCATAACATTATCATGTCTAAGATGATAATACTTAAGAAATGGCATAATTATTTTGATAAGGAATTTTCAGTTTTTAAAGTTCTTATAAATTTTATCAATATTTTTAACACTGACCTCAATTAAAAAATATTTTTACTGAAACAACTTTAAACTTTTTTATTGATGTTGATCATTTCATTATATTTTTCATAAAAAAAGTTAACTTATTTTTCCTGTCTGATTTTTGAAATATTCGAGACTGTACTTATTACATTTATTTGAAATCGTCTGAAAAAAACTTTTTACAGAAGTTAGGAGAATGTGAATTTTCTCCAATATCAACAAAATCTGAAGCCTTACGAATTTGCTATTGATTTTCATAGAAAACTTTATTTTAATTGAATAAATAATTTCTGAACACACTTCAAAATTTTTAAGGTATTAAGATTTGTTTAGTTTTTGTTTCTCTCGCTCTTACTTTTGCTCCCTATCAAGACACAAAGATTTTTTTATTTTTTACATTTTTTGAGTGATATGAAGTATTTTATTAAATAAATTTTGCTACGTCATCATATGAGGAGTGATCATATTTTGCTCTATAATATTTTAACTTTAGTTTTTCACACAAAAGGATAAAAATCCAAAGAAAGACAAATTTTTTTAACAAAAAGAGATTTTCAGTCAAAAAATAATTTTTAGTAGAAACAATTTTTAAATATTCAATTTTATGCTTTCTTATTTGGTATTATTTATTATGGGCTTTGTTTTTATTTATTTATTTTGAATATTTATCTCATAATTGTAATGATATTTTTTTCGCAAAATATGTAATTTCTTTTCCAAAAAGTCATTACATTATAAAAAAATTATTAAGGGGAGAATTTCAACTAATATTGTCAAAATATTTACATTATTTCATTTAGGAAGAAAAATGAAAATATTTGACCACAAATTATAATATGACTTACATAAAATTCAAAAGAAAAACATGTCTTACAGTTAAAGATTTATGAGTTTTTGTTATTGTTTGTTACTACTTTAAAACATTTTTCCTGCAATATCAGCTGAATAAAATGAAAAGAAGCTTTATTATATCTCGAATAAGCCAATAATTCAAAATAAATGTTGTAGCATACTGAAGAAGAAAATGATATGAAAGGAATTTTATAGTATAACAAGATTTATGTTCAAATTCTATGAATATGATGTGACTTCAGGAAGCATTTGGACAATTAAATGGTCCCCAAATGAAGGGGAAAGTTGAATCATTATCAATATTGATATATTTCTATCTGATGTAAAATACCAATGTAAGGAAGTTTAAGAAATGAGGTGGTAATGTCAAATCTTTTTAATTATATAAAAAAATAATTAAAACAATTAATTAATATAGAATTGTTATAAAATTTTATAAGAAATATTTTTAATTATTTTCGTATATTATAATTTTACGTTCCCATTTTTTCGTTGTGTTTGTTGTAGTTTTTTAATACTTAAAAATGCCGAAGTGCCCGATATTGAAAATGCAACACCAAGAAGGAGTGATTGGAAAATTATATATATTTCATGGCAAACGCACCTTACCGAATTATGCGAATATTGTGAAATATGTAGATCTCCATCGCACGTTGGATAAGATATAAGGTGAGGAATTGGCAGAGTGGGCAATGTTCGCACCTGTTTTTGGCATTTGGAAAACAATCATTAAAAGATTGTTCTTGTCGTTAAAGAAGCCTGAAATTGCAAAAAATGCCATGCTATCACTGACAGACAAGTAATTTGCCATTGAAAACGCAAAGCAAAAGCAATATTTTCTTACAAATCCAAAAGGATTTTTAATAGAAATGTGCAAGAGACAAATAAGAATTTACATGCAATACATTCATAACTCATCAATATTTATTTAGTAAATTTTGAGAATAAATGAATGTACAAAATTTAAATTTTGTAAGTCACTATACGTTTTCAAAATGTGTTGATATTTTGGAAGCTATTCCATTGATAAAGAATAGATATGAAATTTTTTCATCGAAGTTTTCAAACATTTTGTAACTGCATTTTGTCGCATCGAAATTCCAAAAAAAATTATATTTAGAAATATAAATAACTTTTTCTATACACAAATTGCAAAATATATATTGCTTTTTATGATAAATAATTTTATTAGGAGAAACAGTTTATATTTTCAACTTATAAAATATTCAGCTTTCTTGATTTAAAAAGTATATAAATGTTACTTAAAAATGAAAATCATGGATAATGCATGCTTCAATTAACATTGGTATAAAGAAAAATAATCAATAAAATTTCAAAATGCCTGCTAATATAATAACAAACATAAAACATAATCACGTAATTTAAATATTCTCGATAACATTCTGACTACATTTATGAACATTTGAAATAATAAGTACTTGTGTATGCGAATAAGAAAATTAGAATTTCTTCACTATTAAAATTGCAAGTACTTTTATAATCCTCAACATAATTATGTTTCTGAGAAATTTTATATTCTTAAAAATTAAATTGTATTTACTTCTTAATTAATTTTTGAAGAAAGTTAACCATATTCATAAATAACTAAAATTGTATCTGACAATATTTGTTAACTTTCATTCCATTCTAAATAATAACTAAAATTTAAAGTTTCATTTCTGAAATTAATTTAGTCATGATTTTCTAGATATTTTTATATAAAAAAAATCTAAATGATTTTATACTCTCATCAATGAAATTGTTTCACTAAATGTCTTTGTAAGCAATCAGGGCAATCATAAAAATAGATTTAATCTATTTGACTTAAATATTTCATACTTTTATGAAATCAATTTATAGGAAGAATTTTATTTTCAATTTCATTATCTAATAAACTACCTATTTCATATGATTTGACGATATTAATATATATTTGTACTCATAGTTGAAAGGATATAACTTTATTATTAAAATTATTATTGTTTGGAAAAGCATTTATATACATTCACATTTAAAAAAAAACACACTAAATTTAAGCTAATTAACAAATCTAATAGCAATTGTGGATGGATATAATTTTGTATTTATAAATATTACTGAATTATATCATATTTAAAATTAAATATAATAAAAATTGTTTTTGTTTTAAACAACAAAACTGCTAAATCAATTTTTGTCTAATTTTTATTATAATTTTCCTAGGAAAATTTTAATATCTTACACTTTTCTAAAGTTTATACTTAAAAAAATTAATTTTAACTTGTGTACAATATTCATTGATAAGATTCCTTATTTATATAAATATTTATTATTCCTCATTTATTAATTGCTTTCAAACAATTATTTTTCCTTAAAGACCAAATTTGATTTTTTTTATTTCCTTTTGAGATAGCATAAAATCGAAACCAAAGATCAATCGATATTTATAATAAATTTATTTTCCAATATAATTGTATTTGAGTTTTTATTTTGCTGCTGATCCTTAAAAAATAAGTTATGGATAATATATTCTGTGGAAAACCTGAAGACCAAAACATTAATATAAGTGTTCCTAAATAGTTCCAAATCTATAGTACTCATTTCCACTATATCTTACACAAATACTCAAAGCTAGATCTCTCTTGTAAAAAGAATACACCATTAAAGCATTTTATACCTTCCATTTATAAAGTTTTGACAATTGTTAATAATCAATTAGATTCAATATTTTTGGCATTAATTATAAAACGCTTATGTATTCAGTCATCATAGAATTTAAAGCAAATGTGCTTGTACTTTAGTGTGTAGCCAAGATAAAATTTTAGTTTTGTTATTTTAATTATTTATAAAGATTTCGAAAACATTATAACTTTTTTTAATGTAAAATTTATTTACGCGTAATGATTTTTACATTTATGTACAACATTTTCACATTAATGGGTATAAACATATATGAAATTGTATTTTCATTTTCAAATCAAATTGATGAACAAACCTTGTTTCTGTGTAGCAATATTATATTTAACATTAATTGAAATATTGGTAATATTCAAATATTATAAAGCATATGAATATGATCAATGATTTTGAAATGGACTTCGTTGCATTTTTTATTACAAGCAAACATAACGAATTCAATTCTATTATTTTCTTATATGAAAAGGACTATTTTAGCAGATTATATAATTTAACGAATTAAATACTTTTCCTTAAATTTCATTTACACTGTCAAAGAATATTTATGCTTTACTAAATAATTCAATTTTAATTAGAATATATTGCTTGATTTAATCTCAAAGACAACTAGTTTAATAAAAATTCCATTTCCTTTTCATTTGTTTCTTTAAATTCCCTTTATTAACATAAAATATATTTTTCTCTGTAATTCATAGAAAACTTAATCTAATGTATTAAAAGTGATTAAAGCTTAGTATTTATTGATTTTTAATTAAATAGAATTGTTTTAAATTACTTAAAAAGATAAGTACAAAACACTTACTTATATTTCTGTCAAAATAATTTCAAACCAGATCTTTGTGTAAACTATAGAAAATGAATCATTTAGAAATCCAAGATTTTCATCATTATTTAAAATCTATTAATTTTCATGTTTTACTTAATTAGTATAGTAAGAAAATACAATATACAAATTGAAATATTAAAACTAGTTGTTTCATTCAATACAGTGTTATTTATTAGAATTGCACTTTAATTTTGCATTTGCAGTTTTCTTAAAAATTTTAAATTGTTAAGAAATATTTCCGGGAAAAGATTGGATATAAATTCCGTTACAGAAAGCAAGTCATTAAAAATGTATCAACTAATTATATATTAATGGAGCAGATTTGTCTACATAGTTTTATGAAAATGGCATACATTTTATTTACGTAGCTAAATTGAATCTAAAAGTTGTTTTAGTTCAATTATAATTTTCTAGGCAGCATTGATACTAGGGGAAATTTGATAAGTAATGAAATGTCTTATATGGTGCTTTATTTCATTACTTTTTGTAGTAATGTATACTTTTGAAATTGTAAATTGTTAGAGATGAATTTTCATGCAAATCGTATTCCTTACACCTTAATTTACTTTCCGAAAACATAGTCACATATCATGAATTCCTGATGAAGTTCGAATCAATATCAATCCATTATTACCATATAATTGTCATATAGCTTCTTTGTAAATAATTTACCATACTATATAGCTTCTTTATAAAAATTATTACCATATAGCTTCTTTGTAAATAATAACAAAAAATGAAGGTTTACTTGTGTATTTATCTAACATAATACAAAGGATATATATGGAATAGAAAAGTATTTGAGAACAGGCACCAATAGAATATGATTACAACATATTAATAAATACATTACTAAATATTTTTAGTTTTTGATATTCAAAAATATTTTAATGGTTTTTAAAATAAATTTATGGTAATTTACAAAACTTGAACAATGTAATTTATTTGAAATAAATTGTTCTTAACTAAATATATGTGTGATTAAAGTCCTTTTTTTGTAAAAAAAGATTAGTTCAGCTTGATATCGAAATTTAATTTTAACTTTAATTTCTGAGATCAGAAATCAACAAACACAGTCAACCACTTTTTAAATTTGAACTGAATTCAACAAATAAGGTCAACAGCTAAGATTGCATTATTCCTAAAGATGATTTCTCAACTTCCTCTGAATCGAAATAGGATAATGCTGTTCTTTTATTCTTTCTTGATATAATACTACTATTTGTAAAAAATTGGAAATTTATAAGGAAAACACCTAAGTATTGTCAAATATATAAATGCTTATTAAGGTAGGTTTCTCATTTTGCTTAAAATTAAATGTATTTAAAATACAGAAAACTAATTGAAATTAAAAGATAACAAATAACTTTTCTCCTTCTTTCATGGATAATTTTCATTCTCTTAAATGATAACAATTGAAGTGTGACGCTGTTTAAACCCTTATAAATGCATTTCAATTCATATGATGTTAATTAAACTCGGATTATACCTTATATGAAACTTGAGGAAATAGTTTCTTCTATAAAAGTGATCGTTAAATTTTGGCAGATGTTCCTAAAGCTCAACTTTCTCAAGGTTCTAAGAGTTTCTCTGTCATGATTGCATGATACAATGAACTCCTCAGCGTATGCATCATTTTTGCTACACACTACGAAAACAAAAGTTTGAACGTAAAACAAACGCCTTTTGCACATTTTTGTGAGAATCCTGTAATAATCAGGACATATTCAATGTCCTAACCTCGTCAATTTTACAAATTAAATCTCAATTATTTTTAGTTTTGATCATTCGTAAAAGATCGATGATGTTTATAGATTAAGAATTAACATTTGGAGTAACAATTAAACATAGCATACTGTGCTTTTTACACCTAATTTATTTCAATAAAATGTACGTTGAGAGCCCCTCCTATACTTAATTTTGATGCTTTTGTAAAATTGTTTTATCTTTCTATAGGCAATATAATTCTTCCTGGTGAAGAAAATTCTTCTTATTTTAATGTGGATATTTTTATCATATCATTTTCCCATGAACTACAAAATATACATTCCAAGTTCAGAGAAACAAAACAAGTTCTACGTAAATCGGATTTCAATTGCTTGAATCATATCTATCTAGTGTATTACACTTACCATAATCCATTAATTTTGACATTCCTCATAAATATAAGTGTCTAAACCTGCTACTTTGCTTTCATTGATATTAACATATTACGTCTGTTTTTAAGCAAAATGCAAAACGAATAGCTGGCCTACTAAAAATGTAAATAAAAAATAATTAAAATATAGTGAAGAATATTAAATAATAAAACTTGTATTTAGAATGTAATAATTTATTGGGGAATTTTACAGTGGATTTAGGAAAAAGTTATTAAAAGGGGCAGAATACTTTATTGAATTTATTTACATTGTTCATAAAATACTAAATTTACAATCATTACTTTCAATAAGAATTAGATTTCATGCATTTTTTGGTTAATAAGAATATCTAACCAATGTCTTGTATAACTTACATCAGAAAATGATGGTATAATTTGTTAATCAAAATAAAAGGGTATCTTAAATAAAAAAATATTAGTTTCTGATATATAAGGCAAGGAAGACTACAAAAGATAAAGTAAGGTAAGATGTGAAAACATTATATTAAAAACTATTTGTTAAATGGATTTTATAGATTTGAAATCAAATATGTATTAATTTTAAATATATCAAAAATTTAGTAAGTGTTGTTTAAATTTTTTATTGAATTCCTCTTCAACTGTATCTGCTTATAAAACAGTAATATTTACTTGTCAGTCATATTCATTCTATATAGTGATACTATTAATGAAAAACGTATGATTTTGTTACGAAAATGCACTGTTATTGTAACTTGAATGCCTCTTATAAGATGAATAATGAAAAAAATGTCGGAGAATAGTTTTCGACTGAATAATTTGTTAATATTTTAAATGCTTAGTAAATTGATTATTTATATTATTAAATTAATATAAATATTCCATGTATTTCAAATATTCATTTTGAAAAGAGATTAAGAGTATATTGTTAATAAAATTATAGAAGAATGAAACTAATAAATTTTGAGACAACAAGTAAAAAATATTAAATGTGTATACAAAAATGACACAATATAGAGTATTTTCATATTTATTTCTTACAAAATGCAGAAATTCAATGATATTTAGATTGTCTAATGCAAGAAAAAGACATTTAAATCAGACATGAAAAAGAAAAACCAATTTTAAAAACAATAGTAATTGCATTTACAGTAACCAAAACCGAATGCGTGATCGGACACGTTGCCAAAAAATAAAAAAAATGATCACATGAGAAAAAGAGACAAATTGAAAGCTCATTATTTTCTGCGAATTTCTCTGTCAGTAACTTTATCTCTATTCTTATAAAATAACTGTAAGAATAATTTTTTGATGCGCATAAACTGCTACTGAAAATAAAATAGAGGCTTTTTGAAGGAAAATATTTATATTAAATTGCTTTTTATTTTCAGGGAAGTTCTCACTTAAACCTCACATATTTTAGTTTAATAACAAAAAATCTTTTATGATATGAATTTAGATGGAAATCCATTGATTGATTGATACGCTGAAAGAGGTGAACACTCACAAACAGAAGTTGGCTTCAAGTGTTAGCGTGTAGTGGTCTGCATGTTATATACTCAGTTTCCAGTATTATGTCGGATGAGTAAGGCATTTGAACAAGTTCATAGATCAATCTCAGCAGCTTTGAATAATCATTATGTGTTTAAAATAAGTAATGAAATAGTGATAGTATTGGTGGTCAACTATCTCAAAATCTCGCGCGTGCGTCTCAAATAGTGGTATCGGGGCAAACTGCTTACATAGCTAGTATGTTGGATATATAGCTAGTATATTGAACAACTTTTGCTTGTTCTCCTGAGTCATCCCTGGTATCAAGCAGGTTGTCCTGGAAGATCCCTTGCTTTTGATTGCGTGAAATATGTTCAGATAACATTTTCCCAATTCTTCAGTGGACACCTGAAAGGACTTACATTCGAGATAGGTCTCAAGGTGCACCCGAATTGTCCTAAATGCCAAAATGAACTGGCATCACCGGCACATATCCTTAAGTGCCTGGATTTTTCTCTTGAGGATCTATATAAGTCTCCTACGCTAGTTTTCGACTAGCTAATAGACTCGTGGACATCGTCTAGTATATTCATTGACAGGAAGATTGGAAAGAAGTATGTTGGATAGGCAAACAATGCAAACAGGCAAGTTCTAAGTTTAAACGCAAACATAAGATATTGCAAAATAATAGTCAGGTACTATATGTATTATTATTTGAAAAAAGCAATGGGGTAAACATTTTTGATAATGAAAGCTATCAGCCGACTACACAGAGTTATGTTCAGCATCGATTATCACAGTAAAGTATGATCAGCTTTTAAGAACTAAGATTTTTTGGGGTTCTCTAGAAATAGAAATTGTATGCTGACAACTATAAACATTGATTTTTCAGTGATAAAAAATGGTACGTTCTATGAATGAATGTTACTTCTAGAATTAATTTTTATATCGTTGTGAACAGCATTAGAAAAAGCTGTGATCTATAATCATTGGCATAAAATAGCCAAAATACTAGCTTGTTTACTAAGTAGTTGGAATCATAGTCAAACTTATATTCATTGTAGTGTTTCTTTAATTATTACTGCTTAATATACACCCATTGATCTTTTAATAATATAATATTTGTGATCATAAGAATCAATTCCAACCATTTGAAAGGTCGTATACTGTACGTAATTCCCACAATGCTTCTTAAATCAAATACAATTGATTTCATTTCATTTTCAAGTCACATTTAAAAATTCTGTTGTTCACTGGATACAGCAGTTCTATGAATGAGAACGAACTATTTAACAGTGTGAACGCAACCATACATTTCTATTATAGATTCATTTCGAAAAAATTATTTTGTGTAAAAGTTACTCATAGCACAAAGAGTTAACAACATCTAATTGCTCTGTTTAATAGCATTTGAGTTGATAATTTCTTAGGCTATATATTATATATATATATATATATATATATATATATATATATATATATATATATATATATATATATATATATATATATATATATATATATATATATATATATATATATATATATATATATTAACATTATTAACATATTATATACATACTTATCAAATATTTTAACACAGATAATGAAATTACTGTAATTTTAAATCTATTTGGACCCATCAAAGTTAAAAATGTCGAATCAATTTTCAATTCAATAAAATCAAGTCTTAAACAGTACCATTGTTCTACATGTCTAGATACGTAATGGTATGGATCCATATCATCCTGTGTTGTATTCGTCACTTATTATTCCAGGTGTATAATAGTTTGTATTATATAAATGTGATGGCATACTATTAGGTTACGAAAGGTTTGATAACTTGCTCGGAAAAGAAAAATAATAAGTCTGTAAAAACAATTTATAGATTTTAGAGCTGGATATCTATCAGATAAGGTATTGTATGATACGAATTACGGAACGATATGGACAACGGGATTTGAATACACGTTTTAATATTGGATATAAGATTGCTTGCCAAGGAGAATAATGGTAGAAGCCGCAGGATGGAATCAATGTATTGTTGTGGTTGACGGTGTAAATTCTTGTCTTAAAAAATAGCATAATACAGCATTTCACCAGATAGGATATTAGTATGCTTAAGTTAAAAATAGAATAATTGACATTTCTTTTCTAAACATCGCATGAAGGAATGTTACCATCATACAGTCTATGAATTAAACGGAATTCATTGTTGAGCACTGAGAGACACTTAGCTGTTAGTTGCAAATCTACCACAAAACCTACAGTAATGATCTTCCACAACATAAATGCACACAATGTTATAAGTTAAAAGACACTCTTCTCACATCATATAAGTAGTTTAAAAGAAATTATTTTTGTGAATATAAATTCATGAACTTAGAAAATTTATTTTTATCCTTCGTATTATTTCTTAAATTTATTTTTAAACTTACAGGAATAATTCCAAGATAATGAAATTAAAATTGTTGAATATGTTTTGCAATTTATATTATAAGACAAAGCACATTATATATACATATATATATAAATAAAAAATTATATCTATATATAAAAAATTAGGAAAGCCATTCATATATATATATATATATATATATATATATATATATATATATATATATATATATATATATATATATATATATATATATATATATATATATATATATATATATATATATATATATATATATATATATATATAATGAATGGCTTTCCTAATTTTTTACAATATTATTACCAATTTACTGATTCAATTTTTTTATACTTTTTTTTGCAGTCAATGATAAATTTTAATTTTAGTAAAATACATGTATTTTACAAAGGAATTGATAATTATGAAATTATTTCCCATAAAAATGGATAATGAAAATAAGGGAAAGGTTTAAAATATTAATGTAGATTAAGCATAAAAATTATAATATAATAATTTGTGATGTATATTAATTTCAAACTTAATCATTTTTAACAATCCATGTATGTAGAAATGAGATTGAAATTTATGCATTGTTTAAAATGGTTGACATATTTTCAGTAATTTTATAATAAGAAAACAAACAAATTTCTTAAACTATTATTTATTAAAAGTATTAAATTTAAAACATACTTTTTATTTTTTCAAAATGAAATGATTTTTATTTAACTAAGCAATATTGTTTTCTAAATTTGCATATAACAATTTATTTTCTGTTTTCAGAATAATCTCTCATTTTATTACTTTGGCATGAATAAACTCATTTGCAATTTTTTAAATAAATTTTTTCTTGAGTTATATTATTTTGTCTCAACGGCGTTTTCATCTAACTTATAATAAATAAAATATCAGTTGATTTGACATTATATAGCATGGATCAATTTTATTTTAATCTTATTTAATATCCTCAATATAATCATTTACTCTATCAATTTTTACACTTAAATAAATGTGGATTAAAGTAAAATATTCAAGATAATTTTTCCGAATAATGACTGAGAACTCATGTTAAATTAAGCGGTATCAAGTAAATAATCTCAATATTTGTCATGTTTAATTCAATTATCTTGATAATTCTTTTTTTCCATTTTGTCAGAATTTCAGTGATTAACTCGAAATGTGTGATAACAAGAAAGAGAAATGCAGAAATAATTTTTATATTATTTTTACATACAATGGAATATTGGATTTTTTTTAAAAATAAAACACATCATTAATATATAATAAGTGATATAATTGCAAAATTCTTTCTTGTTTAAAAATTTATAATGCCCATTTTTGTATTTATGATTTCTATTCATTTCTCTAGTTTTAACTAATCATTCGTATTTATTAACTACTGAAATCTACGCAATTGTACTTTTATTTATTCTATTTTATATGTTTACAAAAATCAATAAAAAAAATATTTCAGTTTTTTAAAGAGTTTTGACAATTTTGTGAATTTGAAATTTATGATGCAGGTAAATTTATTATTAAAGTTCATTCGTAATTATTAAAATGTAATATAGTACATAGCATTGATTTTGTCTGAAATTACTCATTTACAAATAGATTTCAGCTTGAGATTCATTTGCAAGTATTCAAAAACTGAGGATTGGCTTAGAAATGTCTATCTTAGTGCGATTTCCCAAACATATAGTACAAAGTAAGTATTTAATTTCGCTGCAATTTATAATGCTAAATATAACAATTGATGCCTTTATGTACATATTTTACTCTAATACTCTTTACTTAAAATTCCCTTAGCTTTGTTTTAATTTCTTTAATTGAAAGAAATAAAATAAATTATAAAAAATGAAGATAGTTAGTTTTAGTTGTAAAGTAAATTTTATTAAAATTTAATTAAAATAAAATTTAAAATTTCGTATATTTCAAAACATTTTGGGAAAAATGTCACGAAATGCTGATTATAAAAAATTTTGGCAGATATAAAACAACAAATCGCTTTGAGATATATATAAGTTTTCGAAATTATATTTACATAAATATAGGAAAATTTTTTAAACACATAAAAACCCAAACTTTTCAAAATAAACTACTGAAATATACTGAAAAATTAATGTCTGCTTTTTTTCAATATAGATAGGTGTGAACAAGTTGATTTATTAATAAATTTTATTTAGAAATCTAAAGTCATTTTTGAATGAAATCATAATAAATAAAAATAACTTTAAAATAAAGCAAAATAATAAATGGAATTATTACGTCATGTTGTTATGACATCATAATTACATTTATCATTTCAGAAATAAATTTTGGAAATAAATAAAAAAAAGATTTAAAAATTGGATAATGTAGATAAAAAGTATAATCTGACATTTTCTTTGACTTATCAAACTATAGACACATGAAACATCAGGAACAAAGGGATTTAACAGCTAATTTTTTTACCTGTTTTTATACAATATGCTTAACAAATATATGCTACCGTGATAAAACTCACAAGATCTATTCTCCTGTTTGCCATCGCATCTTGCAATGTAACATTAATTGCTAAATTTATAAGAAAAACTCATTATGTTTCTCGTAACTAACCCATTCCCAATTAATATTATCTACTTTATATTATTACCTCTTTTTTCAGGATACTTCATCTCGCACAAATTATACTACTCATAATTAATCAGCAAGATAATAAAAAGACAAAATAAAATTTCTCTTTCGATAAACAACTCAAGATGCTAATTAGTAGCTTAATTAATCAATTGGAATAACGTAAAAATGGTTTATGTTGTTTACATTTTATATTCAAAAGTTTTTCAATAACTATTGGAGATCATAAACGAAAAAATATTTCATATAAATTTTATTCTTATAAATTTATAAATTTAAAAATGTTATGTTTATAAAAAAGTGCTTATTTCATTTGTTCGCTTGAATCACTTAATTATAAGTTCTAACATATAATACTTTTTAAACATTTACAAATCAAGCTGATAATTTACCATTAATTACAGAGCAAATTATTCAGTAATTTAAGGTTTTGGAAATTTCATGAGTACCTGAAATGTATAATCTTAAATATTTAAAATGCTGTTTCTGTTACATTGTCTTCTACTTTTAAAATAATCAGATACATTACAAAATTTGTTAAAATGGCTTAAAATGAAATCGTTATAAAATATATATTTAGGTCATTTACTAATATATTTTCAAAACGTTATTTTATACATTAGAATAAGAATAAATCATTGGACAAAATATTATGGTTATATAACTTTGCAATCACACAATTAAGTTAAAATAGGTATTAAATAAATGAGATAACATTTCAGCTAAAAATGAAATGCCTGTTTTTTAAACTGAGTTTAATACATTAGATGTCAAATAAATAAATAGTCCATTAGCTTCTATTTCAAAACATAGTTTTTTAAAGGGATGCTATTTTTCATTTTTATTGTCACTTATATGTAATATCATGATTAAAATAATTCCCAGGAGCACTTGATTTGAAAATATTAATTCGCAAAAGGTTAAATTTAATCGAACAATTTGTTTAAAATTAACTGAAATAACAAATACATTCGCTTGCAAAAATAACATAATATACTCTTGATTTTTGAGCCACAATATCAGTAATTGAATGACTTTATAAATTACTGTTTCTAATTAAAATATATAGATAATTACTTCAAACACAGACGTTAGGATTTATCTATACATACCAACTCATTAAAAAAACGATTGTTCATAAATGCCTTAATTTCCATATAATTGTTTTCCTTATTACTTATTTTGTATAAATCACACAGACCATCCTTTATTTCCCTCAATACCATACATGCATACCTCTTCCGTTGAAGATTTTTAGTTCAACATGAATATTACGAAATTTGTATATGGCTTATTTTTAATAATAAATCCTGAAATATGCTAGTTTTATCATAATCTTTGATCCGCATAAATGAAATATTAATCTTTAATAATTAAAATAAACAATTAATTCCATTTATTTTTAATAGTAGAATGGAAAGTAAAAATAAACAATAATTGAAACTCCATTGCATATACAATAGGCCAGATAAAATCTATTGTCCCCAATTAACTACAGAATGGTGCAGCTAAGTGATAAAATCAAGTAATGTAAGTCAATAAGTAAGTGATAAAATCACTGTTTAGGTATAATGAATTAGCCTTGCACTGCTAAGTATCACCAATTTAAGTAACCATTTGAAGGAAAACTGTGTAGTTAAGACTCCCATCTCTAAAACGGAAAGTGTATGTAATTAAAGTGGTTTTTAAAGTTGTAAAGTCACAATATAGAAAGACACCTTGTTATATATAGAAAGACACCTTGTGAATATTAAGACAAACTCAGATCAGGTGAAATGCACATTTGCTTTTTCACAATTTCTAACTCTGGGGCAGGATCAAGCGATCAGAGAAAGAAAGCCAAATTAAGTTTACAGTATACATTTACTTGAGGTGTCTAAACTTCTTACTACCAAATGCAATCACGTTTTTGTTAAATGTCCCGTTGCACAGATTATTTCTACCGATTCATTTAATGAAGTAGAATAAAAACTCCTCGTGCTCAACAAAGTATGCTCCGAGGCTTAAAAAATATATTCAAGCATAGAATCATTTACAAGGAAACAACAATAAAGCAAATTTAAAATTTAAATGGAGAATATTTTTATCTAAAGCAGGAATTGCTTTAGTACTCCCCAAAATATTAGAAAATACCACAGGCTAACTTATAAGAAGAGATGCTTAATTCGGCTCTAAAAACCCTTCGGTCACTTCTATGAAACCTGCAGTGCAGCAAAACGAGTTCATGACCTTCCATGTAATCACCACAAACACTAAGTCTCACAGAGACTATTATATATAAACGAAATTACTAATTTCTTAGAACCCCATGGACAGCTAATTCTTGAGCAGCTTAAAATCTTGTGAGAATTATTTACATACCATAGATTTTTAAAATTAACTATTGGTAGGTTTTTGACAAACTCCTGTATTATATTTTACAGCAACTATACATCTCATGTACCTCTTAACATATCATAAAACATTGGCACGATAATCTTATTATCCTAAACTTATAAAGAACGTTCATATCAAACTGTATTTTATGTCAAACGTCTAAAAAAATCTAAAATATTCCAGAGCTCAATAATAGGTAATTTGCTTATTTTACATGCCATTTGGTGAAAGTACTCGCTGTATCTCCATGAATGTTGCCAGGTATATCTGATTTATGATGATGTTTCACCACAAATAGTGTCGCTCGACATCAGAATCAGTAAAATCGATTGAATCGTAGATCATTATGGAAGTTCACTTAATTCATATATGCTTTATCAGACCTAACTCATCAAGAGACAACATTGTTAATTGATGTTTGTGATCCTATTATTCAGGTATACAATGGCATATGTTAATACATCATCCCCTAGATCTTGTTACTCTATCATAGATGATCTCACAGGTGCAAGCAGGTTGATCTAGAATAGTCATGCAATATTCTTTCCTTAAGCAGATTGCTTAGTGAGAAAGATAAGAACCTGCAAAAAATATTACCGCTGCTGACTTGCTTCAGATCGTGCGTTCCGATTAAATTCTTCATAGACTAAAAATATTTCTGTACTCAGCTATGAAAAATTACTCTATGACTAAGAGCATCAGCATATTAAAAGCCCATGAAGTTTCATCATTTATAGCTGCCTCAGATGTACAGGAATGGCCTTCCGTACCCATTTAAATATGACATAAGTTTCGAACACTAAGCACAAATGGAGTTGAGTTGCTGCGAAGCCATCTTACGCGATCTAAGCATTTTCTAATGTGCTTCTTAAGACGATAAGTAACAAGGCTACAATCCTTGGCGTTTATTCCGTGGTAGCGTTTATTAGAATTCAAAAGCGATACTGCCATGCAACATTGCTGAGTAATGCTTCGACCCGAATATTATCCTTATTCCTTCTTTTTAAGTTTTATGAAGTTATAATGTATGATATCATGACAAAACGAAAAAATAGTTTTATTTCTTACCATTCATATCTACAAGGTGCCTTTTGGCAGCTAATTGAATTTTCTCCATAACTTTGTAAATAATACTTTTTTGCTATTTTGTTTCTTATCAAAATACAAATTCTAAATTCTCAACATTCCAGTGGAATCTTCCGATGCTAATTTTATTCAGTAATGCCTAACAATTTTACTATTTAATATATATATATATATATATATATATATATATATATATATATATATATATATATATATATATATATATATATATATATATATATATATATATATATATATATATATATATTAAAAGACTGTTATATGTCTGAATTCAAAAATTGTAAAAATTTCTAAATAAAGAATCAAAATTATTTATAACAAATTATATTCAAATGCAATAATTTCACATTTTTGCAACAAAACTTTAGTAATTTATAACAGAAAGGCTTTATAAATATGAAAAAAATAATAAATTGAAGGAGAGTTATTACAATAAAATTTCAGTTTAATTTTCCTAAAACTACTTTTTTTATTATTTTACTTTATTTATATCTTGAGATTAAAGATATTAAGTAATAGTTTGTAAGCACACGCATATGATAGATAGTTCAATTACATTATTTTGATTAATTTGAAAGACAGAAATATCTACGTTAGAGAAAATAATACAGTTACGGAAAAAAATCAATTCAAAGGTATTTCTATTAAAATTATTGAAAAATATAAACATTCATAATCATCAAATCCAGATTCTTTTCTTCATTAAAACATAATTTACTTTTTATTTTATTTTAAAAACCATGTGATTTTATAAATAACTATTTTTTCTTTCTATTTGCCTGCACATCAATATAAATATTTTGTTTCTTTAATTTATTATGATTATATTAATTAAGGTAATAGTGTATAGAGAGTTATATAATTTTAAGTTAACACAATTATTCAACTTTCATTTTATTATAAAATATATGAAAATCCGTGAATATATTTAAATTTCAAAATCTGACTTGATTTTGTAAGTTATCGCACACACTATCCATTGCGATAAAAATATAATTTACGTAGAAAAATAAATGCACTAAAAGTTCTACTATATTTATTTCACAAAGTTAAACATTGAGAGCAATGTAGACATATATATATAATAACTTTTGTGAAAAGTATTTAATTATCAAGATAAATATGCTTAAGAAAATTGAGCTATATGATATATGCATACAAGCTCATCATTCAAAGGAAGCAAATGTTTGTATTTAAGACAAACACTTTCAAACAATTTAAACGTGATTCACATTACTTTATTATTTTCTTTAATTTTTATATACCTTTAAGTTAAATGTAATTAAAAACAAATAAATCTCATAAATTGATAGTAGATAAAGAGGTATATTTAAAAAACATATCATTACGGACAGCAATATTATTGTAATATTTTTTTTCTAGAGAGAAAAATATTTTTATCTATAATAGTTTTCTTCCTCCAGAAGAGAGAGAGAGAAAGAGAGTTTGAGATTATAAAATGTATGCTTTATATATTGTAGGAATTAAATTTTCGTTTTATAATTTTGCAAATGAAGATCTTTTCAAAAATTTATATAGCAAATAAAATAGATAAAATGGTTTTTTGTCTTTAATATGTATCCTATAGAGATTAAGAGAAATGGTTTTTTTCTTTATTGACATTCGAAAATTTTTATTTTCAAAAATTAATTTTTTACTAATTACAATGCAAAGAATTTATACATTATGAATTGTGCATGAATATATGAAATATTAAAATATTTTATATAACCGAATATATATAAATTAAATTAAAGAGTGTAATAGTGCCAAAACAAGAAAAGAGGAATTACGTTTTTACATTCAATATGCATTTTATTATTAACTCCTATTAAAAAGAGATAATTTAGTGAAAATTAAAGCAATCGTAAACATAACTGTATTAATATATATTATATTTTTGAAATTGTTAAACTTTTTTAAAATTTCTCAATACAGACTGGATGTATTATGTGTGTGTGTGTGTGTGTGTGTGTGTGTGTGTGTGTGTGTGTGTGTGTGTGTGTGTGTGTGTGTGTGTGTGTGTGTGTGTGTGTGTGTGTGTGTGTGTGTGTGAATATATATATACATATCTAAATATAGTAAGATTATTTTATTATTTTTTAACATTCTACGCTGAGCCAGAAAAAAGCTAAAGTTTAGTATATAGTCTTAAAATTTTTTACATATAATAAAAATTTGAAACGCAGATTAATATTAATTAATTTTCAATAATTTCAAGATATTTTTGAAAAGCTTTATTTAAGAAATATGAAATATTTAATATTTGAGAATGAAAAAAAAAACCCCATGTTATTAATATATCTTCTTAAAAATATTTCAGTAAGTATTTTATTTAATAATTTTTTTATGAATTTGATTTTGGATTTATATTATCTGTTTTCTGACCTACGTTTGAACTAATAAACTTAAAAGAAATAATAATTTCGCAAATGTATACTTTTTAATAAGTTTCAAAAAATTGTTCATAGCCATAGTCTGTTCGAAAGTATTTTATTATGTTTGTGATTAATTAGCTGTGAGGAATCTGCAATAAAGTGTTTAATTTGACACATGCAATTTAAATGACGTTGAATGTTGTCTTTCTAATGGATAAATTATGTTTCTGCAAATTATAAATCATTCGAAATTAATTATGTTTATATCACAGATATAATTAAATCCAACTTTAGTTCTGTAAAATCAGAATTCTAGCTCTTTTCTTCTAAGTAAAGCCTGGAGAGTTTAAAGCGAGAAAGAAACAGATATTTGTTTTGATTTGCTCCCACGTAAAATATAAATAAATAGACTTTTCAGGATAAACACCATATTGGCTCTGCAAACATTATAAGTTATTATAATTTTATCCCAGGGTGTATAAACTATGTAAAATCATTTCCAAAGTATTATATAATCATTAAAATCTTTTTAATGCAACATAAACTGTATTATGAATATTGCTATGCAACGTTTTCAAATTTGATATACAATTATGGTGACAAAATATCGAATTAAAATAATATATCTTAAAACTTCGGCATCTAAATAAACATCACTGGTTTCCAGATACTAATGTCTAATATAGAATAACATACATTTAGTTATATTTTAATTATTTATAAATCAAAAACGGATAATTTTCTCTAAATAATATAAGAAGTATAAATAAAATTTCGCAATTTGTAAATTAAGACTTGGATCAAAAGATGAAGTATGATGCATAAATAAGCTGAAAGTATATCGAATAAAATTTAAATTAAATGAAAACTGCCTTCAGTTAAGGGCTTATAAAATATTAAAGTTGGGAATCTTTAATTCTGATTTCCATTGCATTTACATATGACCCTATAATGTGAAAGGACAGAGTAAAAAAGAATAAAAAATTGTAAGTAAACAATTGTTCTTAACTTGAAAAGGGTAAAAAAAATTGCTTTTTTAAAATAAATTGGGAAAATAAGTTATCATTGTTTTCATAAGAAGTATTATGTTTGAATCCAGAAAGAAGGTAACTAAAATCCAAAATACGTTTTCTTATTCCAGAATTTAAGCATTGAGGGGAAACTAGGTAGGAAAAAAATAGAATGCATATTTTTTGAAGTATGAAGGGCTGCATCTCTTTAATTAACTGCACCGTGGCATAAACAATTTTACAAGATTTTCAGATAAGATTTAATAAAGTTTCAAATTATTCATAAAGTTTTTAACTGAAATTACAAAATAAAACATTATTTTCCTTTTAGATTAATCAGAGTCCAGAATTATTATTGCTCCATTCCAAATAGGAGTTCTCAATTCGTTCAAATTATTTGCAGACCAACAAAATTAAGATATAATTTCGAATACATTTCATCCTACATATAAATTTGAGAGTGATTTTTCCCCCTAAAACATCTAATCTTAATTCACTTCTTAAGAAATACACATTAATTAGATAAATCTTAATAATTATAGAAAACGATATTTATTTTGTTATTTTATGTAATTAATATATATGTATGTATATATAATATATATATATATATATATATATATATATATACATACATAAAATAAAATATAGTAAAAAAAGTAATTAGTCTTTGGATACTATTCTTATAAGAATTAAATGTTGCAGTTCAGTTTTTTGTTAGAAAATTTTATTCCTCAATCGAATGTTTTCATTTTTAATTTAGTATAAAATGGTGGTTCCTTAATGCATAAAGATGCAAAGGAAAAAAAAGTATGCATTTTAAAGTTTATTTATTTTGAGCTTTGATTCCGGTTTAAAAAAACAGTAGTTATAATATGCATTTTAATCTATATAAATGAATATATTTTTAATTCCGAGAAAATGGTGGACTCTTAAAAAATAAAAATTTAGAAATTCTATCAGGTTATGTTTTTTGCACTTGTGCATCACAAAATTATTTATTATTTGTTTAAAAATGCTGAAGATTAATCTATATACATTTATACTTTTATTCTACTGAAATAAGAGGAGATCAGAATACTGCCATAACAACAAAACTTGGGGCCTAATATAAATATATAATTAATAAAATTATGTACATAAAATATCACATTTTTGAGAAATAAAAATTTCTTTCGGAACAATGAATGAACGAGAACTGTTGTTTATATTTTCAAAAATAAATAAATGGTACAAAAAGGGAATAAAGAACAATTTTATACGAATCCATTATTATCTTTTGATAAACATTTATTTTAAAACAGCTCTAGGAAAGCGTCTTATTTTGTCTTTTTATGGAAAACAAAGTGAAGTTTTTTTTAAGAAAATAAGTTATGGCCGATTCATTATTACAGGATAAATAATTAAATAAGTACAAATTTTAAAAAATTGATAATGCGAAACATTTGTTTGTATTGGGAAGGTTGAAAGCAGCAAGTAAAAGTACTTATGGTCTAAAAAATTTATATTTTGTCATTTGTAAAGAGAAACCTTAATAATAAAAATTGAATACATATGTAAAATAAAAAATAGTAATTAAAAATGCAAAATAACATTAACTAAATTACTTAAAATATTAATTTATTAATTATATTGATAGTTTAATATTATTTTGTATTGATGTTTGATACTTTATGTCTAATCATATAATTTGTAATAATATAAATGTTATAATGAGAAATAACACTTTAAAAATTACAAACACACAATTTACATATTTTCAGAATTCAAAACTAATATAAATGGAAGAACTATAAATTTATAAAGGATAAACTTATTTTTTACTTTAATACAATTTATTATACACTGCTAACCACCCAAAAAAGACAAAAGACATAACAGCAATGCCAAAAAAAAACAAAAGATATAACAACAAAATTTATTTTGTAGATAACATGTTGATCAAGTACGAAATGATTAAATTTATAGACTTATGTGATATGTGGTTCCTGCGAAAATCAGTAGCCAGAGTACCCATTATTGTTGGAGATCACTGCTGCCATACACCTCGACATTGTTTCAAAGATGCTTTTCATGTGCTCTTGGGGTACAGCAGACCAAGCATCTTCCCCACGTTGACAAAGTTTATATGTTATGGATGCTGGGGATGAAATCTAATTGAATAGTTGAGCAACCATGGACCACATAATTTCTATCGGCGAAAGAATCGGAGAGTGTGATGGCCAGGGAAACAATTCAATCTGGAAACTGACGAAGATCACTTGGACAATGCATGCCACGGTAGGTAGAAGCGCATCATCCAGTTGAAATATGGTTGTAAACAAGATTTGAAGGTAAGAAAGGGTAGCTGGCTCCAATATCTCGGACATGTAGCGATGGCTGCTTAAGTACCGGCAATGCGTTCTAAGGGACTACGAGAGTGACATCCAATACTGTCACATACCATAATATCTGGTGTAGGACCAATGTGGTAGTTCATAACGGAGCTATTTAGCATCCACTCTCCAAAGTGATTCCAAACTTGAATACGAACATCGTTGTGTTGCAGACAGAAGCCTGACTCATCAGTAAAGACAATCTCTCTATACTTTCCATATCTTTCTTTCATCGCCCGATTGGCGCGGAGATGTCTGTGGTTCTGCGTCAAGGGTAGACGAAGCAATGGACATTTTGCAAACAGAACGCTCTACTTTAAGTGTCACCGAATGTTACGCGAAGACACTGGATGATGCGTTGCAAACTGAATGTACTGTGCTGTGGTTCGTGATATGGTTGTACGATCCATCACTGCCCTGCGTTCAATTTGCCTGTCATCACGTGAAGTGGTACACTGAAGTAAATGTGATCCTAAACGTCGGTCTGCCTTACTCTCCTGCATCCAATGATCACATCACCCGCATTATAGTTGCTTTGTTTCGTCCAACACGACTACTGATTTCCCTGAAGGATAATCCACAATCTCGGTAGGCTGCTATTCTTCCTCTGACGAACTCGGATAATTGATCACAAAATGAATGCTGTTTTCTAAGATGCATATAATTGATCAGTTAAAAAAACCACAAGAAAAACATAATTGCTGAACTTTAAATCGTCGAAATCTCAAAGCCTTAAACAGCGCTTTGAAATGACGCTACGGACACACGCGATGTGCGTCATCGCTGAAATTATAATCATTTGCATATTTCATTTCCACTAATGCATGTTGTAAATTTCATGTTATTTACATGCTTCCTTCAGTGTGTTGTATTTATTGTGGTCAGAAATGAAGTTGCTCTAAAATTTTGCTTGATTTATTTGAAGTAATTAATGAAAGCTTCACTATGTAATTATAAATATTAAATGCTTCCTACTCTAAATGTTTTAAAAAGCAATTTAATTTAAATATTTATTTATTTTATAAAGTATATTTAACATTAATAAAATTAAAGTTTTAACCTTAATTAAAAATGTTGAAACAGTAATATTGGAATGATAATGCTGTCTATATGCAGCAAATTTAAATCGAAGTAGAGATTTAAGTACATTATATTATCAAATGTTTTCTATATTAGTAATACAACTAAAATGCAAAGGTATTGAATAATCAGTACTTGTTAATCAGATAATTGTAAAATTAAATTATATACTGAACTAGAGAGAATGTTAATATTTTTAATTTAATACTGAAATAAATTATTACAGTCTAATATTATGCATAAAGTGAAATAAATACTGCTACAGAAATCTCAAAAGTATAACATAAAATAATATTAATGTTTCAAGTAATAAGAATTAAATAATATTTAACGAATGCTTTTGCAATTTTTACAAAAGTATTCTTGAAAGATTATTTCATTTTAATTTGAGTACTTATGTAATAAACCTTATTTTATTTTTTTAAAAAAAGTATTTACTCTCTATTTCAATATTAATAAGGGATCTGTATATCGTAATGTAATAAATTATGCAATATTTTTAAAAATTATTATAAGCCAGTTTATGCAGTTTTTTTTAAATAAAGTTCTATAATAAAAGTGTGATTGAACTACAAAAATAATTATAATTTTAAAAAATTTAATGTTTGATATATCAGAATGCGGAGAATTTAATAATATTCACCGTTTTATATATATATAAATTGACATGCATTAAATTCATAATTACACATCTCAGTAAATTCATAAATTAACTGTAATAAATATTTCTAAGACATTTTCAATGAGTAACGCTCTAGTCAATCTTAATTAATAAAATTATTTGCATGTATTAATCAGGGATAAAGGTATTTTAATTTAAAGATAAGTTTTTGAGTTTGTATTAGTAGTGAAAATCAAACTTAATTAAAAGGAAAAGTTTGTTGAGAAAAATTGTATTCATATACTTTAATATATTTAGATTAATGAAATTCTTATATTAAAAGGCATGTTTTGTAAGTTTTCATAAATAGTAGAAGCTAAATTTTTCATAATTATGAAGTTAAACTACATCTTGTAAAAATGAGTAGTAACAAGTAAAATCATCAAATAACAATATTTCTGATTTTTTTTAACTTCATTATTACAGAAAATTCCATTGAACTTATATATTAATTTTTAAATAAAATCATATATTATTATTCTAGTTGAAATATATAATAACCCATTCTTTCATTATTTTTTAATTCTAAAAGAATTTTCTGCACTTTAGCATTTTCTACCAGTTTTTTTCATTTTTTGTTCTTACTATGCATAATGTAAATGACACTTAGGGGCAAAATTATTTGTTTGATGAAATATTATTAATAATATAATGTAAAACACACTGATTCATTTCATGTTATTTTGTAGTATAATATAACAATACGGAGGCAGAAAATCAAAACGAATTATTATACATTTTTTATTACGGATAATGAAAGTGTTTAAAATAGTTTCTTTCTAAGTATATAAAGTATACCTATATTATTATTCAAACTCTAAATTGAATATTTTTACAGTTTATTTAAAAGTATTCTCATGAAATAACACAAAAATGAGCAAAATTATAACAAGAGATTTAAAAATATAAAATTAATGTACGAAACGGATAAAAAAATTTCATGTACACTTTGAAATATTATAATAAAAACATATTAGGAGAAATATTCTTTTAGCAATAAAAATTCATTGAAAACCAGTAATGTTAATTTAAGAATCACCTCGTGATAAATGTTTCTTAATGTAATTTTATACCTATAGCAATAAATAATAATAATAATATTTATTTTGATCAATATTTTTCTAAATAAACTTATTCTCAAATTTTTAAGATTTTTTCTTTACAGGCATATTGTCAGATAAGAAATTTTTTCACGGATAATCATAAATATCAAGCACTCGCTTAAACTTCCCTTTAAAAAAAACTCTCTGTTATTAATTAAGAATAGATGTCAAATCTGTCGAAAATGCAGTTTTGATACATCATTTCTTATCAATCATAAAGAAAGCTGACATTATCGTCAGTTAGTATGAATTAATAATCAAGTTTTTTTAATATGTAAGGACATTATTACAGATATCCTCACAATCATGCTGACATTATCATTAATCAGTAGGAACTAATAACTGACTTCATTTTTATATGTAAAGACATTATAAAAATTTTAATCAAAATCATATTTTACATCTTCTCCTGTTGATTCACTAATTGAAGTGGTCATGATGAAAATACTATATTTTTGCTCTAATTACAAAATAATCAAATTTACATAAAAATTTAAAAAAAATCTATTTCTCTCAACATAATAATCAATAAATTGCAAATCCTTAAGCTAGTGTGTGTGTGTGTGTGAGAAAGAGAGAGATTCTGTTTTGAAGAATAGACTCCCTTCAATTCTTTCATAATCGACATATTCCACTCCCCCATTCAAGAGAACAACAACTATTTTCACTGTTAAATAACCATTAAACGTGGATTTGCTATAATACGAACTGCTACGGTTAATTTCTTAAAACTGTGCTAAAATGGTTTCAAGTTTTAGTTTTGTAAAGAACTAAACCAATAAGTACGTGATGATAAAGAAATGTCTGTGCTTTAAAACATCATTCATAACATTATGTTATTATACTGTTATGCATTGCTTTTGATCTATGATTGCTATATCCGGAGTTAAATACTGTGTCCATATTCTTTGATTGTTACAGTTAAGCACTTCTAATACAGGAGATTAAATTTATGTTTCCTTTTAAAATGATGATTCGATAAAGCCCTGCAATTAATTAATTGATGCATATTCTCGAATTGAGCTGCAATTTCTCTATAATAGTTTACACACGGTTTAAATTTTAAAGAATATTTTGGTCAAATTATTTCTGCTTTCCAGTAAGTTTGTAATTCTAAATAATTTAGAAAATATTAAAACCTAGAAAAATATAGGGAATATTAAAACCTAGAAAAATTCAAACTCAAGAAAAATGAAAAGATTGAAATATTTTTATATATATATTTTTTTTTTATTTGGACCATCTTGATAAATTCATTTTAGGATCCAAGTTTAATATTAACTCTTTAAGAGATTATTCAACCAAATTTTGTTTGCTGTTATGGTTTAAAACTTTATAATCATGATTTCTTTGTCATTATTATCATTTTTTTTCATATAATATAAATTTATCATTTTGCAGATCATTCCATTTTATATTAAAGCTTTCATTTTTATTATATTTTTACAACAATTAACTAATGCTAAGTAATTTGAATGTATTTTTGTATATTATTACTAAAATATCATAATGATAAATATCAATTCTTATCATACAAACTAATTGAAACTTTAATTTTGAAATAAAAAAATATATGTTCTCATTAGCTTCTTTTTATATTCCATGCATTCAATTTATTTTATTTTTCGTTTTATTTTAATTTGTGGTATTTATATGCTTATTTTATGCTTTATATATAATATTATATGTTTTATATATCTATTATGTAAGTTTTATAATATGTATTTTTTGGTGCATCTTTGTATTTTATTTTTCTGACCTCACATTTTCTAAAAGTTCTCAATAGATTGATTTCCATCGAATAGCTTATTGTTCATAAACATCAGTTTACTTAATTATTTAAATTTATAAAGCAAAATTTTCTTTGTTAAATATGAATTTCATTCACTTATAATTAACTCACAACTAATTGCAAAGTAATATAACAATCAATTTAGCTCTCTCTTATTTTTTATATTATTTTACCACTAAAAGACAAATTGTTTATTTGAGATATTGATGCAAGAAGCAATGTCACACAAACAGTTACGTTTGTTGTTGCCTTTGTTTAATTAGAGATGGGTTAAGATATCTTGTTCCACTTTTTTATTCATTGAAAATCTCTTTTATTCTGAGCACCGTTTATAGATTATTAAAATCAAGAGAAAGATTGAACTTAAATTGAGTAAAGGAAACATATTTTGTATTGAAAAACGAGCATTTTAACCGATTACTTTATCAGGTTAGCAGATGAATTTAAATACGAGGTTCACTCTGAAATTTTTGAGATACAACTAGGTTTTTAAAGTTATATTTACAAACTTTTAGGTGTGTTCAAAGTAGTCTCCTCCAACATCAATGCACTTTTGAAAACGAATTTTCCACAGATTAAATGCCTCAAGCCATGCATTTCTTGGAGTAGATGGAAAAAATGCATTTATAGTCACATCAATCTCTTCTTCTGATAGAAACCGACATCCACGTAAGTTCATTTTAGAAAAAATAATAACCAAAAGTCGCGCATAGCTTGATCAGGTGAATATGGCGGATGTTCGATCACTTTAATTTGTTTTTGTTTAAGAAACTCAACTGTTAATCCGGCTGTATGTAAAGATGCATTGTCATTGTGAAGCATAAGTCATCTAACATTCAGTTCTTGTAGAATTTTTGGAAGACATTTAGCGTTATACTAGTTTGCTGTTACTGTTTTCTGTCCTTTTAACTTGATAGCTTTGACCAATCCCGTACTTCTGAAGAAAACGGCATACATCACTTTTTTCAGAGCGCATCTCAGTCGTGGGATCATCTTCAAAGATCCATACCTTGCTTTCTTAACGTGTTGGAATGTCAGAAAACGATATGTACGTTTCATCACCTGTTACAATTTTAAAAATGTTGCGGTGGCCACCATCATTTAGCAATTTAAGAGTTTCTTTACTGATTCTAATACGCTCCTCTTTTTGGTGCTCAGTTAAATTATGGGGAACCCAAAGGCAAACTACTTTTTTCATATGCAATTCTTCATGAATGATTTTGTGTATGGCTACGGATCCAATGTTAAGTTCCTTCTGTATCATTTGATAGGTGCAGCAATTATCATCCATTAACATTTTTCGTATGGCAGACACGTTATCTGATATTACTGCCGACGGTGGCCTTCCGGTATGTTCTTCAACCTGAAGAAAATATCGGCCTCTTCTAAATTCTCTAAACCATCTGAATACAGTAGCACGAGCTGGAGATTCATCACCAAATGCTAATTGCACCCGTTGAACGCATTCTTCTCGACTTAATCCTGCTTTAAAATCACAGAAAATCATATCGCGTAAATGTTCTCACGTCAACTCCATTTTCTCTTCTGTTTAAAATCTATTCTACGCTAAACAGGTTGAAGTAAGTCAGTAAAAAATTGCTTTATGTGTTAAAGTACTTTATATTTTAAAATTAAATCGTTATTTTTATTTTGTAAATTCTCATCTGCGCTTATCTCAAAACTTTCAGAGTAATCCTCGTATAAATACTGCTATTTTCTCAGACACTTACTGAATCTAATATTCTTCCTTTCAGGAAATAAGAGCTTTTCTTTTCGCGAATAAGCAAAATTTTACAAATGGACACAAACAATGAAATCTTTGTAGAAATATTTGGTTCAATAAAATATATATCACATGAGTTAATTAATTACTTATGTTTGTTTTACTAAGAAAATTAGTTAAATCTACGTTAGTTAAAACTTATTTATAAATACGAATATCAGACTAAATTTTTTTGATAAGATATATTACAATATTTTAACATTTTTTGCAACCTGATGTTATCAAAATGTATCATTTAATACATAGACAATTTAACACATTATAAATATATTTAAATTGAAATCCCTGTTTTCGAAAAAGGAGACAACGAAAAACCAAAACTTCGTAAAGTCCTGAATTATGGCTATGAATATTCATTTTACGAGGATAACCACATCTAAATGACATATAGAAAATTATATATATGTGTCTGTTTGATTTTCTCAGGTTTTGATATTTATTTTACTTTCTCACTTTTTCACAATATTAATAATTTTTCTTAAATTTAGATGTCAATTAATCTCTTAAAGGTGATAACAAAATGAATGTATAAATATTCCCATTAAAACAACACTCCAAACCATAAATAAGTGTTCAGTTACGCATCCAGATTTTTTCTGTTACTACATTATAATTTGCATCAGAAAATTGTATTTGATTTTATATAATTTTTTTATTATACTTTATTTTGGCCTTAGTACTTTAATTGACACATTTCATTGTATTCAAGATAATTTACTTTTTGTTAAGGACTGCTATTATTAAAAACATGATGTATAAAATTACCTTATTACATACATTACTCTGCACATACAATTTCTAACGAACGTACGTAAACTTCATATTGTTTAGCTCATTTAGCTCTCACTTATAATTACTGGATAATTTTGGTTGAGGAAATGCCTAATTTTCTTTAAAGTTCGAAAGATCAAATTAGAGCTCTTTCATATTTAAAGACTATATGTTGCCGAATTTGTATATTTGTATATATATATATATATATATATATATATATATATATATATATATATATATATATATATATATATATATATATATATATATATATATATATATATATATATATATATATATATATATATATATATATATATATATATATATATATATATATATATATATATATATATATATACATTTCTTATACTAATTTCCCAGAGTGACATTAGAATATGGCCGCAAATTCAATATCATTTACCAAATACTCATCAAGCTAAATTGTAAAATAACTTTTAACCATTTGTAAAAGTACATCATTTAGGTGTTTGGCACATCGTCCTTCCTCTCTCAACTGCTAAAATTAAAGTACTATGATCACTTTGAATGGAAATCAAAAAATATAAAAGAAAACATGTTAAATAAAGTTAGTCATAGAAGCGAGGAAGTTGATAAATAATAAGTGATATACGGATGAGACGTATATGCATAATAAATATAAAACAGTAAATACAAGACAAGATGAAGTTCGCAAAATTTTGCATATTACATTACTGAATATATATTTGGTACCTTTAAGAGAAATGCGCAGAGAATTTGAGACTTCTTTCATTTGCACATGTAAAAAACGTTTGTCCATTCTGTATAGTTCAATCCTGATGAAGACGTAGTCAATTTTGTATCATAAATTTGTGATTCGTTTTCTATTTATTTATGAATATATTTATTATCTAAACACACACACACACACACACACACACACACACACACACATATATATATATATATATATATATATATATATATATATATATATATATACATATATATATATATATATATATATATATACACACATACTGCTGGTGACCCAAATTGCGACACCAAGAAAAACAAGAGACATAACAACAAAATTTAGTAGCCGCCATTGTTAGACATCACCTCTGCCACAAGCCTCGGCATTCATTCAAAAGACTTTGGATTTGTTCTTGGGGTGCGACTGACAAAGCAGTTCCACTCGTTGCCAAAGTTTATCTGGTGTGGCAGCTTGGAAAGTAATCTGGATTAATCTTCGTGTAGCCATGGTCCACATGTTTTCTATCGGAGAAAGATTTGGAGAGCGAGCCGGTCAGGGAAGCAATTCAATCTGACGATTGACGAAGAACTTTTGGACAATGAATGCCACGGTAGACGCGAATCGTCCTGTTGCACTTTGGTCGTGAGCAAGACCTGAAGATAAAGAAGGACAACTGGCTCCAACAACTCGGAGAAGTACCGCTGGTTGTTAAAAGTACTGGTAATGCGAACTAAAGCAGCGCGAGAGTGATATCAAATACCACCACATACCATCATACTCGATGCAGGACCAGTGTGATGGCGCATAACACAAGTTTTCAGCATGATCTTTCAACGATGTCTCCAGACTGGAATGCAACTGAGCAGTAAACTCCTGGCCGATCTTAACTCTAAAACACTAATTAATAAATCCAAAAACTTGGAGACAAAGTGAGGAGCCATACTGTAGTTTCGCTTATGATTTATTCTACGCACATACCGCGTACTCACTGCCTATTTTCAAAAAGTGAAAGAAAAATATAACAAACGACGCTCAGCGCCATCTAGTAGTAATGAATTCACAATTAAATGAATGGGAGTTTTAACAGCGACCATCGTGGTTTTTCAGACAGAGACGTGAATCATCAATAAAGACAATTTCATTCCATTCTGCTGTTAACATTCTTCCTTCATAGCATCATTGTAAATGAAGACGTCTGTGGTTCTGAGTCAAGAGTAAACCAAGTAATGAACATCTTACCGACAGACCACTCTGCTGTAAGCGGTTTCGAATGGTATGCGTAGACACTGGATGATGTGTTAAAAACTGAAGGGTTCGTGGTGTGGCTGAGTGATCCTTCGCTGCAATGCTCACGTTTTAACTGTTATCACATTAAATGATGCACTGAGGTAAATGCGATCGAACACATCGGTTCTTCGTACTCTCCTACATTAAACGATTACATAACAGCATTAAAATTGTTTAGATTTATCAAAGACGACAACTAATCTCTCTGAAAGATATTGTGCAATATCAGCAGGCCATTATCCTTCCTCTGTGGAGCACGGAAACTTGATCTAAAAGTAACCGCAGTTTTCTATAAGGCAATATTCATCGTGTTATTTATTTATTTATTTTTTGTAAAGTAAAAAAAATATTAGCGAACTGGAAATCGTCGAAATCTCTAAGCCTTAAATAACGCTTTGCTGTGGCACCACAGGCACGTGTGGTAGGCGTCTGCTCTGAAATTCTAATCATCTGAATAACTCAACTCACTTGCGCTAATTCATGTGTATGTTTCATGTTATCTTTATGCTTCCTACAGGGTGTTGAATTTAAAGTAGCTACTAGTATATATATATATATATATATATATATATATATATATATATATATATATATATATATATATATATATATATATATATATATATATATATATATATATATATATATATATATATATATATATATATATATATATATATACATATATATATATATATATATATATATATATATATATATATATATATAAATATATATATATATATATATATATATATATATATATATATATATATATGTATGTATATATATATATATATACTTATATATATATATATATATATATTACTTTAACAATGTTTGATTTATATTTTTAATCAAGAATTACTTAATAAATACATACATTTTTTCTGGGATAGAATTATTCGTGTAATGTAGTTTATTTTTCCCTAGCAATAATATATTTAACAAATATGTAACATACGTGAATGTTGGATATATAAAGTTACAGTAACTATTGAACTTTGTGGCCATAAGGAATATCTATTTTGAAATGTTAATAACTATTTAAATTCTTATTATAAATTACATAATGATTTCGAATCTTACAATAAATATTAATTCCAATGTTTTCATTCATCCATGTAATCTTTCATTATAAAAAATGAATATAATTTATACTTATTTTTTTTATTTTTAAATTTTCTCATGTACAGATTGATATATAAAAAAATCGAAACTTTTATGAGTTAATATCATTTTGAATTAGGCTAAATCAAAATATAAAACATTATTTGACATTTTTATCCTTCTTGTATGTTTTTTATGAGAAAAATATCACTCAGTAGTAATATGCAGTTTATTGAGAATATTTCATAAAATTTATTTTACAATATTAGATAAATTACTGAATGTATTATAGAGTAGTATTTTTAATATAAATGATCTCGTATTGCAAACTGTATTGTATCTTGGATAATTGTTTCTCATAGTCCATGTCTCTTTTGTACATGCTACTGCATTTACTAATGTCTTTTGTCATTATATTGATTTCATGGTAATTGTACACATATTTTACTGCGTATGCTCTAAAGGAATTTTATCGCATTATTTCACTGCAAAGTATTAAAATTATTATGGAAATTAAATTTATTTGTATTAAGGCAAAATTGAAACTCTCACATAAAAGTGATATGGATATGTTCATTCATAATATGATTAATTCAATACTTTTTTAGCTTTCTGTTACCGTTTTTTATCAATGTGCTCATTTTTGAGGGTAACAACACATTATTTATTTGATTTTCCGATAGATTATGCACTATTTCCAACCCTCTTATTTCGATTGATTTTCTGTTTCCGGTTTTCTTCAGTAAAAAAAACTGGAGCTTTCGTAAATGTCACGATAATGTCATGTTTCTCTTTATTACTTGGTATTTGATATTTCTCGGAAAAATATCTTTTATGTAAAGGGTATTTTTAGCTCCATTTTCTGTGATTAAGTATTTAAAATGCATTTAGTTGTTTTTACATAAATTTGTGATGTTGGCACAGCAACTTTATCTTCAAAAACTTGACTTTTATGTAATTTACTATCCTTATGCAGTTAATTAATCATATTTTCATTAAATATATGATTTAATAATAGAATTTTTTTATCTTAATATACATTTATAGTTAGTAAAACTGAAATAAGTTAACAATTATTAAATAAAGTTAATATGATTTGATTATTTAAAAAAGGTTCCCTACTCTGAGCTGGTTCAAACTAAATCAATGAAATAGTTTTTAAAAACATTTCTCAAATTCATTTCACATATATTTTTAAAAAATCCTTGATATATGTATTTCATTTAATTTAACAGATATTTAATATACACATGACTATAATCCGAATTAAGTTATTGCTCATATACTAAATAATAATCCATATTAAAAGTTATAATACAATAAAGATGTATTGATATTAAAGATAAGATAGAGTGCGAATATACATCACGTCTGTCATCACAAAAATTTCAACATTCATTTTTATTTAACGAATCACTTTTTGAATGAATTTCAAACAAATAATAAATCAATCACTCTATTGAAAAAATGCATAAGCTTTGATATGGAACTGATTTATAAGTAAACTATTCTTGTGAAAAATATTATGAAAAAAGGTTATGAGCATAATGATTTATTATGATCATGTTTATTTACAACTGTAGTATAATATTTTATACACGAGAGCAAATCCGACAAAGAATTATAACAAAATTTTTCTGACTCTTTGAATTCATTCTTATCTTAAATCTAATTCGAATTCCCGAATAGTTGAACAAAAGGCTAGTAATATAAGCGTCTGGAGAACAGATTTTTTGATATTTAATTTACCTAATGAAATTTAAATTTTACATCTAAAATTCTTTTCAAATTTAGTTGTAATTTATCCAAAAGAAAATATTTTTTATGAAGTTTACAACTACAAGAAAGTAGATTAGATGTACATATATGAACATAATGGAAATGAAAATCAAACAAACATTTTATAAAAATACTCCAGAGACATGAATTTATAAATACTTGTTTTTATAACATTATTTTTTAAATATATTTTATTAATTTTAAAACTCATAGCAATATTAAATACGGAAAAATAGGATAGGTTTTTTTATTTTAGAAAATTATTCGAATATATAATAATCGGAAATTTGTAATGATTTTTAGTTTCATTATTAATAGAAGTCTGTATAATACACAGTTATAAACACTGTTGGCAAATATAATATTATTTAAAAAAAACTACGTGCGCCTGAAGCCTCCATGTGACATTTATTTAAATGTACATTTTCTGCAAATATATTCAAAAGGGAAATTTATTATTGTTACTTAAAAGTCTTTCAATGTTTCTATAAATGTTCCATTCAACTGTTTCATTTTTTATGCATTTATGTAAATCATTATTTTACGTTGAAAATAATGATAAATTTATTTGACAGCTGCAAGTTTGTTGACAATTTGACGTCCACTATTTAATGGCAAATAGTATTCATATGCAAATTACATCTCATTCTTATCAAATTTCAGTTGATGTTAATTTAAACAACTTACGCCTGCTGCATCTGTTACAATATTTTATTCTGTTTCAAAATTAAAGTATTATTTGTCTTATGTATAAAATAAAATATGAATTCGTTTTATTGATTTAACATGCAAACATAATTGTTTTGTATTTACCTGATACATACCCAAAAATTCATATGAATTTATCTTTTAAAACAGATGCATGCTTTTTCCCATAAAGTAAATTGATTTTATTCATCAAATTCTATCTGACGAAATAAAAGTAATATTTCAGTTTCTTCTCACACATAACTTTAACAATATTTCAATTAAGCGGAGAGTTATTGTGATTTTTAATTTTAAATAAGCTTTGAACTTTTACATTGGGATTCTCCAAAACTGTAAAATGAATAGTTTGCATAATTACAGTCTCCTTATTCCTAATTTCATATGTGTATATATATATAAATGCATCTTAAAACAGTTTTATTTTAATTAGTGACAAAAAAATTCGTATTAAATTTACAAATAAAATATCTGGCAAAATGCATTTCAATAAAAATTGGAATATTCCTTTTTACATAAACATTTATTTTTCCTTTATATATTCAAAATACTTTTATTTCTCGAAAACTAATTGCTAATATTTATTCAAAACTTTGTAAGCATAATGAAATTTATAAGAATCGAAATTTTCCCATGATATTAACTAAATAAAATTATTTTTATGAGATTCTATTAGTTTAAAATGCAGAAAACTTTTAGATTTTTCATTAAAAAAATCTTTTTCATATATTCCTCTTGCAGTTTTTTATTGTTTAAAATTTAATGTGATTTTTATTTAGACCTTCAAATTAATTGTTCAAAAAATGATTGTTTCTTTAATTATTTAAAATAATTCCTACTAAAATATAGTTAAAATCTTTCAGAAAACATCATATTTATTAATTTAAAATAATAACAAGTGATTGATATAATATTTAAATTGAAAAAATATATTGATAACTGATAAAAATAAAGTTATTTGTAATAAAAATTAAAGTAAAATTGAATAAATTATATTATGTTGGTATACATTTAAGCTCTTATATAACAATCTATGCAAGTCGTCTGAAATTTGAAATACTTAAGAATATTTTACATATTAATATTTTGATTCTAATTTTGCCTCATATTTAGTATTCAACAATATAACTAATAAAATATGAGAAAAAACTAGTTTCTTCATTTTTTCAGAAACAAGTTTTGTAGCGTAGAATTTTTCATCAATCTTGATTTATTGTTTTAATGTAAAATGTGCTTTGAACATGTCATGAAATCATCAAATCTATACGACATAATTCTTAATCACATTTATATTTTGACACATTTTTAAATTAGAAAAAGACTTAACTATTAAAAAGATTAAGCTGTTATGTTTAGTAAGGGCAAATTAATTGTCAGTTCTAATCATCCATTCTTAAAAAATTAAGGAAACGTTTAACTATGTTTTTTTAATTTTTTATAGGTTCTCTATTTTACTATTTGTTAAAATAATTTAAAAGTTAATCTGAAGAGAAAAATATTCAAACAAACAACAAATATATTGTTTCATATAAGCTTGACCAGTCAATTTCCGACTTGAAAAATAAAGAAGACGGTCAGAGATATCTACTTCTATAATAATTTAAATAATAAACAATCTTCTAAAATATTGGTAAACAATTTTTAAAACTGCAAGACATAAAATTTTGTATTATTTTTTATTTAAAAAACTAAATTAGTACAAAAGTATCTCTTCTATTTTCACACCGCGTCGTGGACTCTTTAATGTCCTAAGATTGTTGTAAGGTATTTTAGAGTCTAGTCCATTATTACCTCTTGAAATTATTTTTCACAGATAAAAGGCTGAATTCACATGTAACAAAGGAAAAAAATCTCGAAAATTGACAAGCATTCATTTTAACTGACATGCAAGCAAAAGACAGAAACACAAAATCTATCTCCTATTGTTCAACATTTCCTAGCATGCGTTATCATTTTGTAAAACTCAGTATCTTTCACTAAAAAGACTGTGTCTCTCAACGAGACTATGATGACATCCGGTCTCTTCTAATTTATTAATACTAAAGTTATAGTAATCATGCTAATGTAATACAACAACGTAATAATTGTATTTTTCCTTACAGAGATTGTTAAATTAATAACCACTGATATAAAATTTAGGAAAATTTTTTTACTTTAAGACAAAAAAGATGAAAATAATATGATTATTCTGTGAAAAAAACATGAAAATATATATTTAGTATTGCCAAATAATTTATTCATTATAATTAAATACTTTTTACTTTACTAATTTTAGTATTACTATATTAGCAATTTTCTTTATTAATTACATACTATTATTTTGCAATAATGGAAAAATACTTATTATTATAAGCTAAATTTAGAAACCGAACTTAAATATATTTAGTTGAGTCCCAAGGACCTTTAATGAATTTCATGTTGGAGATATAAATGATACGACATTCTGAGATAAGGATCAATGCGTCAATTCGAAGATCTGTGGTATTGGTTAAGATAATGGAGGAAAATGCTAACTTGCATTACCTTAAGATTCAATTTGAATATATATTTTGAATTTATACAGAATTAATTTGACTGACTGATTACGGCAATAAATTTTAAAATAAAGTAAATACATTGTAATAAGTCTTTACACAATTTTGAAGTTGAGTTATCATAACAGATATGAATTTTAAAAGACTGATAATATGTACAAAACACTGAAAATTATGGTAAATTATTATAAAATGTACGTACATAAAAGAGATCAAAAATATACTCAGATAATATTTGCTTCTCTATTCCACAAAATTAATCTTAACATCATTTTATTGTACTTTTATTAAATGATGTTAAATGTAAACTAATGACACACATTGAAGATTTTAGAATTATTTAATATTATTGAAAAAAAAAATTCATGAGTTAAGAAATGCTAAAGATAAAAATAGTTTTTGCATTTACATATTTATAAATAGAAATTTCAATTTCAAAAAGACAATTATTATAAATATTATTTCAATAAATATACAATTTTATTTACATATTTTAAATATTCATAACAATAAAACTCACTTCAAAAATCTAATTCGCTTTCTAGTGAATAAACTTCAGTAGTTTTATTTAAATGTGATTCTAATTATGTCACTATTTTAAAGAATACTTGATGATATGGTATTATAGCATTAATTTGAAACGAGAATAAAATTAATATGGAATATATCGATTTTCTTCTGCTCCTTTTATAAGAAAAAGTAATTACCATTCATCTGGACTAAATAATCTGTAATTAAAACAAAGAGACAACAATACATATTTTTTCTATTTTCTAACACTTTTATTGACAAAAATGGTTCATTTTCTTTGAAGTTGAAATCAATCTTCACTTCAACAAAAAAATAGAGAAAATTGTTAGAAATTCTTAATTTTACAGTAAAAATATTTATTTATTTATAATAGCATTAAAAGTAATATACATGAAAATTGAAGTTTACCATATTAAGTATTAAAAACAAAACAATACGATTTTTTTAATACATAAAATAATTCTAATTTTAAATATTATCTGAATTTTTGATTGTTCAATATAATTCCAAAAACTAGTCTATCTAAATTTTGATATATTTTCATCACTATTTCCTATTACAAGAAAATATAATTCTGAAGAATTTTTAATAAAAAATATGTATATAATTAATAACATTTCTTAAAATAACAATAAAAATGCGTATTTCATTCAAAAACATCACGAAGAATTTAGATTTACAAAAATAATAAAATTACAAAGAAAGTCATAGTATGTAAATACATCGTATCTGTGTGCCATATTAAACAATGTGTGTGTGTATAGATAGATATAGATATGAAAGAAATAAATTCACATTTCAAATCAATTTATTTCTAAATGTAATTTTGTAATTTTCTTAACAGTAGAATAAAAGGATATATTTGATATCCTAAAAGATTTCATGATTTTATTTTTTAAAATAGTTCTGTCAAGAAATATATTTTTAATCGTTAACGTACAATTTGACCTTTTTTTTAAATTTCTTGTGCTCTTATTTGACAAGATTATGTCAGCTTAGACTTCATAAGTTTGTTTAGTAAAATGTTAAAATTTTCTAACGCTTTAATTTAGTATATTGAATGGCTCATTATTTAATCTTTAACATCCTTACAAATTAAAATTTATAAACAGAAGGCAACTGAAATTTTAAATGAAAAACCATTTTAAATCTTCAAATTTAAATTTAAAATTTAAAATAACAACTATTTTTTTAGAGTTAAAGCCACAAATTCATTCTTTCTTGAAAACGGATCATTCTCTTTCTCTTGTAGTTTCTTTCTATAACAAAGGTTTACTTATCTCTTGACCACAGATATTTTTTAATATCTCAAAGAAATTGTTATAGTTGATGGCTATGGATGCTTTTAGAAGATTGAAGAATTATAAAGAGAAATCAATCATTTAAATCTGTTATTTTCAAAAAGTAGTCTCATTGTGTTGGCTGTAAAAGCTGATTGTAAAAGCCTCCATAGGTCAGAGTTCTATGATATCATCAATAGGTTAATTGATTAGTTTCATATTTTCTAAATGATATTCTTAACTGCAACCTTTAACTGATCTTGTTTGGAATTTTTTCTCGGAAATAAGAGTTTCAAATATTCTGATCAAAAACGTGTCATTGATTTCTTATGTAAATTCATTCTATGCTTCACTCTTCTTATTACAGAATTTCGGTCTATTGTATCTAATCAGGTAAGACATTCATGGACATCTTGAAGGATCTTTTTTGGAGAAATAGTTTATCTACATTCCTTTCATTAAATATAATTTATAGTACTTGAGGTCATCACAAACGCTTTCACAAACTGCCGACACAGTCCCCATATCCTAGTTGAAAATGAAAGCTTTCCCGAAAATTATTCTTGGGATATCTCTTCCAGGAGTTTGATCCCACCTTCCTTCCAGTGGATTTAACTTCAACTTAATAGATGTTAACGTTACGTGTTTCTCATTAATTCAAGATGTAATCTGTGCCCACGAACTTCAAGCCATTATCACGTTAAATGAGATCGAGTATGTTTCCCTGACTACGAATATTCTAAAGGCCTTAAAAATGCATGAGTTGAATCTGAAGATATCCTTTTGAAGTACGCATCTCTGTAGATAGAGCATTTGAATAATTGCAGACAGGTTTTCTTTTGATCCTTAAGAAACATTGGACTTGCCATGTCGGTCCCTATGATCTGAAACATAGCAGTATCTTTAATTCTATTCATCAAAAGTTATTCTATTCGTCTATTATTATATTATCTTTAATTATATTCGAGAAACAGATTGTATATTTTTTGAATCAGATTATTGAAAGTTAGAGTCCTCTCGTTGACACCACCAATGTAACTAATAAAAATAAAAATGAAAGACTAAACAATATATTTTTGCCACTTTCATTTTAATCAATCAAATAAGCTCCAAGATCAATAGATGAATGAAACTAAAATAATGTACATATTGTAGCAAGTTTTTAATAAAAAAATAAGTATAAGGTAACAATAGGTGTTGTTATATAACAAAAGCAAAAGGTAAACAAAATGATTTTAAATAATAATAAAATATGTAATAAACATTAAACAAAGCATTAACTGCTTGCGCATTTAACCTTTAACACTGTGTGTATATTGTAATTATAATATTTAAGTGAACAAAAGTCTTTGTGCTTATTAACTAGTATATTCTGTTAATATTACATATGAGTTTTAACCTCATATCAACTCACTATGACAGTTGTTTCCGGTATTTTATTGAAAGATGGTTTGATAAATTTCTGAGGAATGCTGATAAGCACTGCTTTCAGACGGATATAAAGTTAATCTAAGGAATCCAGTTTCACTGGTTTCTATTATTATTATTATATTAATTGTCATTTATACATCAATGGCTAAATATGCTTAATACATGCCGTATTTCAAAAATAAGACGAAAGAAGTACAGTGTTTGTAAGTTTAATATAACATAGATGTCACGACGTGTAAGTATTTATAATTTGTTCAATTTCTATTAATTGTTCGGTAAGAAAATACAAGCATTCATTTTGTTTCATTAACAACACTGTTTTTAATTAAATTAAAATGAATTACTTTTTATAGTTCACACTATTTTATTATTATACAATTTCTAATACACCAATTCATTTAACCGAGAAAGCATTGTGATTTTATTACATAACACAAAATTTTGAACAAACAAAGTAATGTGTAGATGCACATTAGTCTTATTGGAATGTTGTCATATGAAATATCTGAAATCATTGAAGAAAAATAGAACGTAAATTTGAGATATGTTCATACTGGTTATTCATTATATTACTAAAGCTACCGTAAATCTGAGAGAATAGTATTCAGTGCAACTGTAAAATGCTGTATCTTATGTAGGACCAATGTAGACAGACATAAAAAGTAATTGAACTACTTTCTTTTGAAGAAGCTTTGCAATGTTCTTGAAACCCATGGTATTGTGCACAGAAAAGTTAATAGCTCAGAAACACATCTTGATAATCACTTTCCTATCTTAGGTAATATTATATCAGTGTTATAAATAATAGTCTTAAAGTTATGGTTGACCAAAATATTAAATGAGACGTGCATACCTATTGACAGAATTTATTATTCCTACATAATTTTAAATGTAGCACATCTCTCTATGAAAGCAATGCCTTCAATATTAATATCTTTACGTGTGTAAGTAGCCAGTAGGAATCCATTACTCATATATAAAATCTTTCCGTATTTATTTATTTCTATATGATTTAATTTTTTGACAATTAATCATTTGATGATATAATGAAGTATATTCTTAAAGTATAAATAAGTTTTGAAAGGTATTTTGTGTGAAAGGATTGTAATATTATATTTCATTACAATATACTTAAATCATTATAAATTCGTGCAAACTTGTCTGCATGAATTTGCAAGTCTGATTATGTACAACAGAAATGCATGAATACTTGAAATTGCTAAGAACATATTATTATATAATATATATAAGATGCATTATATAAGATTATATATATAAGATGCATTATATAAAATTATATATATAAGATGCATATTACAAAGAATTTGTAAAAGTAAATAAACTTATGTCAAGATTTTCTTACAGGATTATTTTAACTTACTTTAACTTCAAATAGTAAAATCATATTCATGCAATTTCTAGCGTTTGCGAATTAGATTCAAAATCTGGATACGAAATTGGTATTTTTTTTTAAAAAAAATCTCTTTAAAAATTCCTTTCATATTAATTGTGATCATATATATTTCAATTGTATTACGTTAACAATTTTTAACAAAACCTGTCATCAAATTAAAATTAATAATGAATTAATAATGCTTTAATGCTTAAAGTAACAGATTTTTCATTAACTCTTTCCAATGAAACACGAAAGACGTTAAGAAATAATAATCTAAAATTAATGTTATTTTGTAATTTTCAATATTCATTTCTATGATATTTGAATCTCTGAAAAATCTATGTCTAACTATATGTAAATCATTAATCACGCAATACATTTCTCTGAAAACCATCTGAATAAATCTATTTTTAAAAGAATTGTTTGAATAATGTTCGATTTCTGAAGAAATATATAGAGTATAAAAAAAACCAAAACTGAACGAAATTTTTAAAATTATCCCAAAAAAATTTAAGCATATAATTTTGAGCTTTATTTTTTTCTCCTGGTTTTAATTAATGAAATATTCAAAAAATTATTTACTTCTTTATTTGATTATTCTGTTGCAATTTTTTTTTCAAAATGATTTAAAACTGATTTAATTTAATACAAATTATTTGATTTTGAATAAAAGGGAAAATTATTTAACTATTTGTATAATCATATTTAAGGTTTTATAATATTTATAATGCAAAAGAAAAAAGATATTTTCAAAACAAACAATATCGCTTGAGTAAAAGTAAGTGGTAATACACACACAAAACATAATTTTACTATGTCATTTTAAACTAAAAAATTTACTTTTATAAAAAAATGAAATATAAGCTTAGAACTAAGAATTTTCTCAATGTTGACAAATTTCCGTGAAACTTTGTAAAAAGTTTTCAAGTGCTTGCACTAGTTTCTACTAAAATGTTAAATTACGATCAATACTTTCTTTTGAAAGAAACTTCAGTTTATGAAAACGCATTACTTTGTGAATATTTTTGCTTTGTCATACTAAGTCAGTTTTTTTTTCTTTGTCTTTCAAAGGAATTTTGAATTCTAATATATAGTGTATCTATTTTTCACCTAAATTGTTGACAGTAATTTTGGATAAGTATGAAGTAGAATTCAGTTCAAATTTTTCATGCCATCACATACCTGAAAAAATATAGGCATCTGTTATTTTTTAAATGCCATATATTAATGCTTTTCAGCCTTCTTTGTTTAAAAAAGCTAAAGATAGGCACAAAACTTCAAATGTACTTTAAAAAAATTAAAGGAATGTCTTTTAAAAATTAATCTGCTTTAATAAACCTACTAATTGTTTCTAAAATTAATCACAAACTAAAACAAGAAAGAGACTTGCTGTACAAAGAAAATATTCTTGAAAAGAATAATCCGATTTCTGGAAATTAAATTTCTTATGTTTTCAATTGGTGTTTTAGAAAAGCTGTTAAACTTCTATAAAATCAGTTTAATTAAAGTTTTTATGGAGGTATTTGATGTATATGATATATTTGAGCATGAATTGATGGATTTGTTACAAATTTGACTCACATATTTTCTTGTTATTTTAAGTGATATTGAGTGAATTTATATTTATTTAAGAATATTTTGTTATATATACTGATTTGTGTATAAAATCGTGATGTGATTTGCAATTCAGGAATTATCAAACTAAACGTAAAACTCTAGCTTTTTTTTTTTTATCGAAATACGAATAATTACTCTTCTAAAGTGCCTAAGATTTCTAAAAAAGACATGGCATTTATTAAACAATAAATAAATCATATCTATATCTCCGAAACTTTATGATGAAGGAAAAATAAAGCATAAGCATGCATTCAGAATTCAATGTAATAATATTTTACTTTATTTAGAAAAATTATAGAAATATTTCTAACTATGCGAAACATATAATATCCAAATGAAATATTCAATTATGTTTCTTATTAATCTGGTGAATTATTCAATTTTGAAAAATTAAAAAGGCAAACTTTAGTTTGCCTTTTTAATTTTTCAAAATTGTTTCAAAATTTTGCAAAGTAGATGTTTTATTTTTATATTTCACATGATTTATGGAGTTAGAAATAAACTTGAATATATTATTCTATAGCTATGAAATATATACTAAGTACATTTACAAAACGTTATTGCATTCAATGAAACCATAAAATAAGGAGAAATTGCGTTTTAATAAAACTACATTTAATATTCATTAACACAGAAAAGCTGAAAACAGTATTTTAAAGAAGATTGAATTCACTGTTATATCAATAGTTCCTTATTTAGCGAAAAGGTTTTCATTTTACTGAATTTCAAACACAAAATTATGATTTAAATATATTTTAGTTTATCGGAAAAAGATACAAAGTAAAATTATATAAAAAAAGTAAAAAATCAATTGCTTTCTGATTTTCAATATTCAAGCAATTTTTCAACAAATAAATTATTAAAGAAAAATCTAAATTCTACTCAGTTAAATTTTATATCTTACTGAAATTGTTAATAAGGGGATCACTCGACTGAAAAATTCTAAAAAGATTTTAATGTTGAATTCATATTATTAAGATCACATTTAAGCCTATATATATTCATAATTAATGTCTTCAACACAGCAAATATGTAAGACAATATGCAAAAAGGCTGGCCTATATATAAAAAAGATTCGGCCATTAAATTTTGAAATTATTTGAGTCCTATAGAGGTTAATATTGCTTTTTCTTCTTATGACTGAAATCAAATATGCAACTACTTATTTTCTGTTATTCCTGGATTTGTGGATTACAAATTTGCCCAAAATTAATATTTGCATTAATTATTATTGGATAATAAGCATTCTTTTCGTGGTAAATATATTTTTATATTTTTATTGAATTCTGGATTAAAAAAACTTAGACTTCATTTTACAATAATTAATTTGCATATTTGTATGACATAATAATCTGTATATTATTCTATATGGAAAAATTTCAATGAAATATAGATTCTGAATTCGACTTCAGACTATCCTTCATCAGTTTGACTTTAACTTACATAACATCTTCGTCTTTTGGCATACTATAACAGAGTTTTAGAAAACCAGCACAAGTCTTGGTGCAGTTAGGTTCTTCATGACTTCCTTCTTTGATTACATCATAGGTATTGCCTCCTTTAACTTAGTAATTCTGTAAAGTCCTAAATATTTTGGTTTTAGTTTTAAGCACGGTTCAACCTGAGCTCTTTAAATTTTGACCAAATCGTTACCTCCATCAGATTTATATTCGTTTCTTCTCAAATTGTACGTCTTCCTGTTTTCTTCTAGGATCTTGTAAATTTGTTATTTAGCGTGCTTTCTAATTTCATCTCTTTGAGCTTTAAAAGTAACTTAAAATTCCATTTCAATCATTTCTTTGAGCTTACTAAAACCCCCAACGTTTATCTTCATAACAAAAAGCAACTCAAAAGGTGGGGTATCTATGCTTCGTTGATGTATTGAATTGAACGTCTTCTGTAGTTCGTTCGTAAATATTTATACCCCTAAACTAGTTCTTTAAACACAGCTTTGAAAGAACTGATACGATAGTTTGATTGAGCCTTTAAACTTGTCTGTTATCTCTTGGCAGACTACTATTTATTAAATGACGTTAGAGCAATTATCTTCAAATTTACCAGAGGTAAAAGCTGTACTTCTATCAGAAATTATTTGGAAGAGATTTCCAAATACTGATTTTATAGTTTCTAATTTCGATATGACTTCAGCAGATTTTGTGGTCTTTGTAGGAAAAATTAAAGCAAAATCAATAAATGCGTCATAATCGATAAAAACATGCTTATAATTTTCATGTATACTTTCTAAAGGTCTTACATAATCAATACGATATATGTGCAGTGGTACGTCATTTTTATGCAGTGGGTGTAATAAGGCTTCGTTCTTTCATCCTTTGTGATTCGCAAGGATACAGTTAAATATAAGATTTTCCATTCTCTGTCAAAGTTTGGGAATCAAATAAATGTCCTCGGTACTTTTTACTGTATATTTGATTCCAGAATGTCCTTTTTCATACGCTCTTCGGTTAATTTTCTTATGTGTACTTCTTATTACAACCACTAAGTCCTTACCATCAACAAGTTTATAAGAAACTCCATTTTTATCAAAATAATTTTCATAACTAGACATTTTTCATAATTCTTTGATTGTTTTTATTTCCTCACCTATATCTTGGACTGATTTTAATTTCGGTAAGATAAAAAAAATACATTTACATGGGATATAAAATACGTCAACATGACCCATTCTTGTACCAAAACGATGTTCAATACTATAATTAAATTCTTGGTGCAATAAAGATCAATGAGCAATATAACTTGTCAAATCTTCTTTTGCATACTCTTTTAAATTCAGAACAGTCACAATTTTAAATGAAATCTATAATGAATACTTTTAACGCTTCAATAATTGCAAGAGCTTCAAGTTCGTAACTGGAATACTTCTTTTCGGCATATGTTGTCTTCTTACTCATGAAATAGTTCTAATTGAAATCTTTATCATTTAGGGATTTCTGTAATAAAATAACACATAACCTTCTATGATGACGTCTCAATGCAATTCAGTTTTGTAATTTGGATTGAATATATATATTACATGTTTTTCAGATAAAATATACTTTAATTTATTAAAATAGTTTCTTTCCTGTTCACCAAATTTAAATTTTAAGTCTTTTTTCAAAAGATCACTTTATAATCTCGCAATAATGGAATATTTTGGTACAAATTTCCTGAAATATCCAATCAATCCTAAAAAAAATTGTTGACCTGTTTCAAATTACGTAGCTCAGGAAAACGAAGCACAACTTTGGTTTTCAAATTAAATGGAAACATTTTCATTTCTTCGATGACATGGGCTAAAAATTCAAAGTGTTTCTTCAAAAACTGGGATTTTTAAAATTTTGTTTCTAGTCCATATTCGCTCCCAAAATTTAAGATCTTTTCAAGCCGTTCAACTTCTTCAATTGAGGAAGATAAAATTATTATAATGTATGTAAGACGGCATCATCATTACACAGTGATTGAAAAATAGTGTTTATAAATCTTTGAAACATGGCTGGAGAAATACATAATCCAAAATCAGTCTTAAGAAATTGGTACAGGCCTTCATGAGTTACAAATGAAGTGTATTTTCTACTATCCTTGTTTATATCTACATGGAAAATCCCTCTTTTGGGATCAATTCTACTAACACACACGATTTCTCCAATTTATCTAATATATCTTCAGTCAATGGGAAGGGAAATCTATCTTTTACAATCACTATATATATCCTCCGATAATCTATGCACAAACTAGGTATTCCGTCTTTTTTCTTTACAATTATTAAAGGGATACAAAGTTCTGATGAACTGGGTTCTATTATACCTTGTTCTAGTCAATCATTTATTTGAATTTCAACAGTATTTTTCTCTGAAATTGGTAATCTACGGACTTGATGAAATATAAGCTCATTACTTTTTAATTAAATATTTAGTAGAACATTGGTTGATTTAGTTTTACTTGGTACATAACTCAAAACTAATTTTTGCACCTTATTTTTAAAAGTATTTGGAATACTAGGTTCAATGTTTAGTTCAACTTCATTAAAAGTTAAATCAATTGGTAAACTTTTCAGTATTAATTTCTTTTACAAACTGTTTTTTTATTTTTAACTTTAACTCCTTTTTCATTAATTAAAATTTCAGCTTGCATTAGTACATTAATTCCTACGACATAGCATAATTTTAAATCACACAAATTTTCTTCTTCACACTTAAAATTATGTATTTTAATATTTACCATAAAATAGCCTAACGGTTTCACTACACATTTAACAAAACTACTTAATAAAGAATTTAACGGAAATAATTCTGCAGCATTTAATTTATCAAAAACAGATTTATGAACCAAAGGTACTTGGCTTTCAGTATCTATTATTGCAATAACATTTAAATTACTAATCATTATACTATTCAATTTTGGTTTCGCATTAACATTCATTGTGCACCTACTTCAAGTTCAGAATCAGTTTCTGGGAACAAAAGAGCCTTACGTACAAAATTATTAGATTGAAAACATTTAATACTCTTCTCTTTATGTTCATAAAATTTTTTAATTATGATTTTTTTTCACCACAGTGAAGAAAATTTTATTTCTACGATCATCAAAATCACTGTATTTAATTGTTGGAAAACAATCATTATATCATATTTTATTCACAATTTCGTTTTTAGTATTAACTCTATTACTATATTAATATATCGATTTCATTTTATCAAAGGTATTAAATTTATCATTTAAATTTCATTTTGTTTTCGTTCTATCGAAAGCATTTTTGCTTTTAATCGAATTACTTTTCAACTTTTACTTCAAACACATTGAGTAATATAGAAAACTTGAGTTTATAACTTCAAAAACTTTGAGTTTTTCTTTAAATTCACTTAAATTCTTATATCCATATGAAATAATTTTGTTTGCCTGTCTATCATTTATTCCATTAATAACATAATACATTAGCAGATTCTGCACTTTTACCACAATTTCACAACTCCTTCAAAAATATACCCTTGAGAAGATTCAGAAACATGCATTTTTCTCTTACATAAAAGATTAAATAAATTAGTTAAATTTCTTTCAAACGAAAATTTATTAATCAAGACTTGTCTCAATTTTTGACAGGAATTAATTTGTGGTTCTGTTCGAATAAATAATAGAACATTTCCTTCCAATGATCTGTTAGTCATAACAAATTTTTGTAAATATGCTAAATTAAGTAATTTCGACATGTTCTCAAAATAAACTATCCAATTCTTTATATTTTCATTCGATTCTACACATGACTTAGTAATAGTGCTTTCTATATCTGCATAATTAATATTAACACTTGGAATAACAGGATTTGCATAAAAATCATTTTTACAAACATTATTTTTTGAATAGTCTGTCTCTCTCAATTGCACTTTTCTTTTTACTTACATTGCATTTCATTGAAAAAATATTCCTAATTATTTTGTTTTCAACTTTAATTTTTGAATCAGCAGGGTCGGAAACATCAGGATTCTCGTCTTTAGTGTTTCGAGGTAAGAGTTCAATGTCCCATAATATGCAAGCTCTGTTATGGAACCTTGAAAAGAAATACTTTTAATTCAGTAATGCGATAATCCAGATATACAAGATAATCATATAATCCCACTTATCAGTTTTGTGTGATGGGGAGTGCCTAAGGCGCAATTTAATTAAAGAATTCTTATGTAGACTAATGTTTAATTAACACATATTTACAAATACAACAACGAACAATTTTGTTATATTTACAATTAATCGTTTTAATAACATCAACATGAAATGAAATTTAAAGTTATTGGGGAAAGGAGCAGCCGTCCTGCTGCTATCAAGCGCCATATCGTCTTACAACGTCTTAGTCTTTCGGCTCTCTGTCGCTGGCTGGAGAAGTTGTCTCTTCTCGGATTCTTCCAGAGTGTACACTTGAAATAGTAACGTACGTCGGCTGTTAAGTAATGCATCATATATATGTGTGTATATATATATATATATGTGTGTGTGTATATATATGTATGTATATATATATATATATATATATATATATATATATATATATATATATATATATATATTTATATATATAAAGGGTGATGGGTAATTCTTAATTAGTTTTACAAATATTTACGATAAACACATATTATGCTTCCTACATGCAAATTTTTCCTGTTTCTAAATATACACTGTTGGTTATAAAAGTTAGAACTACAAGAAGAAATAAACTTTTTGACTTCAAAATCTCATGAATGAAAGAAAAGCTTGAATATGATAGCAGAATATGAAAACACGATTTTCATTTCTGTCAGTAATTGACAGAAAAGTGATAAATAGCTTCTAAAGCACTGCATTTAAAAAAATTTAGAGGCAGATTTATATTTCAGAGCTACAACTATAGCTTTCTCAAAATATTATGTTGTCTAGAATAAGAAGAAATATTCAACACAAAGTATTAAACTTTGATAAAAGCAGAATCATCATAATCCACCAATAGTGTCACTTATCATTTTTTTCGTGCACTGTTCGATATAAAACCACTTTCTCGTGGAATTCAAATTGTTGGGAATGGCATAGCGGTTTTGAACGTTCTTGTATAACTAACATCCAAAATGATAGTTCTATATCAGATCAGCCATGCAAAATTTTACATGAGCTATCGGAACAAAGTGCTGTTCTATCATAGAGACCATTATTCTTCTTCCTTTGACAAGGCACCATAGAAAATGACGCTTTATCAATGTTCAATGACAAAGCTGAATAATTGATTTATCAACGCTCAAGGACAAAGCGGAATAAGTGATTTATCAACGCTCAATGACAAAGCTGAATAAGTGAGAACCACAATGTTTTCTTTCTGAAAATGTGCCGATTTTGGATGCAGCTTTGTGATGGCCATAAATGTGTCAGGAGACTTCAAGAAGAATTTTCGTCACCTGTTTAACTTTGATATCATCATACAGTTCTAAATGTGATTTGATGCTGTGAGATTCATTGAGTACATGCATGCATATCTCTATTTTGGATCGAAGGTATTTTGAAGGGCAGCTGGGGCATTTCTCATATTTTAAATCTAGAGACTGTGACTTGATTTAAGGTCAACGATACGTCATCTTTCAAAAAGATAACTCAAATAATACACATAGTGTTCCAACTTTCTCGAAATAAAGGATATTCATTTGTTGTCATAATAATCATAGTTTTCACATTTCTCTACAATATGAAGCAACAGGTCATAGATTGTTGAAAGATAAGCACGCATATCATTTCTAGATGCTACAGTTTATGATATATTTTTTAATGTTGAAGCAATGTATAATGATTAATCCTCTTTTGTAAAAATGTCCAATTTTTCAATACCTAAGTGGTTAAACACTATTTTGGCAGTCAGTCGTGATCATTATTTCAATTAATTTTATACTTGATAAACACTGAAAATTGTTCTTGTCTTTTGTCTTCTTACAAAGCTGTTAACAAAAAAATTATTTTCCTATTCTTGTTTATTTCATGCTATTACAATTTAACATAAACTTTTCAGCTATGGTCAGCCTAATAGAACTTCCCTATACTTAAACAACTGGAATAGCAATCAATGACTCAAGAAAGACTGTCTCTTCAGTCAATCTAAGTGTCTTCATCTGCCTTATAATCAAGTTAAGCCCCATTTCTTGAAGTCTTGCCTGAATCCCTCTGAGGAACTATCCAGAGTACGTTTGCACTTCAATTTTACTGCCCCGATTAACAAGAACGGTTTGATTACTGCTCATCTTAGACAATTGACCTTAAAGTTTAGTAGCAAGATTCCCAACAATGCCATAAAAATGCATACGGGCAGAAGTAAACTGGATGACTACGCTGGTAGTGGCATCTACATTGAGAAACCAGGAAATAACTATCTATCAGCCTTCGCTACCCTGATTTATTCTTTGTCTTCAAAAGTGAATTAATTGTAAATGAACTAAGTCTTGAACCTATTCTTAATGAAAGTGATTTTGGGTACCTATGGGTCATTTCGGATAGTAGAAGCTCTCTTCAGCATCTCCACAACTGGATTGCAATTGGAGATCAAACTAGAATTTTTCTCCTTCTCACGCTTATCTCGGGGTCCCATGAAATTTATTTTCAATGCATTTCTCTTCATGTAGACATATAAGTAAATGAGCAGGTGGATAGACTAGACAATGAGAGTTGTTACCACGAGAATTCTTCCTCTTCAACACTTATCTTTTTAAAACATCAGTCTATAGTTAATTCTGAAATTTTGAAAGGGTGAAAGGGCCACCATGCCATCACTGGCAAATATACTGGCTTTTCAGTCGCCCTCAATTGTGATAGAGCCTCTATAACCTAAATTTCCAGACACGCAAGGGGCCCACATTAGGGGTCTCACGTATTTCGGAAGCAGGAAAATCTTTGAAATCTGCTCTAAATGTAAAACTGAGCAGGCTTATTTTAATCACATTTTGAACTATTTGGGACTTTCTAGAGAGGATACATACTCATCCTCCCTTCTGGTTTTCGATTTCTTCAGGGTCAACGATCTGATGGACCTTGTCTGACTTCGTCAGACATTTTAAGGATAAGCCACAACAACAATTTTAATGGGCAGTGGTATAATTATACAAATTGTATGCTTTGTATTTACATATTATTCTGTGATTTAATAACAATACATACAGTTTTTTCTATTAAGTTTATTTTGTAAGACTCAAGATTTAGGCTTTCGTTGCCTGGTTGAAAAAGTGGACTTCGTTTCCTAACAAGCATGAGTATTATACCCAAACTAATTAAGATTCATAGTTTTCACTAATACTGCCCAATATATGTAAAATTATTGTGTTAAATGTTTTTATGTAGAAGAACACTTGTAGGTGAATGACTAAGAACGGGGGTCTTCTGCTTGGACCCTGGTTTTAAATTTCAAAGACCTCATTACCATCCAAGGTATGATTGCAAAAACACTAAGTGCCTCACTTTATTAAAGAAAATCAATTTTACCACTTTTATTGTCAAAAAAGTAGTTTTAACAACCAGAAATTAGAAAAATGTTCAAGTTGTATTTCTTGTACTAAAGAAAAGTACTCCATTCAATAAATTCAACAATTTTTTTTTCGTAAAAGAAACAGATTTTTCACACACACAATAATTATGCGTTGTTTCTACATACTAAAAAAGAATATGTTATATAGTAAATTTAATTTTCATACTCATAATAGAAACAATTTATAGAGAACATTGCTTTCAAAATTTCATTAAGATTTTTAGATTTGACTATGGATAATCTTATTTTAGAAATCATTCACTTTTACTAAATATTTATAGAATACAAAATATTATGTGAATTTTTAGATTGGAATATATAATTTATGCACTTATCTAAAAATTGGTTTTCCTTTTAAATTCTGCTTTAAATGAGTTCCAATTTCTTAATAAAAAAAAGTAAGTTTAAATCTATATTTAGATTTTCAATAAAGTATTTTGTTAGATTAAATATTGCAGTTCCTTTAACAAATCTAGTAACCTTTAAGATTAATCAAATCTCTTGATACAAATGAACTTTCCTTATATAAATAGTTTGGTTCTTGGTATTGATTATCGATTTATGTTGAACTAATTGTGGAATGTAATTAAAAGACGAGTATTTTGTCTCTGTTTCCTTATTAATAAATCCTATGTTTTGTGATGGTATTTTCTAAATCAGTGTACTTAATTTATTGATAAAAAAAAGAAAGTGGGTTTTACTAACAAGTAACAGCATATATTCTGTGAATGATTAATTTGAAATTAAATAAACATTGTCTTCTATTCACTGCATCTAATATATAGATTTTACTCATTAAAACTGATGTTTGGAAAAACAATTATGATTATAATACCGAGTATTTTACTAGATATATTGCGAGAATTCATTTTCCCATTTTTAAACTAACAAGATAAATTGCATCTTATAAAATAAGCAAACAGTTTGCTTTTAAGATTAATTATAACACAAGTACAAAAAATTTAATATTAGTTATAAAACTTCCATGAAGTGATTTCATCATAATATCAAGTTAAAAAATTTCATGATGTATCCCAAATTTTATACAAAATATTAAAGAAATGCCTCAAGAAATATTGAAATTACTTACAAGTTATATAGATAATAAGATTATTCTCCGAAAAAATTCTATTTGAAATATAATTTTTTTTAATATATAGGAATTATAATTTATCAGCTTTGAAAAATTATTTACAAGAAGATTGTTACTATTTAAAATAAGCAAATTCTAAAATACGCCTGCAGTTAAAATTAAAAAAGTAATAATTAGTAAAAAGAATTGATTGTTGCTTTTTTATATTATTCAAATAATTATTTTCATAAACTAAATTAGATAAATACCTACTTAAGGTGTAACATAACTATATGTTTTATATTTAAATAAATAATTTATAGTTAAATATATACTAATTTAATATAAATGTACAGATGAAATTTATATTTTATATTGCTTATTAACATATTAAATTTAAAATAAATAGAAAGATATATTGTATTTAGTAGAAATTATAATTTAAAACTCAATGGCATCTTAATCAATAAATATTTTTATTAAAGTAAATTATCAGTAAATATGCATATTTGTAATTATTTATTTTATGCTTTATACTTAACAGAAAATATTTACTTTATAAAAATTATACTATTATGGTTTACTTTATTTAAAATGGATTTTAGAATTAGTTTGATAATTCTAATATTTAATAATAAAATAATATAAAGTAAAATAAATATGACTAGCATTAAAGAAGAATATTGACTTATTGTTATGATATATTGTTTGATTAGTATTTTCATTTCCAAATGAAATTATTCTAAAGAAAGATATAAATTAATTGGTTAAAATTTTATAGTTAAAGTGCATTTAAATATAAAATTTCATTTATGTTAGTTTTTCACTTTTTGGAAATACGTAAATCATGAATTTCGGTTTTAGATAAATATAAATTATATATTTTAATAGATACAAATAATGTAAATTTAAGTAAAGTTTTTCTTATACAACTTGATTCTAGGCATATGATAATGTTTTTGCTGTCTTCATATAATGAGGGATATGACTTATTTTTACATGACTTACGATTAAAGGTAAGAAAATAAGTGTTCAATAAGATATGGTTTTAATACTTTATTTTTAAATCTGTTCTCTATTAAGAGTAACATTCGATCATTTTTTCCTAAATTTGATTTCAATATTCTTGATATTTCTGAACCTATCATGGAAGTACTTTTCTATAGAAATACACTCAATCCATAAAATAAATTCAGCTTAGCTATATGTGTAGTTCTTTTTTAAAAAAAAAATCATAAAAGTCAAAATTTGAGGAAATTGATACAAGGAGTTAAATCAGGTTTATTTTAACTCAGATGTTTTATGAGGAAACACCTCAGTAAATAACGTTCAAATATGCCTTGACATTACATGTACAAAAAGTAGAATTAGGCATTTTAATTCAATTAAAGTAAATAGAGAAAAAGCAAAACAGTTCATTGTTTTATCATTAGTTTGCAGATTCATTTGTGAGGAAATGATTTAAACTATAAGTTTTTAATCACACATTTCAGCTAAATGAATTCATAAACTTAATTTTTAATGAATCGATCATTTTCTGTTGCATCTCATTGCTTTTGACATAAGTTTAATTTACGCTGGCTGAATTTTAATAATGGAGCAGATTTGGAGACACAACAGATTTATTGTTCATTAAAATATCACTAATTGACTGACTCACTTACAGGAAAATCATTGAAATTAAAGAAGTAAATTCTTTTTTAGTTGACCACGTTTATTTGTGTCCCATTGCTTATGCTGCAATATGAATGTATTCTGCTTGAGTTTCAACAGTGTATCAGATTTGGATACAGCAGATTCAGTGTTTTTACGAAAGGATTCGTTGATATTTTTTTTGCTCTTTAATCTGATAGATTATTGTTTCCTTCAAAATATCAGCTATTTAATGCACATTGTTGCATGATATATACGACAATACTTGAATTATTATGTATAATGGGTAATTTAAAGGATTTAACGAAAATTTGATCTTGTTTGCTCAATAGACGAATTACGAAATTTTAACAATTGTTGAAAATTTCAGAAAATTCGTTTGCACTAAAAATTTATTATGACATTTTTAATACTAATCTCAAATGGACTTCAAAACCTATGAATAACAAGATTTTGATGGATTTCTGATTACAATAACGTCTTTATCAAGCATTGAAACTTTTTAGATTTGGTATTAATTTATGCACTCTCCTTTTAAGATTGTAGAAAAGATCATTTGCATTTTAGGGTCAAAATTAATCAGAATTTGTAATACATATTTTTGCTGTTATAATGCATTTATTATTTCTAGCATTTATGTGAAAGATGGTGAAATGAATTTTTTGAACAACATCTTTGATTTTAAATTCATTTGATACTAAATCAACATTTTTACTCTAAATTTGAAACCATTTATATTACAAAAGACACCAAAGAATAAAATACTTTATGCTTATTTATGTACATTCTTAATGTTGATGGGTGGTTCCGGTGCTGAAAACTATACTTAAAGCCATGAATTTTAATTTTTTCTTATATATTTATACAAAAATTGTTTAAATAAATTAAAAATCCATTTTTTAGTATTCTCACTTTCATTATCATGAAATTATATTTAGAATACCAAAAATTTACTTACTAGATTAGAATGATATACCAATGCTGAATTAAATTGGAATCATCTGTAATATTTAAAATAATAATGAAAATAAAATATAATTGACATTGAATGACAATCACATTAATTAAAATTTACTGTTTTCTTATTATAAAAGTGATTTTATGTTTGCAAAACGAAAATAGTCCTCATATGAAGTTTATAAGACAGTTAACAGTATTAGGATAACTATTGTATTTTTATGAAAAAAGAAAAATATTGCTTTTGATTTTATAATAAACATATATGAAAATATAACATATGTTTTTAAATAAAGTATAATCCAGTACAATTTGCATGATTTGTACAATTAATATATCTACAAATAAAAATGTTGGAAATACATCTTAAAAATATATAATATACCTCTTTACAAAAAAATGATATTTATACTTATTTAATTATAAATGAGCAAATATGAAAATATTTAAATATAAATTACTTATAATTTTTATTTTTAACAGATTTAATATGAATTTGACGTTCAAAATATAAATAAAATGCACTATAACATACATGATTCAAAGACTATTATAAATGTGGATCTATATTTAATCATTATATAATCTTCTTCTCCCTTCTATTTTCTGATATGAAGGAAAATTAATTTACAATCGCAAAACATTTTGCTGAAAGTAATAATAAATCGTCAGATTCTATTTCATAGAAATGGTCTCTTCAAATTTTAAAAGAGATGAACTTTCTTGAAAAGCTTATCTCAGCGCTTTTCTACTTGTAACAGCAATGTCTCAAAATGGAGTTGCTTTCTTCTTAAAGAGTTGGTTTGGATTCCTTTTCAAGTGGAAATCTTTGAGAGTTGTTGAGAAATTTATGACAATGCTTACTTTCTCCTTTTTCCTCATATTCTTCGGCGTAAATATTCTACGTGAATGTATTTCCCAAATTCATTTTTTATAAAATTCTTTTTTCTTCGTTTGAAAAAAAAAATACTAGAAACCACCTAGGAAAATGACGTGAAGTTTCGGAAACAAATTTTATTCTAATTTGTTGAGATTTTTTTCTTGCGATAATGGAAACCATTCGAAATTTTTAAACTGTCAGGGAAAAGTAGTGTTTAAGGCAACAATAAACAGTCAACATATAATTAAAGAAAATTTGTTAATTTTTTTTAAATTAAAGAAGATCTATTTTAAGAAGTTTTTAATGCGTCTTTTAAAATTTAATGTAATTTTATAACTGTTATAATTGATGTTAGAATCTCAATTTTCTTTTGTTCTTCATTGCATTGTGTAGTTTGTAATATAATTCATACTCCATTCACAGTATATTAAATGAAGTACAAAGTTACAAAATTAATTAATAAATTATACCATTTGTGACAATAGATTTATATATAGACTTATAAAATTCATAACAGTGGTAATATAATTCGAGCTGTAGTAATTTAATTACAAGGATAAATGAAACTTAGATCATATCATGAACTGGATCATGTAGCAAAATGTTGTTTATTTATACGCACTTGCATCAGAAATTATGTTAAAATGATGGAGGAAAAACATTAGTAATTTTTGTGCAAATATTTCACCATAAAAATTACATAATATGCGGAAATGTGCTTATGTCATGATTGTATTAGACACTTCAATTTCGAAATCAACATTATTTTTTAATTTTTGTTTATAATCAAGCTATGTAGGAAACGTATATATTTGCATACACTTAAATGCTTTGACTAATTAACTTTGTTGGTTTTTGAAATAATGATAATAATTGAAAAATCCCATAAATCACATATTCTACAAATTTTATGACTTCTTAATAAATAAATACATATCTACAATTGATACAAATTTCAGTAGTTGGTAACATTCAATTTTGTATAAGTTTAACGCTACTCCTAAAGCAAAAGAAATGAAAAAGTATGTAGAATAATACCTACCAATAAAATCTCTTATTAAATTTAAAATTTTGAACAATTTAAAATTTTAATCATTATTTTAAGCATTTAGTGTCCTCAATCAAACACCTGGAAAATGGTTGGGAATTTGTATGTCGGAAATATGTTTAGTAAAAAAATGGTATGTGCTCCCATATTGATTTCGCTATGTTTGAAAATATAGAGATAATATATTAAACCTGTTTCAGCTGAAAATGCTGCTTCATAACTTATACCCAACCAAATTACAAACAGATAAAAATTGCAATTACTCTACCAAGCAAACATCTGCTATATATTATGCTAAATTTAATGAAATATGTAATTTGCTATGAATAATAATTAGAAAATACTGTCCCAAATTTTATGAAATTTCAGAAAAATGAAGCTCTGTTGCTTAGATTTTAGATAAATATAAATAAATACATAATTTCATAAATAAATATTGATAGACATGCATGCATACTATTATAACGTCCTCAGATATTTTAAGCTTTTAACATGCATTGAAAGTAAGGTAAATATTTTAATTATTTCATATTTAGATGATTTCTACTTTTATTAGTGCATATTATAAGAAAATTTTAGACAAGTTGGTTTGTCTTCAAACATTTCGTATCATCAAAGATTCAATAATCATTTTATTCTTGTACGTGACATAGTTTAGCTTAAAGAGGAAAAAAAGGAATTTGAAAGAATTTATTTTTGAAATATTCTTACATTTTTCTTTGTGTTTTAATGATTGAAATTATTTTGAAACTTGTATCTATTTTTTCACCACCAATAGAAGGCGTTAAACAATTGAGTAGTAAACTTTATTTCAATTTTTCAAATTATGAAATTTTTGATCCCCACTTTTATTAAATAAAATGCCTAATCATTATAATGTACATTTCATTTTTCCTTTAGTAATATCTAAGTAAAAACTAGACAATAAAACACGTAATATTGTCTTTATAAAATGAAATTGTTCTTTCTTTTGGGAAAATGAAACCTGAAAGTCATGTTAAAATCCATAAAGTAGTTGAAGATATTTGAAGTATATGATTGATAAACAATGATTGTTTGTAAAATGCAATATTCGAAAATTTTTAGTGCGAAGAAAAAATTATCTTCTGTTTAATTAATCAGATTTTTATTTGCCGAACAATTTCACACTAAATGAATTTAAAGTAATTGAATTGCTTAACTTATATTTTACTTTTCAGCATTCGTCATAGATTGCTAATTTTAGTCATACATGTAAATCTTTATTATACATTCACAATTTCCAACTATCTTAGTAAATTATCTCATTATCTTATTTAAATTTATTTAAATGGAAACTTGTTAATTTTTTTAAATATAATTATATTTGTCAAATCCTTATTTATCATTTTCTAATTTAAAAGTAAGAAAAGTTATTTTATAACTATAAATATTTTTTTTTAGTAAAACCAATATAATTTTCAACACTTACATTCTATTTCTACATTTTGTATGCTAAATTGCTTATAGAAATACTCAAAAATTTAAACAAGTGAAAATAAAATAATATTTTTAAGAATATTATGGAAAACTCTAATAAAAGAAATGTCTCCACTTCATTTGACAAATATATACCTTATTCATTGTTTCTTTAATTTCATTCATATAATAATTAAAGAATAATTCAGTTAAAAATGATGAAAAAGTATATGGGGTTTAACCTTATATTAGTTCTACATAATTTTAATAGTCAAAATATATTTGAACTTAATTTTTCTATACTACTGCTAAAATAAAATTATAAAGTTTTCCTATTTATTAAAATATTTAGCATTGTTGCTAATTTAAAATATTTAAAAATTAGGATGATTAAGACAATATAAACATGAAACAAAATTTTAGTTTATTGTATGGGCGTACTTATTCAGAATAATAAGAAAATTGATTAAATTTTGAATTGAAATTCTAAATTTTGAGGAGTTTTCAGATATGCGAAGATTTTCAGTTTCACATATTTAGTTTCCAAATTTGTAATCACTGAAAATAGCAGAATAACTCTAGACATGCGGATTCATTAAATTATTTTTCAAAATAGCAAAACAATTTGTAACTTTTACTTATTAAAATTATTTAATTAAATTTGTTTATAAATTTAACGTTGCACGGAAACAAACAAAAAAGTCAGTGTTTAAACATGATTAAGATTTTTGTTTCAAATTATGCGTCAATTATATTATTATAATATTGAGATAAGAGTGGTCTTCATTAAAGTGTGCACAGGATTTTAAATACAACTTGTGTATTAATTTGATTGAAGAAATAAAAAATCAACAAATTTAGATTTTATTAGAGTTATCTTATAATAAATATAAAAAGTTCAACTAATACTCTCTGAAAACCTATTTTTAAAAGCTTAATGCTTAAAATAATTACTGTTGTTCAAATAATAATTTAAAATAATTTCATTCATAAATCTTTTTCATACATGTTACACACACAGTATTTTTTCAGTTTATTTTTATACATGAAGTAATTTTACACATGATATTAATACTAAAATAATTGCTTCTTTCTTGAAAAATGAAAATGAGTCAAGAAAAATAAAATTTCCTCTCTAATAATTGTCTTTTAATTTATAATTTTTTTTCATAACGCAATAAAATTCTATAGTAATGAAAAGCACAAGATAAAAATTAATAACATTAAAGTGTTTATTAATTATTATTTAATGATTGGTTAAGCCACTTTTAAAATTGATAAATTCACTATTTAAATTAAAAATAATTTTAGTTTAAATAGTGAAATAAAACTGTCCCAGCCCTATTTATCATTAAATTAAACCCAAATTAAATTTTCACTATTTAATTTCTTCCACTGCGGTCATTTATTTAAAATAAACACAGATCTTTCTCGCTCTCTAGTGATATAAATATTAATTTTTAATAAAAATTTATTTTTCATTCGAAGTAATTTATAATTTGTTTATTATAATACTCCATTATATAAATTAAATGACTTTGCACACTCCCCATGTCTTGGATACATTAAGGCATTAAAAGTGTAACTCAACAGAATTATCTTAATATACGAGAATTTTATATCAATAGTTTCATCATGAAAACCATTTGGTGAAATATTATTATTAGAAATGATTTGAAGCGTTTCTTTTTATTTTCTCATAAGACACATTGTGAAATTAGGTATAAAAACTTATAATAATCATTTACTGTCAAATACAAAGAGTTCCTGTTGAAAAATCTAATCAAAAGGAAATGAATCATTCAATGAATTTTTTTTTAAAGTTTCCTCAATTTTTTATTGATTTTAATAGATTAGCTAGGATTTGATTCATAATCAAATGTTTCAATAATGTTTTTTAATATTATATTTAAACAAAAATAGCAAGAGGTCTTTTCCATGGTAAAAAGTAATCTAATCAATTTGAATTTTGTATGACACCATTTTTTTTATTAACAAACATTTTGTGCATTTTAATAGATACAAGTATGGCAATGTTTACTTACCCTAATTGTCACATTTTTATACATTGCAAACACATTTTAAATTAAAAATTTATTTCCCATGTTTATGAAAAGGTCTAGTTGTTATTCTTTCTATCAAAATTAAATTTAATTAAATTATATACCTTAAATATTAAGAATGTATTTCAATTAATTATATCTGCTGATGAGAATTATATATTAGATTTTTTATTGAAAAAATATATATATACATGAGAGAGAAATAAAAACAAATTGTTGTAATTAATGCTATTTTTTATAAAGTTTTTGCCTCATAATTTCTTTATTTATAAACTCATTAGATTCAGAGAGAAATATTGAGAGTGTCTTTCAAAGATTGTATCAGCATTAATGATAAAAAAATGCATTTGTTTACTCACATTTGGTATGTTGATAAAAAATGATTAATAAATTTATTGATTATTATCTTAAATTGAAATTTTATGTGATAAAAAAGAAAATGATATTTTATTAAAGATTTTGATTAGAAATTTATCAAAAAAAAGGGATTTATTTGCTTATAAAGGTTAGATAAATTACTTAAAATTAATAAAATGCATAAGATTATATTAAATATTTGTTATATAAGCGTATAAATAAATAAGATGGTTGATATATAACCTATTTTTATCATCATTCAACAAAAATTTAAATTAAAATTTGCCTTTATTACTGTAGCTACATAAACATTTGTGTTTGAAACAGACAAAAAAATGTTACTAAAAGCTCTTTTGATAAATTTAGTAGGATATGGAAATGGATTTATGCCACTTTAATATGAAATGTTTTTGAAATATCAATTTTAAACTTAAAAAATTCTTTTTAAGAATAAATTTATGAAATGCAACTGTTAACACTATTTTCCAAATTTAAAAATGATTCCATAATCGAAAGCGAAATGGAAGTTTCATCCCTATTATTGTTTTACTAAAACAATAATAGGGAAGAAACTTCCATTTCGCTCTTAGTAAATTCCCTTTTTGCTCTTAGTAAATTTTGACCTCTATACATAAGTGTGCAGTTTTCCAAATCATAATTTAAACAGCAGATACCCGTCAATTTATTGAATAAATTTACTGAAAAATATATTCAATTTAAAGTGAAGAATAAAATAAGGAGCTAATAAGAATAAAATTATAATAAATAATGTTTATTTTCATCTAGAATACAAAACTCTTATTTATGATTTCAGTTGTTTTTCAACATATTTAAACATATATCGAATGAAACAAAATATATTCTCAGAAACTTAATAAAATTCAGAAAATTTATTCTCAGCTTATAAATTTTATGATTCACAAGTTAAAATATTTAGATTATAAAGAATGTTTTGATACCTGTATCTTTACTGCATTAATAAATTTCATAACAAATAAAGGGTTAATAACTTTTGAAACAAATTATCATGTATTTTCATCAAATGGCTATTTAAGATACGATTATCATTTTTGGGGAGTAGAATAATCTTAAAAATTAAAATAAGCATGCTTTTTATAAAAAAAATAATTTCTAAAACAATTTAATCTATGTTAATGAAAAATTGTATTATTTGCTATAAGGTTTTAGACATTTTTGTTCAGTTCTAACATATTTTACAATAAAATAGTTTCCAGTTCAATTTCATAATTTAATATAATTATTATTACATCTTTTGTTTTTATATTTATTACTGTAAAATATAAACGCAACATTGTATTATACAGCAATGGTTAGATAATATATTTTTATTAGTAAATAAAATATATAATAAAATATTATATTAAATACTTTATTCGAGAAATTATTTGAAATATTTTTATAGATTCTTAATTGAATTAAAATATTTTAATTTGTCATAATTTGCAGCCAAAATTTCATTAAAGTAAAAATATTGTTTATTTTTTTTAAAAGTGAATTCCTGTGTAATTTATATCTTACCATTTGTGGCCATTGAAGTAGATTTTTATCTACAATTCAATTGCTTTAAGTACGCTATCGAGTTGTTCGTATCTATAGAGCTAATTGAAAGACAATGACCTTGATTCTCTTATTCAAAAGAGAGAAAATGGCTGAAATTAGACAACTTAAGCTTGAATTAAAGTGGATTGAATTTCAATCAATGTCAATGTCAATTTTATCAAGAAGAAAAGAAAAAGAAAACTTCTATTCAATTATTTTCCCTATTTTACTTTTTAAAGCATAATTATAATAATATTTATTCTTAAAAAATTGCAAATTATGATAAATAACATCATGAAAAGGAATAAAATGTACTATTCAATGAAACATAAAGCATAAAATGGGACTTATAGTAGGAGGTTCCAATAAGTATTGATTCACATTCTGAAATATTTCTCTTAGCTTACATAATACAGCTTAGTTGTAACTATATTTATTTATGCAGAAATATAAAATATTAATTACATCCGCAAGGATATATGTAAAAAAAAGGAGAAATTAAACATTTTAAATAAAATGAAAAGACATTGGTTGAAAAAGAATTGAAAATATAAGATCCAAAATTATGGATTTCTAAGTTAAGTAGTTATAAAATCATCAATTTTATTTACATTATACAATTTGATGGTAAGTTCATTTATTTTTAATGAAACATTTAATGAGGTTAATGTTCTTGAAAAAAATGGATGAAATGATTCATATAAAAATTAAAGTTGTGTAAAAATGTATCATTAAAAATAATATCCATGAAAAGTAGAAAAACGAAAATCCATAATCATAATTTTTCTCAGAACTTGAATTCTAAAATTTACGACTTTAACAAAAACTGTATACGATAACTTTATATAATTTTTGATTACTTTACATAATTACATTACTTTACACTATTGTTTACAATAGTTGAATTTTCCCACTATAAAAAGATAGTTACTTAAAATATGATTAACTAAGATTTCTAATTTCTCATTCTGATAAACTCATGATATCTATTAATATAAATTAATAATTTTAATACAAATGAGAAACTTTCATAAGCATTTGAAATTCCAAAGCAAATAGATAGATGAAATAATTGCACTATGTAAAAAAATAAAATATATGAAACAAATAATCTAAAATTAGAGATAAAATATTGACATTCATGTGCAATATACGTGCACTAAGAACAGTATAAACTAAGACTATTTGTAAAAGAATTGCTTTTGGATATTCTCAGTAACAAACTCAACTACTGATATCTTATATATCTTATATATTTACTTTTATTTGAAAATTTTCTTGTTTAAAATAATTCTGTTAGAAGAGTTCTATGTATTTTGTTTTAAAACTAAATATAAAAACTAAACTGAAATAAATAATAATCAGCAAACATTAACACTTTTATATATATATATATATATATATATATATATATATATATACATATATATATACATATATATATATTTACATATATATATACATATATATGTATATATATATGTATATATATATATATGTATATATATATGTATATATATATATATATGTATATATATATGTATATATATATATATGTATATATATATGTATATATATATATATATATGTAATATATATATATATATATATATATGTAATATATATATATACATATATATATATATATATATATATATATATATATATATATATATATATATATATATATATATATATATATATATATATATATATATATATATATATATATATATATATATATATATATATATATATATATATATATATATATATATATATATATATATATATATATATATATATATATATATATATATATATATATATATATATATATATATATATATATATATATATATATATATATATATATATATATATATATATATATATATATATATATATATATATATATATACTATTTGAAGACAATGATGCATATAATGTATGTTGAACATACAAAGGCGTGTGGGGGAGAAATAGTATAAACACAGGTTTAATAAACGCACTTTAGAAAACAAACACTTTGTTCCCTCTAATAATTCACTGAAATTCCTGGTGATATCCTGCATTAATGAAATAAAATCAAATTCCACTAATAACAGTGAATAATCATCAAAGTTTCGGTGATGGAATGAGGTGCTAAATAATGGGAAAGATCAAAGCAGGCAAGTCTTAAATCTTCATTAAGAGGTAGTTTAAATTAGCATGCAGCATCTTGTGTAACTTTTGAAAACTATTTCTGGGGACCTGATCTATTGAGAAAATGACTTAGCCAGTTTGTGAAAGAGCCATGAGAGGAGTCATAGATGATCACTTTGTTTATTCTGGTAAGGCGTAGCAAGATTCTACATCTTTTCAGCTCTTTTGTGACTTGTATACGGCTACAGGAACCAGAGTTTCATGATTCTCTGTTTTAAGAAGACTTCATGAGAGCGTAGTTTGCTCGAAGATCTGTACTTTGCATCTCCCTTCTATCCACAAATTGTTTTGCTTTGATGATGTTTAGAAATAGAGTATGGATCAATGGGCTACAATCGTTTTCATTGATGAGCCGCTGTTCATCATAAACACAGATTCTTGCCGTACGTTCATATGAATAGAACCAGAGATCCATTACCTCCCCTCAAATGTTCCTCTTATTTGAACATTATGATGGTAGACTTTTATATATATGGGAAATTATCATGTTAAATGGTCGCACACTCCTCCATGCCCTTGTCAGAGGCAGTGTGATTGCTGTGAGGTATACAGATGAGCTCTTGGAGTCCTATGATTAACTTTCTCAAGGGTGTGGTTGACGTTGAATTCATTTTTAATGGACAATATCACAAATCACAGCGAACTCTTGTACTCCAATAGACTGATAAATATTTCTCAGATGAATTGCAAAGCAGATCCTTAGACTTCAATAATCCAAAACATCTGGAAATCTTTGGAGAGAGTTATAGCAAGCATAACCCTATTTTGAGATCCATCCAGAGCACGAAATCATCCTTGATGCAAAATAGAGATTAGTTTCCAAAGGAAATCAAAAACCTTCTTATTTGAAGTACAAAATCATGATGTAAGGCCTGCAAATCTGTAAAAGATAAAAATAATTACTATTATCATATTTTCTTGCTATTCTATTATATATATATATATATATTACAATTCTTAAGCTCTTTAATTTGAACAAATAGACTTCGCCTTTAAAATATATATTTTAATATTCCAGTGTTGATTGAATAACTTTAAATAATGTGTCGCTAATAAATGTAACAAACCTTAACAAGATTTGGAACTAAATGCCTTGAGCCAAAATGCAACGTAAAATATTCTAAATATGGAACACCTCATCATTATTCTAAAACATTTCCATAAAAATATAAATTGGGAGTGCGCTAAAACCTGCAAACACTTTGTTCAAGTTATCATTAAACTAATTCCATTTTCCTATTCTTTTTTTTTAAAAATGTATAAAAAAGTGCATAGTAATAGTTCACATGCAATACTCCAAGTACTTGCAGCAAGGGAAAATATTTAAAAAGCCTTCATTATTTAATGTGATGTCCCATTTTTGAAAGCTTTAATCCTGTTAGTATTTTTTGACATTATGAAAAATTTAGTATTAAATTTACTTGGAGATAAAAGTTTTATGAAAACTTTTCTTAAATATATAATACTAAAATTAATACTTGGCTTTTAAAAGATAATATAGCTATATTATTTGAAGAGAATCTGTATACCTGAAGTTTTCTTATTTAATTATCAATATAATCAGAATTCTAATTTTCTTTTATCAATTATCTATATATATAATAGATTTTTCTTCTTTTATTCGAAGTGAATCTCAAATTATGGGTGAGGAAATAAAGGTTTTTCAACATTTTGTCAAATTAGTTGATCAATATTTCATTCTTCAGTTTCACAATGAAATTTAAAAAATCTAGTTTTTAAAATGTAGTGATTGTTTTGCTGAATGCTTCTAATAAATAATATATACACTATTTTTTACCCGTCATAATTATACCAGTATTATTATCTAATTCCATAATATTTACAATTAAAAACATGTGTACTTTAATATACTTTCTTTTCTATCACTTTATATTTAATCATTTTTGGAATTAAAAGTTATTCTAGATTAATTTAGTTTAGATTCCGTTTTTAAATATGTTTCTTTAAAGTTTATAGTTAATTTTAGCTTACATGCTATTTATAATATTCTATGAGTAGTACTAACCTTTTAAATACTATGTTGAAAATAATGTGATTATTTCCAATCATAGATAAATAATAATTTCATAAAGTTCAAATATACCATTTTATATCAAAATTAATTTTTACGTAAGACTAGTTTATTTTTCACTATTTATCTTCATATTTGTTTACATTAGTCTTAGTGAAATTATGAATTCTTTATATTTATAAATAGATGTATTTATATTTTTACTGTACAGCAGTTAAAATAAATATATTTTAAAATTTCATCATGTGGAACTATTGTTATTAAATATTTATTACAATATTTTTTGTTTGAAAATCTTTGTTTCCCTTTAAGTATATAATTATACAAGTTAGTCATACAACATTAGAACTACTAAAAAGAAGAATAAAATTTTTAAAGATAATCCTTTGATAAACATTTTATTTAGCGTGTTTTAATAAGTGATATTTTCTAAAAGTGGTTATGAGGGAAACAATTTTAAATATATTACATGTAAAAAATTAACATTTTGGAATTTTTCATCGTTATTCACTGCCTTTTTTGACAATAATGACTAATTAATTTTATTTTAAAAGACTAATATATAGGAAACTCGAAATATTTTATCAAAATATCATTATATATATTAATTAAAGGACATTTATATCATGAAATCAAATAGTTGAAAATATTTATAGTGTACATTTATGAATATCCTTTAAAAAAGCTGATCATTTTTAAGTGTACTTATCTTAAATGTTATTAATAACACTTTCAAGATAATCCAAATAAAATTTATAGTAATTTATTAACTGTAAGTATTAAACTAATTAAAATAACATTAAACTTTTAATACTAGTAAATATTTTATATAGTTTAATAAAATTAATAAAATCCATTTTATTAATTAAAAGTTGTATGTGTAATAAATATGATAAGCGATATTATTAATGATCTTTTGAGTTAAATAATATTCAAATTCATAGTTTTTAAAAGATTATTTATTAAAATGTTATAATTTCAATTAAATGTCTTGTTATTCACACGGAATACATATTAATGCACGTCATTTTATCCCATTTTTTTATCAACTTTTCTAAGAAATTCCTTTTCAAATAAAAGTAAGAAATTATATAATGATACTTCATGACAAAAGGTTTCTCGGCATTTGTGTGCTTCTCTTGTCTGGAGGAAAATCAATAACTCTCCCAGTATAATTCAACTTTAATCACAGGGTAAGGAAGCTCTGTTTACTGGATCACAAAAGATTCCATGCGTAGAAAAAAAAGGTGCTGAGACATTTTGTGGTGATTTAATTGAGTTAGGTATGAATTTACTTTGAATCGCCTAGCAACGCATTAAGAAAAATGTGTTTACCAAAGACTTAATATGTCGAAGAAACATTTGTATAAAATTAATTGAACAATAACAAATACGATCACTGATAATCAATTAATAATGAAATCACAGCTTTGACAAACAACTGAACAATCAAGTACGAAATAATCAAAAATGTATTTTTATAAGAGAATATACAATTGGTAAAAATTATAATGTATTAAAGTTATTTACCTTAATTGAGTTTATATATGGAACTTATATAATATATAAACTCCATATTTGTATATTATATACGGAGTTTATATATGGAACAAATAAATTAATTCATTTGTATAATTTCGTAAAAAAAATTGTAATTACTATTAATTAAACTACAAGAAATATTCTTCCATAACTTCATTGTGGACTCCTGCAAGTATATAATATAATTGTTTCTTTAATTTTAAGAAATCAGCCTTTGAATCAAATACAGGAATTAAGAATCATTTATTTTAAAGTTTATTAAAAAATGCCATCTACTCCATTGTAATATATTGCACGTGTTTCCTCAAATAAACTTCCTTCTAGTATTATAAATTTAATAAAAGTTAAAAAGATTTTAAATAAAAAAACTTTAAATTTTTTCGGAATAATCGAACAACATAAGAAATCTATTTATAAGTGTAGCATCTTAAGGCAATCACAAAAATCATGTCTTCAAGCTATGTATAAAAGAATCATGATTTTTTCATAGAAATATCACAACAGAAATTACAATTCTATAAGACTTTTAACAATCTCACATAATGAATTAAATATAAGAATAAACTTTTTATTACGTGTAGGTGAATTTCATACCTTTATAAAAATATATTTATCTTTATTTATAAATTGTTTTATGTAAACAATTCAAAAGTAGACAAATATATTTTTATTGATATGTTTTTCTTCATATGCATAAAACGAATATTGATTTTAATAAAACTCAGTTTTAACAATATAAATATAACAATTACAATATAAATTATATATGAATTATTTAAATATTTCATATTTTTTAAGAAAATTTTGATAGAGCAGACTATATTATTTGGTGAAATGAAAATCAGCTAAAATTATAGTACATTTTAAAGTATTACTCATTTTAATAAGGATTCTAATCTGGTCACAAGTATTAAGTAATATTATTTTTTAGTTTAAAAAGAGTTTTTAAAAACCATTATATCTGAAACACATTGTCAGAAAAAAAATTTATTTTATTGAATTTATTAATTGAAAATTTATTAAAAATTTATTTTATTGTATTGATTTTTTTTAAATATGTTTAATAGTTTTTGACGTAGCATTTTTAAAATTTTTTAAAAATTGCTTAAAATTGTATACAAATTTAGCATTTCTGAAGAATAATATTGGAATATATCAAATTTTAGTAGCTCAATACCAATGTTTTCTAAAGTCAAATAAGAAAAAATCGTTACACTGTATATATGCAGTGTATTTAAAAAAGTGCTCTGAACGTGTTTGGGTACCTTAAGAATTTACACAAGAAGTAGAAGTCATGAGGAAATTTTCGTCAGAGAGTTAAACATTATCCTTTTTTAATTTGTTTGACACAGATAAAATTAATTATTAAGTTCACGTAGGTCATAAGCGGTGATATTACTTCAAATTTTTAATCATTTCCTTCTTTAAATATGTAAATTATCTTATTTTTAATGTGAAAATAGTGTAATGAACATAGATTGCTCATGCTGAAAATCATACATCAATTTCTTTATTAAGTAAATTTAATAACTTTTAGCAGTAATAGCATAAGCTACCTCCTTGAAATATGTGAATATAAAAGATCTTTCGCTTTATATATGCATTATATCATACATATATATCATATCATACATCATACATCTGTATATATCATACACATACATACATATATCATACATCTTTTAAATGATTCCTAATATTTATCTTAACCATGTTTTGCGTTCATTAAATTCAAATTAAAAATAATTTATTTATTTTCTATGATATTGATTAAAAAAAGAAAAAAGGCTATACCATTATAAAAATTAACTTTATTTTCATGGAATGATAAAGCTTAATGAAATGAAACTTAAATGAATAGTATACAAACATAATTTGAAAATTATAATGTTTCACACTAAAATGTGAATAATATAATTCTGCTCCATATATTCCAAGAATTTTAAGCAAAAATACGGAATTTTTTTCGAAGATTTCATATAAACATTATCATTTAAAATGTTTTCGCAAAAAAGAACCAAGCAAATTCAACGAATACATTTTTGGAATTCAGAATATTTTATTCTTTACTAAACCGACATTTTTGTAAATATATTTCAAAATGCATAACTTCTTAGGCAAAATTATAGTCTTCTTTTAACTATAGAAATTATATTTGTACACTTAAAAGATTCGTTTTAGAACGAAAATAATGTCACTCTACAATGAATATTAATAAATACACTTTTACTTGCATAAATAATTCGAAAAGAGTTTACATTCTTTAAAATATATAGTTTCTTAAAATATTTGAGAAACAAATCATGATTTTATGTAAATTTGTTATCGTTTTTGTTATGAGTAAATACAAACTCTATAACTTAAAAATATTACTTATTGTACATTTCAAAATAATTTCTACAAAAGTCTAAACTATTAAATCTCTATAATATTTAAAATTTTATTTAATTTAAATACTATAATGGTTATTTTGCGCATACCAGCATTCATTACCTGATAAAAGTAAAGCATATCAAACTATTTCGATGAGAAAAAATATAATAACTTTTCATTTATATAAAAAATTTGAATTAAGTTTTTGTTTTAATCATTTTTATAGTTAAACTGGTACACAAGACAAAGAATATTTCGATAATTTTTATAAATGCAATTAAAATTAATACAAATTCACATTTGTACATTGGAAAACATTAGAAAAATTTTAAACACCAGTATCAGATAAAAAAAAATTGCGTTATTAAAGTAAATCAGAAATTTTTTTAAACAAGACAAACGTGTTTAACACACATACATTTTTAAACCATTATATACGTTAACTAATTTAGTATATGTAATCAAAATGTTCACTTCATTAGTATTTCAGAGAGAGAAAATAAAAACATCTATTCCTTATAATATATATTTTAATATAAGAATTTTAATACAATGATTATTTTGAATAAGTAACAAACATATGTCCATATATCTTAAAATTTTTCTTATTGTATTTTGAATTAATTTTTAAGGAAGCTTTCTTCGTTTACTTTAGTAAATTGTTCTTATCTCAGTTTCTATAATTAATATCAATTTATATGCAAATATGAAATCTTACAACATTGTATTCCAGTATTTAATTGTGTCCTCAGTATTAATATTAATATCACTGTCCCAATCACCAATTTCTTCTCTAGTAAAGTAAGAAGAGCTGCACTTACTCAACATCAAGTTATGTAACGAATTCACTTTGAAGTCATGTAGTCCTTGTGGAATTAAAGGACTCACCAATTAATACAACAATAATTTCTGTTAAGGAATATTAATCAAGTTATACGTTAATTTATTTTGAATTTTGTCATAATATATATTTTGCTTGAAGAATTGTGTACTTTAAATAAATTTTCAGTAAAATGAAATAAATACTTATTATTTTTAACTTGAAGAAATATTAATTTGATAGTTAACTGTACTCATAATAATTAATTTTGAATAAATACACATATTATTTTTGCAAAATGCAAATCCACTTTACTTTAAAATACATGATAAAGAGTCTCGATAAATGGTAGTCTTTGTTGTTGTTGTTTCAAACCTCCAATTGGTCCGCAAAACTAGACCAGATATGTGATGCCACCACTAATTCTTAAAAAATCTAAAATGAGTAACGGTCTTAGGTACATATCTTCGCTAGAAAGCCATGGTAGTCTTTAATTTTTATATTAAAAACTTAAACCATGTTTACAAAATTATTATTCTCATCTTGAACATTGAAACACACTGTTTAGTGTATTTTAATCCAAGTGAAGTTATTTTCATGTACATGGTTTTAACGATTCGTGTTATTTAAATGCTTAAAACATTTTATCAATAAATTAGGAAATAGTTACATGAGAATTTAATGAGACAACATCCTTTATGAGCATTTTATTAAAATAATGTTTAAAACAAGCTTTTTACTATAGTAAATTGTTATCTTTTTATTAAAAATAATATTATAAAAATTGCTACTCCTTAATGTATAATTATTTAAGCATTCATTTTAATTTTTCAGATTTTCTTTCTTTTTCTTTTTTATACACTCTTAATTTTTATTTCTTATTAAATCAGGCTGATTTTTTAAAAAAAAAATAAATAAAGCATGTGAAGCAATAAAATATCACTATAAATTCTGTATAAATATTTGATTAATCAATAATAAGCATTTAATGAGATATTCCAGCTTTCAATTGCATCTTCAATTAAGTAATAAAGGCAAAATTTGAGCTGGCTTATTTTCAGTATTTGTGATTACTCTGATTTAATTTAATAATAGAGAAAACATTAATTCCAGAAATGTGAGCAAATGAATAGAATTGATCATGATTTGGCGATATTACTTTAAAAATAAATTAAATTGTTTTACCTAATTCTTGCAGATAAGTAAATTGTTACCAATCCATAAATTTTAACCAAAAAGTCCATTAATCTAACACCATGTGTTTTATATTTCTACACTAATTTATATATAAAAAATACTTAAATGAATACAAAGGCAAAAATAAAAATGTATTTATAAAATCAAATTAAACCCAAAATAATTATATTTGAATTTTCTGAGAAGTTTTAATGATCTGCTATGCTGAAAATAAATCTATTTTACTACCAGTCATTTTAAAGGAAATAAGAATCTATATCGGTTACAAATTAAATAAGATATCTTTCCTTATTTAAAAAGCAATCTTTATCTCAAATTTCCTTTCAGTTTGCCGAAAGAGGGAATCATGAATTTTTGATTATAGATATAAATAGAAGTAAACTAAAACTTAAGAACTAATATCTTATTGATATATTATATTCTTCCACAAAAAATTTCCTCTTTACTTTCCTCGCACCATATTTTTCTTACTTTTCTTTGATCTCATTTTCTTTGAAAATGAAATGCACACAACCAATATAATTTTACTGCAAAAAGTTGGAATTATGTTTCTTTTCAAAGCAGCTTCTTTTGTTGAATACTTACAAGAAAACTTCATTTCAGAAAATAATGTCCTATACAATAATAGAGTAAAAACTGTTTTTAATTTAATTGTCAATCATTTGTTTCAAAATTTCACTCATATTATTTTTCAAAGTTCGTTATTGATACACACCTTATTGAATATTTATTTCAGAACTAATGATTTTACACATTTAAATTATTCAATTATGTTATTCATAGAATTGGCGGGCTTAAATTAAATACTACAATTTAAAGCAACCATTCTATGTGTATAACACTACAATTAAGTACTTGATTACTATCAAAAATTCATTCAAGCAATTAATATTAGTAAATAAGCAATATGAATATGTTCTGCGTGATTGATCATAATACAGATTTATGTTTTAAAACTCTTTGATAGATTTAAATAATTTGTAAGCTTTTTGTGTATGTGTAATATTTTGAAAGGTAAATTATTGCTGATTTAAAAAACATTGTTCAAATTGAAACACTTAATTGTAATATGTTTTAAATTACTACTTCTTAATATATTCTGCTAATTCTAACTGATTTGAAGATATTATCCCCATTTGAGTACACATAAGCACCAGATATGTTTAAATACAATTGCTGTATTATCGTTTTAAATTCAACTTTTAACTTCATATTAAGATTTAATTAATAAACGTACTTATATATCTAGTCATTACCAAAGAACACTGCATTCACAAACCAAAAGTGAAGACGCATTCACAAAAGTAAAGAAAATATTTCAATTTAGTGGTATTGTTAGAAGATGATATAGTAAGCAATTTAAAAAATTAAATATTTTGAATTATTATAAAACTTATAGAAAGCTGACAAGTTTATTAAGCCGTCATTTTCGAAAACATTAATTTAACAACTAATATTAAAAGGATTAATTAATAATTCATCATATTTTAGAATTTAATCATTGCTATTAAAGTTCTCATAGGTTATATGAAACACAGTATTTTATATGACACTCAAGTCTAAAATGTAAAAAATGCAATAAATCTTATAAAGAATGAGGATCTATACAAATTATTTAAGTAACTGAGAAAAATATTTCGACATTTTTTTAGTATTTTTATTAATATTAAAGTATTTCTTAAATTGCAGTTTATAAAAAATATCAATTTTTTTTGTAAAAAATCATGAATATTATTTAATTCAAATCTATATTATTATTATGCAAATATTAAATAGATATAATCAAAATTTTGATTTCAATCAAATCTATTCAAATCAAAATTTTATCTAACTTATATGAACATATATTTCTAAATTTATAATACTTTCGATACATTTCTAGAATTTTTAAATATACCTAAATTACACATGGTATTATGAAAAAGTATTTAGAAAATCTGGCGCAAATCCCGAATATCCAAGATTCCAAATTCTGCATTTTTTTTTTTTTTTGTGATCAAGAAATGTTGTCTAGATGACGCATTTTGACGGGTATGATGACGTAAGCACTAGAGTTTCCAAAATAAAAATTTCCGCTTAATTTTTATAGGTCTCTATATCTATGATAAGGTTTAAACCAGGTAGCCAGATGCATAAGAAAATCCACTTAAAAACACCAAACGCAGAATTTGTCATCCTGGACTATACGGCATCTGTGCCAAACAAATTTTATTCCTATCTACGCAAATAACATTTATATATATATATATATATATATATATATATATATATATATATATATATATATATATATATATATATATATATATATAGTTAACAGCCAAACATCAGGTTGCAGTTGTTCTCAAAAAATTATGATTAATTGAAGTCCGAATAAAATTTGCAAGATATATAGTTGAAAATCCTAGTATTTATGATTGACAACTTTATACCTTAAAATACATTGGATATGAAATTAAGACCTGACACACATATAATAAATCTCAGATTACATATTAATCCATAATAACAGATAATTTTTAATTTATTGGTTTGAACTGAACACATATTCAACTTATGTTATCAATACTTTTATGCATAAATATTTTTGAATTAATCCCTTATCTTTTCTTTGTTTTGTGCATGTTGCCTTCTGTTTTATTTTCCATAACTTTTAAATCCTTTGCAATTGTTTCCTTTTTAAAATACTTAACGTTTAAATTTTTACATTTAATAATGAGATTAAATTCGTTAGAAAAGCACCTGAGACGACGTTGAGTGATTTCGTTTAAGAAAAATTTTGTTATTTACAATTTAAGTTAAAATTCCTTTAATTTCAGTTAAAGAAAATTTGGAAAGCATTAATGTGTCTTATGTTCCAAAAATAATATTTTAATTTGTATATATTTCAAAGTAACTGAAAATTAGTTTTTGAAGAGATTTTAAGTCAATTACAGGACACTGAATTAATTTATAAAATGCACAATACAAAATAAACAATATTTTTACAATTTTATGTTTATGTTATTAATAAATATGAATATATAATTTGATAACATCATATTCACTATGCAAGTAAAATTTCTAAAATGATGAAAAACTGTGGAAAAAATACAAAATTTAATCAATTTAAAAATATTATAATCTGCTTTTGTCTTAAATTTCTTAGAAAAAATTGGAATTGTCGAAAAAAAAATATACAAGTTGAATATTGCTGTTGTAATGTATACTTCAGTTCAAATGGCAAGATGTGCTATATTAATATCCTGCCTTTGAAATACGCTGAGTATTTGAAGCATCATTGTTAACAAACAATAGAATAGAATTACTTATTTTAAGCATTGATATATATATATGTGTGTGTGTATTTATATATATATATATATATATATATATATATATATATAATATATATATATTATGTATATAATACATATACATATATTATATACTTATAGATAGATAGATACATAGATTAGAGATATTCCAATTTAATCTCAAATATTTTTCCCTTTCATCTTAAAGGAAAATGTAGAAGAATAAAACAGATGTCAAATATTGCGAAACTGAATAAAATTTTAGCTTTCTCTTTTTTTGAATAGAAATTCAGTTGGTTACTTGTATTTCTATCACATACAGCACAAGCATGATTGTGTAATACCTTGCAGGTATAAATTATTTCTTACAGGTATGCTTTAAAGTCAATACAAACTATAAGGTCATATCCACATCTGCTCAGTTGTCTTGTTAACTTTCACGAAATTATTACTTAGTAGAAAATGTACCGCCTTAGAACCATTCCAAAACTATTTCAATCGTAAAAAATTCGATTCAATTGCTTTGTAACTGCTGTTCATGAACCAAAAACTTTTTCTTTTCTATTTCTGCTCTTCAAACTTCAGTGTGTAGTGACTTCGCACAAATGAGAAGTCCTGCTTTTTCTCTCAATTAGCATGTCATTAGACAATCTATATTCAATTTTAGAGCAACACTAAAAATGAAATATTCAGCTGAATTTGGAAATGTTACCCCGAATTCAATGATGTGAAAGTATTAAATTTTCCTCTTGTAAAAAAAATATATAATTGACCATTTAACAGAATCACTTTATAACTCATAAGGTTAAATTAGAAACCTGATTTGTTTTCCTGAGTTAAAAGTAAAAAGTTATGTCATTCAAAACTTCTTGAAAATCAAAATTATAGCATGATTAATGTATTTTCTCAGTACATGCATATGGTAAAATAATAAGTATTCTTTCAAATTTTAATAAGTATTATGTTATCAAATTCAGACTAATTTTTATGCCCACAAAGCTGAAAAATAATTATTATATACCATCTACTATATTTGCGTTGGTATACAAAAAACAAAAGTGTTTGCTTTGTTTATTATTTTAGTTTCACTAATCATGAATAATAAATAATTCTTACCTTTATATTTTATCTATAATGGATCTAATAACATTTTCTGAGAACATTGTAAAATAACAATTTTGCATAAGTAATAACAATATTTACACATTTTTAAGTAAATCATTAAACACTAGGCATTAACAAAAATTCACTTTTTTAAAGAAGGAAAGAGTTAACACTTCTAGAATTCAATTAAGAAAGTTAGTACTCAAAAATTTTTATGTTTACTCTAAATAAAAAGAATTACTCGTAATTTCAATCTAATAATAATTTAATTAATGAAATTTTTGATCTTAAAACAATTTTAAAAGCTGTCAAATTACAAAGTCTGAGAAAAAATCAAGAAAAACATGTACTCCTTAACGTCAAATTTAGACACTGAAAATTAGTGTTATTTCTATTTATCTGCCGCAATGTTTTTAAGAATATTTATAAGAAAAAATATTTTTTTAAAATTAAATAAATTAATGTTGCATTGAATTATTTCTAAATAACAAGTTTCCTAAATTTCATTTATATTACATTTTGCTATTTTAACAATTAAGATGAAGACATAATTCTTAGAATAAAAAACGTTATATAAACGTAAAATTCTTAAATGCTTAAGAAAACCGAAAAATATTCTTAAATCATAACATATGCGAATGTTCACAGGATTTTATGTAATGGACTGAATAAAATAATTAAAGAATAAGTCTACCCTCCTTGTTACTTAACGATAAGTATTTTCGTCAGAACATTTTCAATACTAATAATCTAATAAAATTTTATAAAAATGTCTAAGGGTCAGTATATATATATATATATATATATATATATATATATATATATATATATATATATATATATATATATATATATATATATATATATATATATATATATATATATATATATATATATATATATATATATATATATATATATATAAATATATATATATATATATATATATATATATATTATATATTATATATATATATTTATTTATTTATTTATACACGTATATTAAGATGTGTTTTTAATTTATTAAAATTTATTTATTTGACGGGTTTGACGGGCTTAAAAATATTTTAGGTTCAGAATTAAAATTTATGTAGAATGTTATTAAATATTTTTCGTTTATCTTATGTAACAAAAGTACTATTGTACTGCAAGCAAAATATGATAAGATACTTTTAATTTTTATTTGCTTTAATATTATTTTTACAATAACTTATTTTAACTGATAAAAATTTATGTAATACATTAACAAAAATTTTGTAAATAATAGAATGCTACATTTCATTTGAAGAAAGAACTATTTTATTATGATTGTATTATTTAGATTTTTATTTTAAATTATATTAATTATTTTGCTTAAAATAAGCATTTTTTTCTGGTATATCAAATTGGAGTTTATAAGTGAGAAAACTAAAATTTAAATAAGAATCATGCATCTTTATTTATATCTAATTTATATATCATGTTTTCTACATAAACTTAGTTTAACTACAACAAAATATGTTTGATTAATATCAAATTGAAAATTTAATTAGTAAAAAATTACATGAGTTGTATGAAGATTTTCAAGAAAGCAACATCGCTTGCTATAAAATTTAGGAAACGCCAATATCCATTAAAAAAAGCAATTCAGTTATCCACATAATTTTTTTTGATATAATTACATTTTACATTGAAATATTTATCTCTTCTCGTTGTGAACATCAGATTTCTCGTTTTAACTTATACTACCATCAATTAATACATGTGATCAGTCCTTTATGTGTCCTAATCCCAATTTTAATATAAAGCCATAATACACGATTTATACTGAAAAATCCTTATTCGCAAAATGCATGAAGCTTGACCCATGTAAATTTACATAAAACACTTGATTTTACAGGATTGCTCCTAAAAATCGTTTACATTGTTTTGGAAATGATTATTGATGACTAACTTTGAAAAAAGTGAATTAAAAGGAAATATGAAGAAAAGCGATACAATAGAACGACAACAAATTTTATATAAGTTTTTAAGTGCATTTTATAAGATTGCACCATAATAAGAAATAATTTTCAAAAATAATAACAAAAAATAAAATATGTTAAGAAGATAAATATTTGATTAATTTCATAAATGTACACATATCCAATGTTTGTTACAGTATTTTACACAAAATACTGTAACAATATCATAAAAAAGATTATATTTATATAATATTATAACAGATAACATTTGTGAATTAATTAATTGATTTAAATAAGAAAAACTTATGGAAGTAAAATGTAATTAACTAAATAGAATTTTGCAACAAATGTAATCATAAATATTTCAAAGGCAGAATACATTTAATATGTAGAGGGCATCACATTTACTTACATTATTTGAGATGCTTGCAAATAGTATTACGATCATTATTATTTTCTTTGTAGAAAAGATATAACTAAATTGAAAATGTTATTAACCCCACAGACGTGAAGTGATTTATACAGATTTGTAACTATAAATAACTTTCTACCAATAATATCTCAGATTAAGTGAGGCTAGATTGCCTTCATTATATATAGAATAGATTCAAATAAAATTAGCCACTTCTTAGATAAAATTATTAAAGATAAATGTGTCTTAATGTTGTGGATCATTCATTAATGTGTGTATAATAAGATTTTCGGAAAACCGTATTTGGCATTTTGTAATGGTATAATTTATTGAACTATTTCAAGATTAACATTTGTATTCTTTTACAGGAAATATAAATATATATATATAATTACAAACATTTTCATAATTTTAACTTGAAGTTTAACTAAATATCATGAAATTATGTCAATCCTATCACATACATGATATCTTCACAAGACATATCATGAATCAAAATTAATAATGTTGCTTCTTATTTTTTTGCGTATAATTGCTATGAAATCATGCAAAATTTTATATAAAGTCATGGTAAATAAAAATACTTAGGAATGTGACATGATAAAAACTGCGAAAGATAAAATAATATCATAACATTCACTTTATAACAGCAAAAAACGCTTATAACTCTGCTCCATATTAAAAGATAAATTTCGATCACAACTAAAAAATGAAAACTTCTAAGTGATTGCATATTAATGTAACTTCATAGAACTATATAATATACCTACTTTAACTTAAGTCATAATACTGGATGTTACAAACAATCTAAAAATATGAAGCATTCCATAATTCTGTTGAAGCTTATTTTTAAACCAGTTTTGGAAAGCATTGTTTGTTTTATTTAACAAACTAGTCTGAATCTTGAAGATGTGAGCAGTCAATTTGTTAAGGAACAATGACATTTGTAGGATTGGACGACTTCTTTTCAATGCATCTAAAATGTACTTGTATGTGCGAAGACTTTTGTATTTCCTTCCTTAATAATTTGTATAAAGTCACATTATATAGGCAAAAATTAAGACGCGTATAAGACGTTTTAATAATTAAAGAAATTATGATTAAGTCGGCAAAAACTCCTAAAATGTAGCAAAATATATCTGTCTACATAATTTTTCTATTTAATTGTGGATAAAGAACTGTGTCTTTTGAAGAATATTCCTTTTCATCAACCATATCCCAGATATAAATATGAATGTTATTACCTATTTCATTACTTAAGAATATGATTAAACTTTTGATAGTTTTCAAAAATTCAATGATATAGTAGTTTATTTCATGAATACGGCTCCTTAATAGACATAAATTATTTTAAATTTTTATGCACATTTTCAATTTATCTTATTATTCATTTATTTGGTACAGGAAAGCATAAAACAAGTCCAATGCATGTCCATTAGTCTCATGAAAGAATTGGTTCATGCCAAAGAGTAATTTACAACTTCACTTGAATGAGAAAACCGCAAGAGCTGAAGATAAAAAACTTCAAAATCTTTCAAAATTAGCATCAGATACTAAACAGATGATCCCAGATTTGGACCAGACTATTACCCCCAGAGGTATCATTTTACATGGAGTATATTACGACAGCGACACATTTAATGTGCCCCAGACTATTTGGTTGAGAATCAAACACACTACCTTCTGATAACAAGAACGTATGTACCAACCAACCAGATGACCGTGGCTATATTTATTATAATCTATAATAATTACATTTACAAAAATTAAATACATATAAATGAAAAATAAATATATATTACAAAAAATAAATATACATATGAGGATAAAATATATGAAAATAAGTAATGTTCTAAAGAGATAAAAATTCTCTTTCTTCCTAATTCATTCTTACACTATTTTGAAAAATACTGTTCTTCAGATGCCACTTGGATTCAGATATTTGTATTATTTAATGTTTGAATAGTTATTAAACCTATAAATTTCATAAGAGTTATACAAAATTCCGATAAGGCTGTCCAGTGGCTATAATTTTTACATGGATGATGTGTTTAATATGTTTCCCTATTATTCAAATATTATTGTATAAAATACATAAAATATAAAAAATTCTGGAAAAATAAATAATGATAAATCTGTGTTGTATATCTTCAAATAAAAACATTCAATTAGTCCTCATATTTATTTAAAGATTTCTTCACAAATATTTCGAATGATGAACTTTTTGATGTTCCATTTTCTTTCTTGAATTTGGATCTTTAATAGACATAGATGTAGATTATTCGAAAGATTTATGTACATATTTAATTTATAATAATTATAATTACAATGGCGATAAGTTATTTAAGCATATAAAAAGTATTCCTCACAGAGTTAAACATATTCTTAATTAATTACGACTAAAATATATGTTTTTCTGATCCCACTAAGATACGTAGATGATTTCATATTTAATTTTCCATATAAATATTGTATAAATTTTTTTAAAATATACCTCAATAAGACTTACACTTGATTAAAAAGTTAATAATAATTTTAAATCTGAATTTTTGGATATTTTAATGAAAGCTAAAGCACATATTATTTAAATTTATATTTATGATAAAAATAATAAATTTAATTTAATAGTTGAGAAATTAAATTTTTGGGAAAGAAATATTCCTTTAATTTTTGTCAATTAGATAGGATATGTAAAATACGCACAGCTTTAAATTAATTAAAAAATTTAATTAAACGTTTTTAAAAAAAACTTTACTTAATAATAATAAGCCAATAAAATTTAATAAATACTAATTGACCTGTAGAGCATTGTCTATAAGACTGATAAAAAGATGTTACAGAAGCGGCATTCAAAATATCAAGATCTTACACAAGGCATATTTTCAACGATTTTTTTTCAAAAATAAGCAATACTTGATTTAGCGTCAATTGGTAAGTACCTTCTCACGATAATGGTATTTTATGCTATTTTTCACTTTGTTCTGTTGATGAAAATACTATATTTTTGCTCCAATTACAAAGTAAATAACTTTTATATAAAAATTCAAAAAAAAAATCTATTTCTCTCAACATAATAATCAATAAATTGCAAATCCTTAAGTGTGTGTGTGTGTGTGTGTGTGTGCGTGTGCGTGTGCTTGTGTGTGTGTGTGTGTGTGTGTGTGTGTGTGTGTGTGTGTGTGTGTGTGTGTGTGTGTGTGTGTGTGTGTGTGTGTGTGTGTGTGTGTGTGTGTGTGTGAAAGGTTAGTTGAGCTGCCTAGCAATCAACCAAACAAACTAAATTTTCAGACATGATATACATGTAGAAAATTGCACTGGAAACTGTAATCCAAAAGTTACTATCGGGTAACAAAAATTTAATTGTTTATTAATTTTTTGTTATCCGAGAGTACTATTGAAATTCAACAGTAAAAGAAATATCATTACAAGTATAAGCTTTAGACAAATTATTTAAAAGTGATAATGTAATTCTTCGCAAAAATGAAGTGAGGAATCTCACGAACTTTGTGATAAGGAATCACTAAATATGCCGTTTAAAAAACTGAAGAAAATAAAATAATCTCGCACTGGACAGAAAGTTAATCTACTAGTTATAAAAAGCCACGAAGCCTATTAAAAAAATAGGAAAGCTGTTCATATCAGCCAAAATGCTAACAACAAATCAATAACTCAGTAACACCCCATCAGGAAGACATAGTGGGCTTACAAACTAAATTACTTCCAAATTTAAATGAAAAACGGAAGATTTTTGCAAGAAAATTGAAAGATTAAGCATGTCAAGTATATCAAACTTCTTTAAAGAAACATGAGCACTTTTCTAAAGCCAAGTTCTCCAATCAAATATGTCTGTAATGGTGAAATATGATAATGAAAATAACATACAAGATAAAATCAAAAGTATAACAATAAGCATTAAACCACGAGGAATATATAATATTAACAATTATCTCTAAATAATAAAGAATGATAAAGAGTGATACTATATTAAATTTAAGGAAAATCTGAAAAATAAAACAAAATTTTAACTTTGAAAATAAAAAACCATCTATCTCCAACATAATTATCTTTAATATACCGGAAAATGTATCAGAAGATTTTACGATTAATACATAGAAAGTGACTAAACATATCTGAAGTAGCAACAGAAATAAAACTTACACAAATTAGATGGACACTTACCAAGATTAACAAATGAAACTATATGATAGAAATACCATGGAACTTTGCTACTAAGCTTAAAGAATAATTTTGTATACCAGGGCTGAATAAACACAAGATAAATTGTTCACAGTACGAAGGTACTTATAATGCCAATATATCAACCATAATACCCAAACCTGCAGGTGTAAAAAAAGCTATTGTGAAAAATGTGGTGAAGACCATGAAACAAGTAATTGTAGTTCTGGGGAAGCGAGATGCATAAACTAGTATGAGGCAACTAGATGAAAGTTTGATTTTACTCATACGGCTTACAAGATAAACTGTCTCTCATATCAACACCACATGCAGGACTTAACAAAAACCACTTAGCTTTATAATCAAAATCTCACCTGATACAACAATCCGTTCTACAAATAAAAATATAAGAAAGTGTAGTCTAAGGCAAAAACTAGGAATATAACAACCAAATTTTTACACAATACCAATCAACAATTCATTAATCTAAAATTTCTACAGATAAACCTCTAAATAATCAGAATTGCAACAACTCATTATAATTATGCAACAGAAAACAACCAACAATCCAAGAAATTTATGCAATACTGGCAAGGTAAAAGCATCTTACTTCTTTGGAAAGTTTTTAACACATAATACAATAATCCAATATCAGCAATATGTTTAACCAATAATTTAAATTCATCAATCATCAAATGAAAGAAAGAAATTTTACTAATTGATGCATCAAACACAAAGATATTTTCAATGAATGCCTATTCATCACTATTTGAAAGTATACTTCCTGTACTAACAAATGAGCAAACAGTCTTAACTAATTATTCATAAATCTAATTGATACTATGTTGTGATTTTAATGCAAATAATATACTCTGGGGTTATTCTCAAGTAATAATACTAAAGCTCATATTTGATCCAAATTTTTTCTTAAATCATAACAATTTACCCTTAATAATTCAATAAAATAGATCTCCAATTTTTCATGGCCCTAATGGAATCATGTGGCCTGATCTCTCAATAGAAAATGATTATTCAATAAATCTAATAAACAACTTATCAGTAAAGAATGAAATCATCTATTGAAATCACTCATATATAACCTTCGACTTAACTCAACCTATTATAATTTTTTTCAATAAGCGATACAACTCTAGAAACAATCGTAAAAAACATGTTAAAATCTAAGCTCTAACAAAAGAAATCCTAACAAAGTTTTTCAACTTGGTCATCTACGCAACAGCTAGGTAACACCACAGAATAAATGCTCCAAAATATAACCCATTCTTGCAACAAATTCTTTAAACTAAAAGAACCGAAAACAACTATAAAATTACATTGGTGGAATTCCCCTCCAATCAGCACAAAATCACAAAAACAAGAGTTTTAATAAAACGAATGTCATCTACACTGAATGAATCAATCTAAAAGAAGAAGTATCCATGCTGAATATAAGAACAATCATCCACATACAAGAAATTAATATTACAATCAGAAATGAATAATTGTATTGAATTCTGTACCAAGAACAATTCATAATTTAGAATACTGCAAAAGATAGCCATAATCAAAGTCCTCTCTCTCCGACAAAACAACGGACATTGAATACCTTACCCCCTCGTTTACAAGATACGGCATCAATTATTCAGAATCTGCTAAAAACAGTATTCTCAGTGAATAATCCCTCAACGGACATCATTCAATCGGACGAGTTATTTGGCGAAAATCAAGCACTTAAATTCAAGACAATTCAAAAGTTGTTAGTTAAATTATTATGGAATATATTAATTTTTCAACTGATAATAGATGTATCTTATGCATTGTTTTTACATTAAACTAAATATATACTAATGATATAAGTGGGAGTCTATTTTTAAAGTAATAAGGATAATCCATATTAACGCATCAATTAAGACAAAAATCAATGTATGGAAAATTTTCAAGTTGATATCGAAAATAAATTTTGGCTTAGTGAAATATGGCAGCAGAAAACCGGTTAAAAATCTATTTATTATTAGGCTATCGTATACAATTCCTGTGTTTAATTCGTACATTACTTGACTCCGCTGTTTTCATAAGTAAAATAAAAGAAAATATAAGATTTTTATATAATCAATACTTTTGATCTACGTTGTTGTTATAAATTTTTTTGAAAATAGCTTTTCATGAGAAAATGAATCCCCACATTCAAGTCACAAAATGTCCTGCTGTACAATCTTGGAATATTTTTAATTAAAATAAAATAGTAAATTCAACATAGAAGAAACCACTTCCATAGTTTGTCACTTAAGTCACTGCTATTATGAATGTAACTCCAAATTTTGGAATCCTTTCCTTGCCTTCTAAAAATAACAGAAACTTTCACTACTATGGAAACAAATGTAAATTTAAAATATTTTCCAACAATTATCAATTTTTGAATTTTAAAATTCTTTTTTAAATTTATAATTTTAAAGTAAAAGTATTTATTTTAAATTGAATTAATCTTCATTTTCAGCATGTACCAATATAAAGTTGAAATATTCACGATTTAACCAATAAATTTTTTTATGTGATTACACTTTAATTTAAGTTAGCACTTAGTTAAAGTATATATAAACTCAGATTTCCTTATTATTCCTTTAAAACAATTTTTGCGTATTTTTTTTTCTAAATAGTATAATTTAAAATTTTGAATGAGCACAATTCATTTAAAATAAAAAGCAATTTCAACTCATTTTAAATAAAAAGCAAACACACATGTATTAATTATAGCTGATAAAATACTCAATAAAAATATAATTATTACAATAACGTACTGTAATGTTTGCAAATTTAATTTAAAGTTTCATGAGTAATATTAAGTAAAGCATTTTAATAAATTTGATTTCCACTACTTCATAAATAATTGTAATCTTCAAGAATAATTTTTTTGATAATAAAATTTCGCTCATATTAAGTAAACTATTGAAAAAGACAATCTTTTAAACATCAGTGCGCGACAATTAATTAAATTGTAATAAACTCTAACCGTGATTTATTAATAATAACGTTTATTACAGTGCTGATAGTAGATGGAAAAAAATACACTTTAAATAAAAAGAAGAAAACTGTCTTTAGCATTTCTTAGCAAAAATATCCTTTTTTTAACTTAAGTGGAAAATTTTAATTAAAAGTATATTGAACGCGAAATTTAATCACATGAAATCCCGGAAAATATTTCCATTTTTTTAATAATTCCAAGTAGTATGTCAATTTATCTCTTCAGAAATGAAATTTATTTTTATCCCATTGATCAGTGTACAAACCAATCACATAATTGTAAAACAATATCTATATTCAGACTAAAAAATCTAAAAAACAAACCTTCTGATCCAATGATTTATTTTTACGCATGAAATAATATTTGATGATAAAATACTATACTTTAAAGCTTTTGTAAATATAAATTAATTTATTATTATTCTCTTAATGAGCAAAACAATCCTTTGATTAAGTTTTTTTCATTATTTTCTATTGAACTATATATAAAATTAATAAAAAAATGTTATTACATAAATTATAATCACTTTATTAATGTATGTTGGAAATCAGGGGGCTCTAATTAAATGAAATGATGAATTAATTTAAATAATTTTATGTAAATTACTAGAGTAAACGTTTTCCATTCAAATAAAAAATGATCGAATTAACTTTACATAAATTAGAAAATTTTTATTGGTTCTAACTGAGATACTTTTGTTCAAATATTTCTTGTTAAATATATTTCCCACATTAATAATTTTAAATTACTTCTAGTTTTTAAGGATTTTTATTAAAATAATTTATTAATAGAAAGCTCATATAACAATAAAATTATCCCACCAATATTAATGTATAAAAATATAATAACAGAAACAATTATAATACTCAGTTTAGTCTAATATTTATAAAAGTGTGAGCATATCAAGCATAATATTAGTAAAATATTTCCTTCTAAAAGTAAAATGTATGAATTTTAGTGGCAAAAATTTTATAAAGTCCACTAGAATTACTGGTTCATGGCAAAAGTATATCGTATTGTGTTTTTATCATTTTAGCAGAACTATATATGCTTAAGAGAATACTCTTAAAATACATAAGAGAAACACCTATTTTTTTCTTTCATTTCATATTTAGAAAAAAAAATTGCATATTGCAGTTTTAGAAAAAAGATGATAAATATAAACATTCGGTAACTTCATGGATATATTAATTATCAGAGCATGAGAAATTACTTTTTTAATCTGCTTTATATATTTTGATAAAAAAAATATTTAGTATATTATTAAGAATATTTAACTAATATATTTTAAATTTCATAAAATCTATATTTAAAAAGAAGAAGTAAAGAAATTGTGGGATTAAAAATAATGAAAAAATGAAAACTGAAATTAATGGATTTTTAGATCTAATAATAATATGTATGCTTTAATTGTTTTGTAAATTGCTTCAATTTTAGGGAAAAAAATTATAACTATACAATAGTAATTATTAAAAATATTTTAACTTATATTTTTTTTACAGTTAGGTATGTAAATTTTTATAATATTGCAAAGTAAATTAAATTTTCTTTCCTAATAATCCCATAATGTTTTAACTGGGTTATAAGTAACTTTTATTCAATTTTTGCTGGATTTTTTATGTATGTACTTACAATGCATTAAACTTTCATTTTCTGTTCCATTTGAAATAGAGATACTAATTTGATTTACTCATTAATAGTTTAAAAATGTAATTTCTTGCAAAGTTTTATTTAATTTTTCATAAATAAAAAGAGATAAAAATATAAAAAAATCTGAGAATTAATTAATATCAAGTTACCACAATAGCATTTACTGATTTCTACATACAAATATTTTCATTATTTTTCAGTTTTATTTTATTCACGCATTAATAAAAGTAACTAAAAATGGAAAATCAACAAAAAATTAGTATTCTGTATGAAAAGAAAAAAAATGCTTAACTTATGTTATCTATAGATCACATTTCTGATATGTGTATGTTAACTACTCTGATTTAGAAGGAATCAGTAATATAATGTATGAAACCGTTATGAAGTACATAAAATAAATAAAAAAAACAGCAATGTGTATGAATTCGGTTATGAGAAAGGGTTAAATGAGTTAAAAATAAATGTGTTTAATAAGATTACATTTTCATGAGAATTTTAAAAAACACAGATGATGAAAAATATTATATAAATCACCTAAAGTAAACAATTTAAAGCATATTTACTTGAAGTGCTAAAGTACTTTAACAACACATAGCATGTGGAGTAATAGATTTACCAACTCCAAGAATTTTCTAGTAATTTCCTAGGCTTTCTTCTGCAAGAAATTTCATGTATGATGGACCTTTTTAAAGACTTAATAAAATGAAATCTGAATAACATTTTAATAAAATAAAACAACAGCTGTGCATGCAGAACGTAGTAACCCAATATACATTTCCAACAAGAATACAACAAAAGAATATCCCCAAACAAGATTACTCTAAATCATAATGAGTCAAAATACTTTTTTATTTAAAATATGAAACTGCAATTTTTTCTATTAAAGTGATCAAACAGATAAAATACTACCTTTTTAGTATACTGCAGTACATCTATGAATAAGTCCTAAGCTAATATAAATTGTGCATTGATATTTTAGTTAAAATGTAAAAAATGGATGGAAAAATTCCTATTAAACAAAACAACTAAACATTGGTTACATTTTTTTTCATTGTTTAGTTGCCAATGTTCAGCACAAGTTTCACAGTATATTTTTGAAAAAATTTCAAAATGCTGATAAACATTTATTAATCTATCCAAACTTACACAACTCAATTTGTGTTAAGTTTATATAAATGAAAATATTATTCATAACAATTTTATGAATCTAAACAGAATAAATGATTCTGCTTTTTATTTTTAATTAGCAACACTTTTCAATAAAATATTTAACTAAGATTCAAATTTTAAAAGTTAAGAAAATTTTCTTTTAATCACGAAAAGTAATAACATAAAATAAGAGCAAGATTTTTAAGGATTATCCTGTTTTAATATTTTAGAACTGTCAAGTTAAAGTTTTAATTTAGATTTCTACTAAACACATTGAAACGTAGTTATTGCATTTCTGTTTTGACGTGGAGTATTTAAGAAAATGCAATTTTGGTAAATAACTTCTTTTTTAAGTTTTCATTGTACGAAAATATGATTCAGTTATGAAAAATAACCCTCTAAACGATACAGTCATGAATATTTCAAACTTTTTTAATTTCTTGGCAAAAGTTAAACATTGTAAAAAGCAGGAATTAATAAACTAAAACATTGTATATTATTAAAATACATTTTAAAATGTTTAATATAAAATGTTAATGCATTTAAAAATAAGTATAATATATTTTAGTACACTGAAAAATAATTAAAAATACATTTTAAAACAAATAAATATAAGGTTACATCAGCTGATTCTTTTATATATTTTAATTTAAAAATAAATATAAGAGAAATGCTTTTCAAAAACATGTTAAGAAATTATATTTCAAGAAAAGTAGAAAAAAATCAGATTTATAGTTATCAATTTATAATGTAGAATATATTGTTTTGTGAAGTATTAGCACACACATTTAATATTTGAAAATTAATTTTGATTCTTAATAAATTTGTATATTGTTTTAAAATGAAGTGTGTGTTAAGATTTTATATTGTACACACACTTCATTTTAGAACATACTAAACATAAAAATAATTCTATTGTATAACCAAATAATGATACGAATAAATATTTATAAGGAAAAAATTTAATTTATACATTAAAATGACATTAAAGTGTCTAAATTTAGAAACTCTAGAACGAGATCTATTAGTAAATTTCAATAAATATATTTTTCTATATCGACACAGAAGTTCTAATTACTTTCATGTCTCAATTTTGAACAATATAATTTAAAATAATAAAATAACCGTTAACAACAATTTCCTTTCTTACATACTTTTTTCATGTGGAAATATGGAATATTTGAAGAATCCGTGTAACCTATACTAACTTTTTTACTCAAAGAATACAGCAAAAATTACTGATAAATGGAAGTAAAATGTAAATAAAAATAAAAATATGTAACAATTTTATATAATAATAGTTAATGTGTAAACTTAACAGTAAGATAAGCATATAAATTTAAGAAAATAACTTAAATGGCTGGATGGCTATAATTTAAGTTCAAATACATTTTTCTCTTGGAAGTATACCGAATAATTTATCGTTTCTTGTACATAATACTAAACGTAATAATAATTTAATTGTTGCAAAGGAATTCTTATTTATAACTAAAGACTTATAGTATATAATCTGAGTTTATTTATAATAAAAAGCTCAGAAAACTGGAAAAACAAACTGCTACCTATATTTATTTTAAAAATATACAAAAACATCTAATGAAATGTTTTTAGTTAGTACCTTGCTAACCTTTTTAAACATACCCATGTAATTAATATTTAATTCATATACCATTCAGCATAATTTTATCACAGATAATTTTACAAATGTATTATTAAATTTGTAATTTTGATTTATAATGCAAATCTGGCAACATTTTTGCTGGATGTGAATTTTTTTACTTATAGCATTGAATTAAGTCTTTAATATTACAAAAATATAAAACCAAATAAGATTTTGTTTAACGAAAAATTTTAAATAGTTTTCGTGGTTTATATTTACAGCTCAAAATCAATCAAATTATGTAAAGAAATTGAAGTATTAAAAGTTCTTGATAATTCCTGAAAAAACATAACTGTATTATTAAAATGCAGAAAATTTAAAAACAAATACTGAATAAAAATTTTAAAAAACTTATTTTCCATCAATTTAAGCGTATTGATATGCTTATATAATAGCTTTGAAAATCGTAAAATCTGAGCAAATTATTTTATGAAATATAACATCAAAAATGAAACATTTTTATAATTTAACTTATATCAAATACATAAAGTGCAAATTGATGAAATACTCTAGATGACAAAAAAATTTCTTATGTTTCTAAATACATATTAATTTTTATTTTGTTCGTGAAATTTCTTCATAGATTACTTAAATTAAAAAGCATTTTTTATTTCAAAATATAATAAAAAGAAATAATATGTTTTATTTTGAATAATTATGCATTTTATTGTTGTAAATTTTATAAAGGCAAACTTACTACGATAATCAATCCAAAATATTTACTCTTATAATTCGCTAACGATTGATTCAATTAAAATTTGCTACTAATCTCTCTAGAAAGGTAAGATAAATCAACCTATATAACTCTAAATTTATAAAATTTCAATTTTCCAAATTCCGTGAAAAATTTATGTTTGGATAAAACTAAAAAAATGGTAATAAGGAAACAATATAAATTACATTTTAATTTTTTAGGTGTTTTATTGGTAATGAGAGGGAGAAAAAATGTGGTTATTTATTTACCTATTTAAAAACATCAAGCAAGTCCATCTTAAAACTATAAGCTGCTTATTTTTTTATGAAAAGCTTGAAATTATTCTTAAAAAAAATTCTATCGTCAGAAAAATACCAGGAATTTATGACAAGTTAAGGTGGATTTATTCTACAAAATAAAGGGAATTATGATGTTATTTCTGAAACGTTGGAATCATTAATTTTGGCTTCACTTACATTCAATTAGGACTAGTATTATTTTGCTTTAGTAATATTTAAGGTCTTAAATTTAAGAAAACATCATGTATCATAAAAACATATATGTAGAAAATGTAAGTAATAAATAATGTTGAACTGCCTTTATAAGGAATCAAGCTAAAATCCAAGTTTGGAAAAAAAAAGCTATTTTAAGAATTCTACAAATGACAATCCACAATCTTTTTTGTTTTAAGATAGTTCTGAGAGCAATCATTTAATATGAAGCAAAAATTATACGACTGAATTCGATTTAATTTTTTAATAAAATAACAGTTATAATGGAATAAAATTTATGTAATTACATAAAATATTATAAAAATTGCTATCAAATTTATTCTGTTTTGCTAATAAATATTGTTGTTTATAACAATATTTTGCTTATAAACAATATTGTGTATGCTATCATGCATCTAGAATAGCAAAGCATCTATTATAAGAACCTCAATATTACACAGTACCTCAATATTTTATATAAAATTCATTTTTAAAATTAATAAAGAAAATTACGAATGAAAAGAAATAAATTGAAAATGTGATCTCTTAAACAAGAAAATATTTTCTTATTTTTAGCGACATTGAATAATGTATAAGCATATTAATTTCAAACAAGAAAATTAAATTACTTTAATATGTTTTTGTGAATTCAAATACATATTGTTTTATTTTCAAAATACCTCCACTTAAATATTTATTAACGTAATGCATTATTTTATGCATAGTAAAATTATTTTCATAGTAATTTATTGTCTAAACAAAAGAATAAATCTGTATTCCATATAATTTCTTATTAACATTCATAATGAACTGCTAGGGAAATTTAAATTATTTTTAATTTATTTACACAAATCATATAAAAAGTTAAGGATTCAAATATAAGATTTCATTTTAAATGAAATTTGAAAGAAAAATTTTGAGCATGGTTAGTTAATAGTCGTCGCTCCCCTCTATTTTTCTACTAGTTAAGGAAAGAACTTCGTGATGTGAAAAAAACATCTTTTAATGAAAAGTATATCCTCATGCTGATACTATAAACGGCATCAGGAGAATTTCTGTTCAAATGTTCGGTAATAGAAAGTTAAACGGAAAATGGGGAACAGTTCCCAGTGGAAAACAACTACAAATCAGCTTATAATTTTCCTGGAAACCAAAGAACTTCAATGTTGGCAATTTTGCGCTCACAATTAATTTTATTTTGGTAAAAAAAAAATTAAATTCGAAAAACTAAAAACAAAGTAAGTTTAAATGTGAGTCTCATAGAAATGTGATTAAAAATAGCAATTTTAAATGAAATTTCAAAATACGTTTGCTAGTTATTTTATATTTTTCATTACAATAAATATATGTTCATTTTAAATATTCATTATATTAATAGTGTATATATTTATTTCAATATTTACACTTTTAATAAATATACCATTTGCTCATATATGATATAGGTATTTTTTAAGCAATAGTTTAAAAAATCCTTTCCATAGTTTAAAATTTGAATTATATTAAAATATAATTTGCTTTAAACATCTCATTAAATTTTTTGTTGCAATTTAGATACAGATTCTCTGCATTTTAGAATCTGAATATTAAAACAAAAATGTTAAGTGGTCAGAAGTATTATACTACGTCTCTCCTGATTCAAAATTATGTACATTTCACACGCATATTTTTGAAACAGAAATTAAAATTTTTGACGTAATATTAACAGGTGTTGTAAAATAACAATAATTCTGAGAAGCACATAAATGTATAAAGTTTAATATTATTTCATTTACACAACGTATTAGTTACTCTAAGTTAAATTCTTCAAGCTATGTAAAAATAACGTGAAATTAATTTTTAATGGAATTTATACATTTTTAATCATGTCTTTGATATTATTACAATGTAATTTGAATATTTCAAAAAAGTAAATATTAAAAAAAATTCCTTAATACAAATTTTCTTATATAAAATCTCTTATTTATTATGCTAATGTTATACCAGATTTCAATGTTATGGAGCATTGCTCGAAAAAGTAATACTAAATGTAAAATAATAATTTGTCTTATGTTGAAAATGTAAATTTTTAACATATGAAGTTTTTTTAGGATCATGATCTAATCTCTAGATGAAAAACACAGTTTAATAAAATTAAAATACATTTACAAAGAAATATCAACGTAGGAAAACATTTGTATCAAATTATGATTTATAACAAGTACCTAATCTCAATGTTTGGTTTAAATTGATAAATTAATTAATACCATTTTTAGTGTTTATTCAGAACAATGATTTGAAGAAAAATATTTATTGAATATAGCTTTGAATTGATATCAAGTGTGAAATAATCTTGAATACATATATACATAAATTTAACTGTAGTAATAAATAGCTTTACCAAAGATTTCAAGATTTAGATCAGTTTTCATACTTTTTGCTACTTAAATATTGTTTAGTAAACATTTCAGGATTTTTTGTACATTTTGTTCAATTTTTTCATAAGTCAAAGGATTAAAATTAAATACAAGTCTGTAAATTTAATTAAACATTTCGTTTTTAATTTGAGACTAGTGTTTGTGCATTAGTTTTTATGTATGTATATAAATTATACAAAATATACATAAAAATTAATCAAATTTTTTAATAAAAATCTGCATATATAAGATAATTAGTATACTAATTCTTAGAGTTTATTTCAGAAATAAACTTTTTGTCCATTGTAAAAATTATATTTTTATAAATAAGAAGTCTAAAAATGAATCACATTGAATATTCTTGCTTTGCTAGCAACTTTTACAGCATGGGGTCTGTCAAACTTTACAACATATTTAAAATTATAATGGCAATATAACTTGTAACATCTTTAGTAAATTCTTTTTGAAAATTTTATCGATGTTTTGAGTATTTTTAATCTCATATAATTGCTTATGTAATTATATATTATATATATATATATATATATATATAATATATATATATATATATATATATATATATATATATATATATATATATATATATATATATATATATATATATATATATATATATATATATACATATATATATATATAACATCATATATAATATTTGTAAATAATAACCTATTCTACAAATCTAAACTTGAAAGAGAATATTTCATCAATTTGAGGCAGTTTTATCATACATTGAATTCTTTCAGTATTAAGTTTATGAGTTTCCCTGACTATTAATTGAGATTATTAGAATTATTAAATTAAATTGAAATAGTTACAATAAGTTTAAAGTAATAATTTAAAGGAATTCTGATATTTTTGCTTGTGATATATTAAGCTTCTGTTTTAATTTTTAAAATTTACTTAAATGATTTTCGTAGACTTTAGTAACCTATTTACATTTCTTAGTTATGTGATTAAAGTAAAATAACTTATTTTGAAATGTATCGAAAGTTAAGTTAACTAGATATAATACGCATTGATTATATCATTGCTAATGTGTTTTGATGTGAACAGATTCCCTCACTTTGCCGAGATAATAAAATTAAACACTCTGAGAAAAATATGCCCTGAATTTAAATCGTATACATTGTTGAGGAATATGAGATGAATGTTTCATTTAATCACTCTGCTTGCATATATGTTGGTGTGCATACGTAAACATTTTCTTCGTATTTACTCTTGAGTATAATGAACACGACCTGTTGCATAAGTTTTGCTTTATGAGATATTACTGAAAGCATTATAACAGTCTTTTCTTATTTTGGACTGTTCACTATACCTCAATAACTAATAATACAAACCTTAATACAAAACATATTCATAATTATGATATTATCTAAAATATGTGAGTTTTTTTACTCACTTGATATCCACTCGTTTGCATGAATTTCATACAGGAAACATAGTTTAAAAGTTTTGACAGATATGAATTTTTTTTTACATTTACTTTATTTATTTGATTAGATTCTTAATCATTAATTGAGGACATTTGTAACGTTGATATCATCATAGTTTTTTTTTCAATATAAGGATGAAAAAGATATGAATGATATTAAATCTGAGAGCAGAACTAATTAGGAATTAACAGCTCAATTCGAGATCGAATTACATGGATTACATCCTCACTGATAAAGAAAATTGGAAGAAGATAACAAAGAAGAATTAAGATTGTTACTTGATCTTACGATAGATTACTTTCAGAAAATGGAGAAAAGAAGCATTATAAGCAAAAGGCATACATTGGGTAATTATACAAAACTACATTTGTGTTTCCAAAAATATTAATCATTCAAAATCAGTTTCATTACTAAAATTTATAGCAACAAGTGATATGTTTTTGTGAAATTTATATTTTTGGCTTACATATAAATAGTTTCTTTGAGCAGATGCAGCGATAGTATTCCTAAAACAATTATAAAATTTGTTAAAAAAAATCATAAAACGAAATAAATATATGATTAAAACAATTCTTTCATATTATTGAACACGAACTGAATTTTATAATAAATCAAGAAAAATATTCTTGATTTATTATAAATTAAGTTTAAATTAAGGGTATTAAATTAGTTTCAAATTAAGGGAAAATATTAAAATACCTTCTAATCTTCAATGATGCATTCTAAATGTTCAATAACATATAAGAAATGCAAAAATATACAGGTGATACATAATTTATCACATAAAAGTTGAACCTGATACCAGATAATTATCAATTACTCAAGCTTTTGCTTGACATCAACATTTTTATTATATAAAAAGCATTTTAAATTACTTTCTGTGAAATTCTTCACGCAAACATTACAAAATATTTAATTAATATTTATTAAATTTCTGTACAGTCAAAAATATTTTATGAAATACTGGAAAAGATGAGGAAAAAAATATGCGATAACTCATTGATTTTGATAGACTTTTTATCGTCTTTTCTATCTTATTTTAGATTTCAAATAACATTCACTTTATTTTTATGGCTCTTTTATTGTCAAAAATCAAAGGTATTATATCACCTAAAACAGCGTATTTTAAAAGGAATTGCCTTGTAAAAATGTTTACTTGAGTAAATTTCAGACATTCCAACAAATTTATTGTTCTTGCAGCAGTTTGAGATGTGAAGTGTTGCAATATGAAATGTTCTTATGAAACTGCTTAAATAAGGAGGTGAATAATACATGATTTCGACAATTTATTCGATAATATATTCATTGCAGGGCAACAATTACTCAGAATCAATCTGCAGATGATATGTCTAAATGAAAATATGGTTATTTAACTTCCCTAGATCTATAAAAACACATGCTAGTCGTACCTGACAGACGTTATTTAAGCATTTATATCAATTAAACACATGATTTTAATAACAAATCACTTTTAAAAGCATTTAGTTATTTTGTAATAGTTCAAATGTTTTTGAAGTAGAAATTTCCTTACGAAAACTAAGCTATAATGCTTATTTTCTTATTCAATAATCTTTCCTATTTAAAAAAATTAAAGGGAGAGAAATGAGCCTTCACTTATATATAGCTAATTATTTCTTGTCTGTAAAATTAAATAACTGCATTGTTGTTTCCAAAGGCTTATATAAGGTATAATATATTTTATAAATATTTGTAAATGATATCTACAGCAGATGAAATTTAAATCAAGAAAAGGTCATTAGAATACCCCATACATAATACCCTCTCACCTAAGGATAACAAATCAATTTGAAAAATAATACCTACTCAAATAATGCCTGTAAAAATATTTAACAAAAATATAATTTTATAAAGCAAATAAGTTTTATAAAATAAATAGGGAATTTAAAATGTTGTCTTTTATTACTCTAATCAAAAAGAGAGTGGAAAATTTCTAAGTATAAAACTGTACTAGATTATATATAATATTTATGAATATATAGCTTACGATACAGTATACAATGCATTTATATACAACACAATACAGTAAGTCTTTTAGTCAATATGGAGTTTTGAATTTTCAGGCAATTTTCAAATCATATATTTATGAGTCATTTACATAACGAAAGTTTGTATTAACCTAAATGTTGCATATTTTATAGAAATATTCACTAGAGTATAATATTCTTCAATTTTAAATTGTTTTAAAATAAAACATTGAATTAACATTGTTGTATTTTTAATAAATCTTAACATTTACATTTAAAATGAATAAACTTGTATATATTTTCAGTTTTCAAGATAAAGATAATTTGAAAGCTTATTCCATAATTAAAAACTATCCAAATATTGTTTTAAAGAATAGCCAAATACAAAAAACACAGTTTTATAGAGATTAAAATTGAATACGCAATTCTTAAATATATTAAATTGGATATTTTGTACTAAAAATTTAAATACTGATGTCTGTATGATAGTCATTATTTATTCTAATTTAATTCTAAACTTACATCAAATTTGCAATGTAACCCCGAAAATCAAAATAGTTATTATAATCTACTATTTAAATGTTAGTAATTTTACAAATTAAAAAATACCGATTAACTACATCTATATAAATGAAAGTGAGACACAGACATTCAATGCATTCATTATGGATGCAAAATATTTTGTAAACTTCATGCATATTTTGAATTTTAATTGAAGTCAATTATATTTTTTCAGAAAGGTATGCTATATATTTTAGAGAAAGATAAAATACCTGGGTAATTTAGTTATTTTTCATGATCTATAGCTATGCTTAATATTCATAAAATAATAGTATTTTAGTAATAAATAAATTAATAGCATTTTTAAATAAATAGTATTTTTATAATCAATTAGACACCGATTAATATTCTATTCGAAAATGGTAATTTAAGTCTCACCAGTTTAAACTAAAATAAAGAAATGTATAATAGAAAAATACATGCAAAATAAAAGAATTTTAATCATTAATTTTATAATTTAATCTGACTATTTTTTTAAATAGTTAGAGATTACATTATCAATGAATATTTTTGAAAAATACTTGCAAATATTTAATAAAGTCCATTAAGTAAAGGTTTATCTTAATAATTAATTTTGTTTATTTTCAAAAATTTGTTAGTTTTTTATAGTATTACTTCCTAAATGTATTTAAAACAATTTTTTATTTACTTAAATAGGTAATCATTTTACGTTTTTTTTCAAATTAAATATTAAAAGTTTTAATGTTTTCTTAATTTTATTGTAAACTGAATTGCAGAATTAATATTTATAATAAAAAGAAAAATTAATATTTTCCTAGTGAATTATTCAGAATTTATGGATGATTCATCTGAGGATGTTTATTAGTACTAAGGTTTTATTTGTCTTTGAAATGTGTATTAAAATATAGAAAAAACTCTCTTAAATTATGTTTATATTTACTATCCATGTCGTGGTAAAAAAATGATAAACACAAGAATTATTAAGAGCACAAGATCAGAATATTCAAGTAAATATAGATCTTCATGAACAAATCGTTTATACTGGCAATGATAAAACTTACTGTATCGAATCTGGAAAAAGAAATCATTAGAATCGGAACTGGCTGGAAACAGATGTTTTTGCGACATCGTCAGAATAATGGAAATATATTGACTAAAAATAATAGAAGTAAAACTATCAACAATAGCATTATTACAAAAAGTTTTTCTACCAAATAAACTTGTGGTTAGTTATTTGATACTACATAAAAGAACTTATAGATCTAAAATGAATGAGATGTTTGTTTCAAATTATAAAAGTTCCAGTGCAAAAATGTGTTTGACATCGTTAAATTACATTTGTTTTGGGGAAAACGTTTCCACTAATTGCGAAAGAGATAATTCTTTTGGATAAGAAAATCTTATTTACATAAAACATAAAATCCTTTAAAGTTTTATCAAAACAAAAACACATTTTTAATAATGTAGTATTAGCAAACTAATATATATTTTTCTACTGTTTTTGTTTTAATAATGTTTCTTGTTTTTTTAATACTTAAAGTGATTACTATTTAATGCCATTTGAACACGCAATTAATGTAGTTAAGTGTAGTTTTTAAGTGTAGTATTAGTGTTTAGTTTTCAACTAGTGTAGTTTTTAAGAAAGTAAAACTCATTAGAAAATACCTTTTAAGTAGAAAACAGTTCTAACTACTGTTAAATTCTTAATTTTTCCTTTTTAAATTCAATGCAAATAATGCATTCTTTTCGCATATTAAGTTTCAATATTTTAGCTTCCTCAATACAACTAATACATCTAATGAACATTTACAAAATATCAGAATTGTTTCACAATCAAAAAATCTTTAGAAATCGAATTCAATTTTTTATAAGGCAAGTTTATGTAATTCTTACATTTACATAATTTGGCTCAACATGACATTCACTTCTAGTGGATTCCATCCTATGTTGAATATTTAGGTAAGGGAATGACAGACAATATTCGTAAAGAAGATAATCATCCAATCTATTATTCCTCCAAAATTACTTATCTTGAACTTTCTTTTAAAAAAAATCCCAAATTAAGGAAGATTGAATCATAACTCCTTACTTTTGGTACAAAGCCAGTAAACTAGACATATATCTAACACTCTGATGCGAAAAAAGTGTACCAGCCTTTTGCGCCACCTAAACTGTTTTATAATATTTGAGAAATCCTACTCACTTTGTCCAAAACGTTATCAACATCTGGCTTCAGCTTGACATATCTTTAAACAAAGTGTTGAACACATGCTTACTATGTGTTGAACACATCCTTTGAAAAGAAGTTTCTTCTTCTCCTCTTATAATTTTGTAATTTTTGAATTACAGTGGATTCCTGAATCTGACATGATTTCGTCACACTGAAATGGGAATTAACAACAACATAATTTCATAATTTGGTTTCATAAATGTTTTGTAAGCAATTATGAGTAAAACGTTCATTTTTCCCAATTTCTTTTTAAAAAATACTTCCATAACATAAGTATGGTTTCCCTTTCAGCATAATTACATTAAATCATCATGTAAAAAATATGATTAAAAAAGATGGAATATGTTTTTTGAAAGAACAAGCCCTTAAAATTCTGCAAAGTTAATAAAATTGTGATGAAGAAATTTAACAGTAAACATTTATTTAACAGCTCTAAATTTTGAAACAATATTTGCAATAATAATTTAACTTCAAAACTTAATCTTAATTATGTAATAATTAAGTATAAACGATATATATATTCTGTATTATTTGATCCTTATTTATAAAGTTTATTAACAAATTTTAATACTTATTAAAAAGTAAGAGCTTTTGGCATTTTTAATCTGAAATATTATTTTTGATTATTATAGTTATTGACAATCTCAGAATATTTTGTAAAATAGAGAATTTTTAATCAGAGAACTGTCTCTTAAATACCACACGTTATAGCTTAATGTTTTTAATTGTTTAAATATTGATAATCTTTTAATTAAACCATTGAATTTGAAAAGTATTTATGAAATTTTCTTATTGTGTAATATCACATTTTAAAATTCTTGCATGGGCTTTAAGAAAATAAAAATATTTCTACCAACATAATTTGTGTTTCAGAAGATTTTGACTCATTTGTTTAAGACTTAATCTGTCATGATTTTTTATAATATGTTGACTTTTATTCCATAAGAGCATCAAATTGATACATCTGAAACACTCAGTGTCACATATTCTGAATCAAAAAATAATTCATATATAAATAAATAACTATTCACACATACACAAAATATTTTTTGTTGTATTGTTGACTTTATGTCATTGCTGTTACTATATTGATACCAAAATTGAAAAAATTCGGCAAGGCACGTCTTCCTTAATACGATTATTTACCGCGTTGGGTTAAGGAGAAAGCAAACATATTTTTTCTGACAACTCTCCATTCAAAGAACAATTTCATAAAGCATACTTTTGAACAACCTATATGCACTGTAAGCAAAGTTAAGGTGGCAGTTTTTAATAGTCTTATTCTTAACAACCTTTTATCTGATATTATGACATGGGACATTAATCAATACCAACCAAGTTTATCCGCTGTTTTCTTGTCTTTGATGCTTCTCCTGTTTACTGAAAATGTATGCTGTTTACCGAAAATATCTGGTCATAGATAAGAAGTAATTAAGATTGGTAAACTTTTTATAGTCTTTCAAGAATAATAAACTTAATTGTTATAACCAAAAATTGTTAAATACAGCAAACGCCTTAGCCATCAGATAAAAGTGGAATTAAAAAAAAATAATAATAATAATGTTGGCGTATGCTGGGCATTCCGCTTAATATTTGAAAAAGATTGTTTACAAATATTGCAATTTTTAATTTATAATTCTACTAATTAATGAATTATTTGAAAATTTATAACGTCTTTGCCGATTTAAACTAACCATAAAATGACTCTTCTGTTTTTGCCTTTTACATATCATTTTTTCTTCTGTTCTACTATCAACGTGCTAAAGGCTTGAATCAATAGAAAAGGACTTTTCAAACTGGTGCTTTGTTTCTTACATAAAAAGTCGTTTTAGTTACAAAATGAACGACAATATTCTCAGGCATTCAATGGTGAAATTCATTTGGTTTGGTGAGGCTCGTTGCATGCGATTTGAAAGAAAGCAGCGAATTTATCTACAACTCGGATTTACAACGCCGTCTCAATATGATTTAGTAATTAATTATGCGTATTAGTAACCACAGTAATAATATGATTAGTAATAATAGATGAAAAATCTTCTGGCATGGATATTTTAAACCAATGAGAATTGTAATAAAGTAATATAGCCATGATCTCAACAGGAAGAAACAATCACTTTATGGTCAAAAAGCACTTGTGTCTCTCCTTGAAGATTATACATAATGATATTTATTTTTGCTTCCATTAGAATTGCAGACATTGTTCAAATGGCTGTCGATAATTAACTTTTCAGGTAAAAAGAAAATTTAAGCAGTAAATAAAGTGTACTTGGAACAATTTATTTTATATCTTAATTACAAATTTTTATCTCTTCTTATCATGACAATTTACATTATTGAAATAGGATTCACTATAAATTTCAAATATAAAGTATATATTAATTTTTATTTTCATAAATTTTGTTGATTATATATTATAAATATAAACTACTTATTATATATTATAAAACAGAATGAAAAACATGTAATATTTGGTCATTTTCATTAAATTTTCAGTACACTAGCCTTAAAGAAAATTAGTTTACTACGTCATAAGTGTCACAACTGGTAAGAATTGATGAATACTGATGAGTATAAAATAAGTATATTCATTTTATTGTTGTTTATTCAGCAAAGAATTTAAAAAATACAATTAATCTTAGTAAATTACAATTTTTCCAAACTATACACGATACCACAAATTATACATAAAAGTAAAATATCACTATCCAAATTTTACATTAATTTTCCAAGTAAAATACAAATAGTAGTAAAATCCTAGAAAATGTAAAAATGATAAAATACAACAAAGCGTGAAAAATGACAGAAGTCACTGCATTTGATAATCTCTGGCACGTCAATAGTGGAAGAGTTCGTAGTCATAGCCATGAAGTGCCCAAAAGTGACGAAGACATATTCCTATTTTTTAAGATCACAGCGTGGGTAAAAAGTTTGGCCAACGATTTCAATGTGGTGAAGATGCCCATGTAGACGATTATGACCACTGAATAACTTAAAAGAGGCCACTGCATCACGATGTGCATAATATTCTAAACTAGCCATGTCGTCGATTTCCTATTGCATCGACTAATTTTACCAATTACTTTCAACTCATATCTTTGTCTAACAGATTGTTTTATGTTTAATATTTTGGTGTGCAATAGCATATTGGTATATTTTCACACTGTACAAGCGTTGCGTCTTTTCGTGTGAGGGAGGCTAGCTATTTGTTTCCAAAGGTATTACTGTTACCAGGAATTCACTGCTATGACTGTATTACAATTTACTTGTTTTTCTGATGCAGACATTAGATATATTCCTGACAGTGAATGGCATATAAGGAATATTCCAAACATTGAAAGAATTGCGACATTGACCTTCATCCACATCATGTACCCTGCAAGCGTTTTGACAGCAAAATGGTTTACACTTCCGACAGCTTACATCGACGTTTATTCTCACAAGAGGCGATGCCACGGAGATCGAAGAATTTCCATCAATGTTCCTCAGTTTGATGCAGATGGGTTGTCTCAACCAAAAATGGCTGATGTAAATAATTTTATTGTAATAATATTGAAAAATATAAATTATCATATATAGATGTAAAAGGCTAATACGTTACGTAGTTTGTTCAGTATTTTTCAAATAAAATACAATTATTGGATTTTTTTCTTTATTTAGTTAAGTTATTGACTATAATAATGGGATGCGCGTTTAATTTATTTAGATCGCATTTAAATTTTTTAGGAAGGTTTATCCAGTTCAATTAATAGAGAGAAATTACAGCTCTATTTCTGCATTTAATGTTTAAATAGTATAAACTTCAAAATTGCATTAAAATCAGTTTTTAAAAAAAAACAGACAAGGACAGTAAAATAGATTACGGTAAAGTTTCAAAAATTTATATGAAATATATTATGTAATCAACATTTCTTACACCAACTTAAATATTTCATTAATTATATTAATATATATGTCATGAATCATATTTTTGTAACTTCAAAATGTAATGTCCCTGCTAAATCACATTTACAAGTAATTGTTTTGAAATTAGTAAAATTAGGATAAAATGAATAAAAATAATATTGATTCTCGATAAGAAAAACCTAATAATCGTATGAAATCAGCAAATGATTATGTAAACCAACTGCAATATTTGAGCACTTATCGGTAAGAATCCAATATGTATCTTATGAAGTCTGTTGGAAAAATTTATTAAATAACCTAAAATATTTTCTTACTTGGAATGATTTTATCAAATAGAAATCAATAACTGAAAAATTCAAATAAAATTATCATACAGTAAATTGAAAAGAATTTTTTTACTAAGAAATGATGTACAGTCTTTTATTTATTAGAATACTAATAGTTAAATATTTGTTTTTTTATAATTTTAAAATCTTAGTTGGTATTTTAAAATCTATAATAGGTCTTTAGGACCAGAAACTCAAAAATCATTGATATTGTGAAAGACAATATTTTGTAGCTGATTACTTTCAGAAGATATCAAGATTTCAAAGAGTTTACTAGAAAAATTATATTTATTGAATGTTGGATATCAATTAAAATATGTTTCCAGGTTTATCAAAATAATATTAGAAATTTTTTTCTTATGTTATCCTACAGCGAGAGCACGTAACATTCAAATGAAATGTTATAAATTTATGAAGGTATGAAAAAAAGATAATAAGATCATCATTTCAAAGCTTTATGAAAAACTCCATTAATTTAAAATACTTCACAGTGATATCTACTAAACTTAAAAACAAAATAACTAAATCAAATAATTTTAATGTGTTTTCATTGTTTCCAAATAAAATGATACGTTAAGGACAATAAATGCATACGCACATTATTATTTTTTTTTTCAGATTGATATTTATTTGGCTATTAAATTGAACAAATTTTATATTAATCCACATCTTGTCTTGAACTTGTTACTAATATGAATAATTTAATCATGTTCGCTTATTTGTTTTAAAGTTAACAATTGATGTAAGATTTCAAATGAATATTTTATAATCTAAATGCATTCAGAAAGAAACAGAGGAGCATCTCAAATAACTATCCCTATACCTTAAATGGAAAGTAACTGCTTATCATAAGTTGCATCGTTTTGTGGAATATAAATTCTAAGCCCCCATTTCATTAATTATCCTAAGTAATGCTTGTATTTTTCCTTGTGATAAAATATTTACTTTTTAAGTGCATTATAATTTCACTCATTTCGTTGAACATTCAAAGGAATATTTTTCCTTATAAGTTTGAGTGTAACAAAAGTTTTCTAAAGCTCTTAATAATTTTCTGGTGCTGAGAAGTGTTTTTTAACTCAATAGCTGAAATAACTTGATAACAATTTTAAAAATATCCTACAGATGATATTTTGTATAATTATAACCATTTACTCTCATAAAAAATATTTTTCAATCTTACATTATATTAATTTTTATAATTTTATTCCAAGCTTCCTCTAATTATCTAGAATATGTACTCAGAAAAATGATAAAATACACTCTTTAAATATAGAGTTATTGAATAACGTGTTAAATATTTCATTTGATATTTAACAAAAATGTTAAAATATAAAAAATTTAATTACGTTTAACCAGAAGTCTTATTTTCTATTGAAGATTTTTAAAAGGAAGATTAACATAAAGCTATTTTAATCAATTTATAATTTTCAATTTTAAATCTGTCGTATCGTAGTTTGCATTAATATGATTATCCCATGTTTGAAATGAATTTGCTAAAATAAGAATTAATTTCCTTAAAATATGATAAAAATATATGTTCTTCCGTTTGTTGTAACCTTTCCACTTTATTTTATGAACATGTTTGCTATAAAATGACTGTATTTCTAAATAATTCGAAAATTCCTCCGAGTTATGGCTTAATGCACTTTAATCATCTTAAAAGCTTTGCTGATCTAGAAAAATTTTGTAAAATGCTTAATATGAACTTAGTTGAAAATTAGAAGGGTTCGTAAAATATTAAATTAAGTACAAAAAATAAAATAAATTATCTGTGGCATTACCTTCACGTATGAAATCAATGCATCATTATAACTCCTTTTAAGTTACTTATCTTAATTCTCAAATGAAATTTATACTTAATTATTAATTTTGCTTAAAATAACTATTATATTTCTCTTGTTTTAATATTCTTGATGAATGAAATTTATACATTTAGATTTGAATCTGAATTGTTGAAAATGTCTGCCGGCAATTGAATCCGAAGTCTGCCACTTAATTTTGTTATTTATATCATTTTCCAAATCTGAGAAAATGAAATTTTATTCTATTGATAATATCGAGTTCATTTAATTTGTTAAAATTATTTGTGGCTTCTTTACCATTATTATTTTGAAGTAACTTTTATGATCTTTATTTCAATATATTTAGTCATTTATTTCTAGAATTTTAGCTCTAAAGTTCTGAAGAGCTTCTCCTAAGGAAATAGCTATATTTGCAAACATATTTTGGAAAGAATAATTTCCATTAATTAATTTAATTTGAAAAGTCATTTTTTATTTTATTGGAAATTCATAAAAAAATGCTGCTGCTTTTAAATGTCATCAATAACTTTAAGTTAATTTGAAATCTAAAAAATATGTTTTCATATGTTGCATGCCTTATGTAGACATTATGATTTTGTACATACACTTATACGGTTCAAGAATGAATCTAAAAATTTATTAGCATACCAGTTTTACATGAAATATATGTTTTACTAGTGCCTTACTGAATAGTTACTTAAAATAAGTAAAAAACTTTCTTCCATAACTCGACTCATAAATGGAGATAAACTACAACATGAGAGTTACCCTCTTTTCTAAACATTCGTACGTAAGTGGAGAAACATTATACCGAAAATATACAATATAATTCCTATAAACAAGGAAGATTCAAACAACTTTTAGTGATTAAATATGACTGAGTTTATATGTGAATGATTACTTTTATGATACAGTTTATATGCTTTGCTGTTAGTGAATATGATATATATTCGCCTAGGTAGGGAAGAGAACTCTAGATTTTCTGTTAATGAGAATAACGCCTTCGCAACCATACTCTCTTGCTGTTCCTGCTCTCATTTTAACTGTTTCAAACGTAGTAAATAATATTATTATAATATTACAAAATAAATCAAATTAAATAAATGTATTTCAATTTAATTCACAAGATTTACAAGCCATCTTATGGTAGGTAACACGCAAATATAAAAATATTTATAAGAACGAAATTCATGAGCTTTTATCGAAAATCATGCATAATCCTGAATACAATTTAATATGATTTTTATTATTTCATACAAAATATGAGTGTATGCCTTAATAATGCATTCCAAATTAAACTATTTCCATTATTTATTGCAGATAAAAATATAGTCACACTAATTTTAATTATCCTGCTTTGATTAAAATGTATCTCTTACTTTTTTTTAATTAAGTCATCATTATTTTATGTTGATTAATATTGACTTTCAGAAAACAATATATAAAATCAAATTAATACTGTTTTTTTTTAGGTTTTAAGGGCAATCTGAATGCGAAAACACTATACTAGTGGGGAAAATTTTTAAGAAATAATTTAGTCAAAGGATAAAATATGGCCAGTATAATAAAAAATTACTTTTTATCTGGTACAAAACTGTATTAAAATAATGAACTTCTTATTTTTCAAAATATTTCCAACATCCCAGCTTTCATTTTAGCTCATAGTTTAAGTGACTATTAAAAAACAAATTAAAACCTATTATTATTTATTGTTTTAATTATTAAAGTTTACTATTTTCAAAAATATTTATTTTAAAAACCTGGAATTGAATTTCAATTTTCGTTAAATTTTTAGGTAATGTTCAAAAGATATTTAAAGTTTCAAAAACTATTTTTAATGAAAGTATAAAAAAAATTCATAACTTTGTCATAATCAAGTTTATCATTAATTTTTCCTTGAAATCAAATAATGAATGTCCTGTGATTTGCTTATGTTAATTTTCGAATCTGATAACTTAACAAATACAATGTTTTCTCTGATATTAAATCCTTAAAATGAAGATGAAATATTTAACTTTACATTTGCAGACATTCATTATATAGCAGACATTCATTATATTGCAGACATTCATTATATTGCAGACATTCATTATATTGCAGACATTCATTATATTGCAGACATTCATTATATTGCAGACATTCATTATATTGCAGACATTCATTATATTGCATCGAATATTGCAAACATTGAATAATATAAAATTCAAAGCTAATAGAAAACAAATTATATTCATGATAGCTGAAAGTATTATTTAAATTTTGCTGTATTTTTATAAGTTGTGACTTATACATAATATACAGTTAAACTGAATTTGTACTTCAATCATTTAAACAGCTATAAAAAATTATGCATTTATGTAATTCTTAATTTAATGTACATTAATTTGCAAATAAATGAATAAGTTCAATTCAATATGCATTTTATTCAAGGTAACAGAAAAAATGTATTTTACTTTTTTGTCCAAGAATGTTTGATCCTCTCAATTTGATTTTATAATTTTTTTTTTAAATTTGTGTAAGAAAAAGAGGGATAAACTTCTCGTATTAATTCTTGTAATTCATCTTTCCAATATTAATTAGGATTCAAGCAAATTAATAAATTAAATTTTTTTATGATTCGGTTAATTTAAGATAAATATTGAAATAAATAATTAAATATATTGAAATATAATAGTACAATGTTATTTATATTCATTTTATGTTAGATAATAATGTAATACAATTTAATTTATTTTATCTATTAATTACGTTGCATTATTGAATAATAAAATTGAAAGTATTTTCTAAATTTTTCGGAAATTAAATTAACACTCTCGGTATCCTCGGATAAAATTGTAAAAAAGATAAATAAAAATAAATTGTATTCCCAAAAAATAACAATTCATTGTGACACATTTACAAGAAATTCTGTTTCAATTTTTCTTTCAATTTGCATTACCATTAATAGTTTCCTTTTAAGCAACTCGGAAATAATTATCGTAGATATTTTAAAAATAAAATAATATTTTATAGTTTCCCACAAGATACTGAAAAAAGTTAAGAATAACGTGAATTTTCTAAACTGCAATCCTTGGATACATGTCTCCTTATTAATAAAAAGATTAATAAAAGGATTAATATTCGAGAAGTTAGATGCATTATTTGTCTGAATTTGATTTTAAATTGAAAAAACAGCTTCATAGATTCATATCTTAATTTAAATACGAAATTTAATCTCTTAAAAGGCTGTCTTATCCTGAGAGAATAATGTAAAATTATTAAGAAAGTGTAAAATTTTCAAAGTAAAAAATATTTTTTTTGTGTGTTCTGAATATTTGGTTTACTTGTTTGATGATTTTACAAATGTACTTAGTACATTTGCAAATTTTTTAGTAAAAACTACAAATATTCATGACAAAATAATATGTCATCCGTAGTCAACTATTACATTACTTCAAAATTTATGCGTAGAAAAAATTCATAACACTGATAAATAAAATCACTCTTTAATAATTATTAAAATATTTTTAATATTCTTAAATTTTTTTCAATTTGGTGACATTTAATTTCAAATTTATAACTTTTCTCTAGTTAATTTGGAATTACGAATTCTGTGTATCTTATTTATATAATTTAAAATCATCAAGCACTTGTGATTTGGTTTTAATTTCACATTTTTTTTTATTTTCTTTACTAGATCCCTCTATTTTTCTTTTACAGAAATCGAAATATCGAAAATGTATTAGAATACTAAAGTACATTTTCAAAAATATAAAAACTTTGAGTAGTTAAATTTCATCAACTTTTGATTAATAAATGCAAAAAAAGTGAATATTCAAAATGGTTCAAAAAGTCACAGAAAATTTCCTCTAGAATCCTCTCCTATCCCTCTGTATATATATATATATATATATATATATATATATATATATATATATATATATATATATATATATATATATATATATATATATATATATATATATATATATATATATACTTTCCTTATTCGCAATTTTCCTTCTCTTAATTTGCATTTTTATATATTACAGTATTATTCTATTTTATTTTGTTTTCTTAATGTTCCGTCTTTTTAAAATCTTTTTCGTTTCTCACGATTAAAGTTCTCTTTTTCAGTTTTTATACTAAAAATGTTTATTTCTTTCTACTAGTTAAGCATTTATTTTGTTTTTACTTTAATGTACATTTTGTTTAAAATATTTTATTATTTATAAATATATCATATTTTTAGTACGTTTTTTAATTTGCAATATCAACGTCGTGTTCAGTCTTACGGAGACAAAAATAGAATTATGTTGTTGATTAAAAGAATAAGTATAATTGAATAAAGTAATATCATTGAAATACAATTATAATATAAAATATAAAAATCAAGTCAGATTAATTATTTTAACAAAAGTAAATAGTCGAATAAATTATTTTTTGAGAGAAATCTGAAACGCAGTTATTAGTATATCAATATTTGTATTGATAAATTCAAATTTTTATTTAAGAAATATCGAATATAAACAGGCCAACTTAAAGACATACATAGTTAAATAATTATTATAAATAGCTTGATTTAAATAGAAAAAATCAAAATAAATTATTAGCGTTGGATCAATAATCCTTATTAAATGCATGATTAAATATACCTCTAGTCGACAGCATCGAAGGCAACTAATCCAAAAAATTGTTTAATGAACCTCATATCCCTGAACCTAATCCTCCACATACCCCTTCATTGCGCAGAAATTTCGGTCAGATGGAGTCTTGAAATAAATGTCATATTTTTCTGGTATGCGTAGTAAAAATGCTGCAAAATACCAGAAGTGAATACCATTTTATGAAAATTTACTGTTTAAATAAGACATAATAATCAGAAAGCACAAATAGTTTTTGATGTTTGACTCCTTAAGAAATCTACTTCATTAGGATTCACTGTAAGCAGCTTCACTTAAACTTTCGTAAGTGAAATCTTCTGGTAAATAACCGAACACATTTTTAGAAAAGTCATTAAGAAAATTCTATAACACAATGTCAATACAACTTAAAGTTGTTGTTTAGTTAATTGTTTTTGATCAAAAACTTTGAAATGACTCTAGTTAGAAAGCTGATTTTTAGACAAAAAATATTTATCAAAGTGACATGATTTCTATAACCAGTGATATCTTTGTTCTTACCACAGATCAACTACAATACATACCAGAGGTAAAAGTATGACGTTATAAGTATTTAATACCATCTGTGTTATCATCCATTCAGTGGTATCATGATGGAAATTTTAACACGCCAATGCTCTCACAGATGTTAAATATGCTATATTTTTTATGTCCACAACTGTGTTCTTATTTACTTTCAATCAAATATATATAGGATATGATTAGAGATTATTTTTTCCAACGGAATCTTGTTTGAAGAGAATATATGAAAAAATGAAAGTATATGATACTCCTATTTTTAAAACATTATCCACTAGCGCATTAAGTTAATACTTTACGAGATTTATGTTTTTGTATCACAAGGTTTTAATTTTGTTCAACTAGTTTTAAAGTAATGATTTTCTTGTACAATTATTACAGTATTTACATTATTTATCTAAATTAATGTTGATTAACATTTACACAATAGGTATAAAAAGAAATTAAAAAATTTTTTAAATTTTTTTTAACATAAAATGAATTTCATTAGAATAGAAAATGTATTGAATACTTTGCTTCATTCTGTTTGCTTAAGCACAATTATTGAATTCATTTTAAAAGCTAAATTTGCTGGAAAAGCTTAAACTACTTTAAACATCAACAAAATTCTACATATCAATGAAATAAAATTTTATTATTTTAATACAAATTTAGCTTACATTCTATAAACTTATTTGTCTCAAAATTGTTTCTAATGCTTTTATAATTCTTTAATTTATATTTCTTTAATTTATAACTTTCAAATAAATTAAAAAAGGCAGTATTTGAAGCAAGTGCTTTTCACTCATTGTAGAATTCCCGTCAAAAATATGTTACAACTTTATATTGAAGAGCTCAATGGAAGAGAATACTTATTATATACAACACTCAATCGCTTATAAGCATCTCACGTAAATAGTTAACTTTTCGTGGAAATAGTTATCACTCCAAAATCAGATAAAATCTTATAACACAATAAAAACTCAACAAACTCAGAAGAGAATAACGCTATTACTCCACAACTTTTCCTCTTGAAAAGAAATTGTTTCCCTGGTGAGACACATTTATTTAGACACTCTTTAGATTTAAAATTTAAGATTTTGGTTTTTACTTTACCTTATCTTAATTTATAATTTAATTTTACGTGGTTAGAAAGTTAACCTGTTTGCAAAGTTAAGTTATTTATCTCTTTTCTTTTACACTGAAATTTAATTTGTTGGTCACACAGGGACACTTACAGTGTAATTCAGTAAAACTTAAAATATTAATAAAAACTCAATTTTCTATACATTGTTCGGTACTTCTTTATAATTTAACCTCAAAAGCATTCATTCTTCTTAAAACTAAACATTGTTTCTTCCGTTGAGTTGCCAATAAGTTAAAGTTTATCACAAAATAAATTTATTCATAAGTGGTAAAATGAACTGAGTTATCTTCTTAACATCAATATCCTGTCATTAAAAATATAATTAGGTATAGAAAAAAGCTTTAAAATTCCCCTCATTGAATGCATTTATCAAGACAAAATTGTGTTATAAATGCTAGATTTAATGTAAATGCATTAAATATGTAGGGGTATGTTTGTACACCTACATAAACTGTGGTTTTGAAAGTAATTGATAACTGAAACGCATAGTAGTAATTATTTTACTTTTTAACTTCAATAAAGTAAAGAAATAACTATGTAAGGAAAATTTTCATATATTAGCCAAAATCAGGCATCAAACTTACGAACTTCTAAGCAATATATAGAGAAACAACCACATTTTTGGATAAATTCAGCAAATTAAATTTTAGAAATCGTATTTTAAAAAATTTAAGAATGCCACTATCTTAAAAATTGAAAAAATAACTAACATAAACTAGTATATGTTACAATATGTAAAAATTTATATCTCAAGTATTTATAAACATAAATTCTCTTCAGTCATAAATATTGTTTTTTCCTTAGATTATATATTGAATCAAATAGAAAATATTACTATATACAGGGATTTAGAAAATTATATTTAAAGTTGGATTTATTATCATTCATAAATTCCAATCTATAAATTCAAAAAACCATGTATCTTCCATGATTGTATCAGCAGCATACAGAATATTTATCATTATTACTGAGACAAAAAGTTAATATTTTACACTATTAAATTACAAAAGAATTATTCTTAAAATAATTAAAAAATTATAGAAAAACTTCAGAGTTATAAAATATAAAACATGTATCTTATTATGACAACATACATATATATATATATATATATATATATATATATATAGATATATATATATATATATATATATATATATATATATATATATATACACAAATTTAAATGCATTATGATAATCATGATATATAAACATATTTATAATAACTGAAATAAAATTTAATGTTTTCATATTTAGTATCAGTATTCAGTGTTTCATTTTAATTTTGAAACATTAATCAAAGTTAAAATCAACAATATCATTAAATATTAAAAAACCATGTGAAAAGGTTTCTTAAACATCTATAAAAAATAAAAATAAAAATATTATTATCTTTCGTTTCTCATATCTAGAGTTACGTAAGTCAAATTGAACTTAACAAAAACTAAAGTTCTATTGAATTATTTCTTTTCTTCTAAGAAAACTATCAAGAAAATTTAATATAAAGAAGAATCTACTTTTTCATCTGAAGTTGAAGTGAAAAATACAATATAATTTAAACTTGATCTCCAATATAAAATGTTATATAAATTATATATATATATATTTATATATTGAATTATATGTTATATTAATCACATAATTTATTATTTTAAGATTAAAATTTTGAATAACTATTCTGAAGTAATATTATAAAATAAATTATATTTTTCTTCCTAAGAAAAAACTTCACCATGAATAATGGTCATAAGTACAAGTTGGCATTAATTTTTATCTAATTAAGAACAATCTATGTCGACAAAATTCCATGATGTTGCAGAGATGTAAATTACAGATAAATAAACTATTTATTATTTTGCAATAAAACGGTTTAGTATTTCATAAATTAAAAATGATCTCTTTGCGCTATAATTAACGGTGAATATCATTTTAATATAACTGCAAGAATATGCGATGCTATCGAAATTATCCAATTAGGCATTATAAATCCAAATTTGTCATTAAAATACATAGACTAAAAGAACAAGTTTATATTGTTACACCTTTATTTGGTAATATAAATTTGCTGCAGTTTTCAAAAAAACCGTGATTGCTTCATATTAATAAGTGTCTCTTAAATTAAAGAGCTTTCTATTTTTGACCAAGGCAGTTGACGTACAGTTAAGCAAAATCCTAAAATATATTATATCTTCCCTTATACCAGTGATCTAGGACATTAATCCTATTTATACTAGAAGCATCAGTTAGATAACAGCGTATTTTAATTAGAGAATGCATAATATTTCTGTCTGTATTTCATTTGTATTTATATCAGAGACTACAAATACATTTATTTTAATCATTCAATATATTTTTCGTAATCTCTACTGTTAATTATGTCTTCAATTTCTGAAGACAAATTAATCTTATCTTCAGATCTAAAAAGCGTGCCTGATATGAAATTTTAAGACTAAATAGGAAGACTTCTTAATCATGTCTTCAGATTTTTATCCCACTTCAAACATTTTTAACTTCATCGAGAAAATTTTTCAGGTTGCTTTTTCTTCTACCATAAATTTCTCGAAGATTTTGCGATATATATAAAATTATATAGTTCTTGAAAATCTCGATGTATTGAAAATTTTAAATCTTGTCTAACTGCAAGCATCGTTAAAATAAATATAATGAGCCAGTATACTATTATAAGGAAATTTACCTACAACTCATTGAATAGATAAAATATATTTTAATTTTATTCTAAAACCTAATTTAATATACGTAAATAACAAGTAAATATTATTAAAGCTCAAATAATTCAAATTTACGCTATATATGATCTAAAAGAATTGCATTTTTCATATTTGAAATCTGAAGGTGGTATCTGTTCAAGTACACTTCTTCAACGATTTCAATATATGGAGTGCGTAAAAAAATGTATGTTTACTTTGAACCGTCATGGAAAATTTATATTCCATTCTACAAGTTTCAATTGCTTGAAATGGAAAAGTGCAAAATCTGATTTGAAACGTAAATGCACTTTCTCATTCAAATGTAACTTCTGTTAAATATCGTGACATTCAGCATAAACAAGTTTTCGAATAGGAGTCAACACTGATTCCGTAAATCAAATCATAACGACGAGCCCAATATGACTTTGATAACTTGAATTTCATTAAAAAGTATATCTTGTTTACGAGGTTTACGTTTCACACTATGCATTAGTAAGATTGTTATAAATAAGACTATAAGTAAAAGTGTTGTTACCTCTTCTTTTTCTGTGCTTTATGTGAAGAAATCCAGTTTTTAAGATCTGGAGAGGGTTGCGAAAATTCAAAAATGCCCTTGAATCCCATCTCCATTGGTCTGTCAAATTTTGAACAAGGTATTCTCGGTTTGGCCTGCTTACTCGAAAGCCAGAAATGGCCTCAGTTTTCTTTCTTTCTTTCTTCCCTAGAAGGAATGGAATGGTATGTTTCAGAGTTATACAGAACTAGACGGGATTATCTGCAGGTCCATCGGTTAAAAATTGTCTTGATCGTCTCTCCTCTCTGTCTTCTTTATGATATCATGAAAATGAAAGGAGACACTCTTTTTAGTTGCCCCTCATTTCCTCATATTCACTCTTTCGAACCATACTGGATTAAAAACCGTCTTATGCTGAAGAAGACGGCACAGGTGCCGTATATTCCATGATGCCAATTCTGAGAGTGGAGATTTTTTGGCGAATTTTCTTACGTATCTGGCAACCTCGTTTTTATTACTTCATACACATGGATACCTTTAAGAATTATGCAGAAAATTCTATCTTTGTTTTTTGGCAACTCTAATATTTAAGTCATCGCACACGTCACGATCTTGGCAACATTTCTCCATCGCCAAAAAAATTCAGAATTTGGAATCATGAATTTAGAATACGGCATCTGTGCCGGGAAGACATTAGCAAACGCAATTAAGAAAAATATTACTTTCTCCCATAAATTGAATCTTATAGCACGAGAAAAGTGGTTTCTACACCGTGAAACCAATGACTCTGTAATTAAAGAAATATGAAATCAAAATCTGCCGATGTCAAAAATTGCATGATCTGTAAATTAATAATAATTAAAGAGTTAAATTTTAATGTAACAAGTAGAAAAATCATTAAAATCTCTTAATAAAAATGAATATTTTTTGGACACAATTCTAAAAAGGTTTTATTCCGCCTAAATTTAAAGAAATTATTATTTCAATCTAAGAAATTTTTATACGAAGAAATTCTTTTTTCACTTCAAGAAATTCATTTTAATACTAAGAAATTCTTATTATTTCAATAATAATTTATTTAAATAAGAAATACACACAGTGTTGTATTTCCTCGCATTTCCTTTTTTAAGTCGATAAATTGGAAATTTAAAAAAAATTATTGAATCACTTTTTTAGGATTATTTAGAGATCTGTTAATTCTGAAGAATAAAAACATCTTTCGCTAGTTTTAACGAGAATAGTTGATGAATAAAACAAATGATTTAATTTCTAAAAAACAATTATCAAGGAAATAAAACTAATTGGAAAAGAATCCTATTAATCGCGCGGAAAACAATTTTAAATATACAGTTTGGATTTTCTTTCACATTTAGTGTAGTATTTTTACTAGCCCAAAAAGTTTTGCATTTTCAACGAAATTCTTCATTGTTTCTTAAATTTTATGAAAAATTGTATCTTTAATAGCAGTCGCGAAAATAAATTAGCCTATGTTTTTTTATACATACTTCCTATTTGTCTTTATTTTTGTAAATAAATCACTGTATTTTTTTAGAAATTGAGATATTAGGAATTTAAATTAGGGAAAATGAACCCAGAAAACTGCATTAAAAAGTAATTAAGATAATGCCAATTTTATAAAGAAAGATTTGTTTTAAATCAGATTAAACACTTTCTTCAGGATCCTGAAAACATTTAGTGAATTTAGTAAAAGCAATTTTTGTTGATAATTTAATAATACTTGAAGCCACAATTTAGTTAAATAAGTTTCTGACCTAGTATTTTGATTTGAATTAAGATAACTTAATGTAAATCACTTCTCAATTCCTGTTTTGTTCTTTCATTTATTAAAATAAGTTTGGTTGAATAATACATTTATGATAATTATCTTTTTCTATAGCATCTTAAATTCACTTTGTAAAAGCAAGCATTTTTTAATGTTTTCAGTGATTTTGATATAGAATGTCTATAAGAAGCCTAACATATTTTATTTTTAAAGAAGTTACTAGAATAATAGAAATAAACTTGTGACATTATACAATAGTATGAATCATATATTTTCATTTATTTTGTAAAAATTTCTATGAATTAATTTCCTCATTTAGCCATTTCCTATTTTATATACATCATTTGTACTTACCTGATTATTATTATGGGCGATATTTTTTCCACCAATTATTTTCATTTTTTTGCGTATGATATGAACTATATATAACTCTTAATATTTGATAATGATTAAAATGTAATATCAATTTATTTTTTATGTAATTTCAATCACTCATATTAAGAAAAAGAAATTATGTGTCTCATTAGAATTCTATAACTCATATGTAATGATTAATAATGCTGTTGTTATTATTTATAAAACTTGGACAAGCCAAGCTCGCTATGTCTTGGCTCTGCAAATTTAAGTCAGTAGGGTGCGTCTTTCGCTTACTCAGAGCACCACGAAGGGGAAATTACGTCTACTTCTCAAATCCTCCGATAGATGGCACCATCAAAGGATCCAGTTTCACAATTTTAACATTTATTTAAAGGGGAGGAAATTCTCTCCAGACCATTGCACTCATAGTAACTGCTTAAAGACTGACCACAGGACTTTCGATTCCAAGGTTTAACGGGCACGTATATCGCATGTACTTGGTGGATCTTTGGCGGTATTGGGAATCGCTCCCTGCCCTTCCGGATGGATAAGCCGATGCTCTAACCTCTAGGCAGCCAGGGCCTACAATTATTAGTAATTAATTGTAGTGATTCATAATGGACCTTAGTAGACCATATCTTAGTAATAAAGATTACATCATATAATGAGAATAAATATTTTTCGAGTTTAAAAAAAATAAAACTTTTGTGAGGAAAGCAATAATCACTAATCGACTGAGGATCAAGCTTAAAATCGTAGTAGTTACTTATGGGTTAATGCTTACCCGTATTTTGCACACATTCACACATACAATGAATAGCCATCTTTCTTGATACTTTTACTAAATATTTTCTATACAGGGTGTTTCAGTTGAACATTTCAGAGCTTCTAAGAGGGGTAGGGTACATCCTGACAACTCGAAATCATATAGCAATATGGGATTGGAGATGCTTTCTTCAAGCGGTGTGTTGTACACAGAAGCACCATAAAGGAAAGAGATCGTAAGTTGTTATTGTTGTTGCACCAGCATGCTTCCCTGTACCTAGCCCTGAAATGGACTTTACCAGTTGGATAGAAGCAGCTGGATGTAGTCATCGTGATTTTGAAGCAGGGAGCAAGCAGAAGATTCCCAACGTTTGATCTGCCATCCCCAGATGCGTCACCTCACCTGGAGGACATTGTTGCCAGATTTAGTGTGCCCCGACCGCCTTTAGCGAAAACAACGGAATCTTGGCCAGTCTGGGACTTAATCTCACTTCCTTCAAAAAGTGAGATGATTCCCTCATTAACCAGGTCCCGTGTCCTCAATTTCGGGAGGGGATAGAAAATTACATAAGAAAACAATGGTACAAAAATACATAGGATTATGAAATTACAAGAATATGTAAGATCACAAAGTTACAAAAATACGTGGAATTACACATTTACAGGAATACATAGAATTACAAATGTATGAAGGGTTACAATTAATGACTTTAAAAAAACAACCCACTGAAAAAAATGAATTTGAAGAGGAGCCTCATAAATCAAGAACAGTCTATTGAAGAGTCCATTAAAAGAGGTTGAAGCTGCTATTTGCTTTGTAAAGTCTAAGTACTTAGGCTTGGGATATTAGCAGAGCAGGGTCAATGATGATTCTTCTTGCACCACGTGAATAAGCACTCTTGAGTAATAAGGAAGTCCATTAGTTGGTTTAGTTTCCGTCTAAAGGTTTTGTTAGAGAGTACGGCTCATTTCCAGTTAATGACCTTTGCAGGGGTTGATAAATGACGCGTGGAAGTGTGAGGGTAGACCGTGAGATGATGTATTGGATCTCCTTCGTTACCACAGGTACAATTTGGGGTGTCCGTTAGACCCACCCTGTAGAAGTAATTAGGGAATGGGCCATGGCCGGTCATGAAAAGGATTTCATTCCTGGTCCAATTTAAAAATTTGTTGGAAACTGTAGAGATAATTTCATGTACTAGACGACCAGTATATGAATTGGACCAATCGTCCTGTCATTTCTCCTTGATCCAGTTGTGTAGGGTATGCTTGACTGAGCAGAGTGGTAGGGGGATGTCTACATGATGAAGAGAAGAAGTGGCTGCCGCTTTTGCCTCCATGTCAGCTGCCTCATTGCTCTCTATTCCAACATGAGCTTTGAACCATCGAAGTTGGATAAAAGGAAAATCCAGCAGATAACTTTGAAGTGATATGACGAGAGGGCTTGATGATGAGGGATTATAGCTCGATTTGAGAGATGCCTGGCTGTCAGACCAAATAGTGGCAATAGTGTTCTCTAGTGTGACAAATTTAACTGCTTTGACTATGGCCAGAACCTCGACTGGGAGGACTGAGTTATCTTCTCTCAGCTTTGTTCTCCATACATTCGTCTTTACTGAATTTTTATAAGCTTCAAAAGCTGAATCGACCCCTTCTTCCAACTTTGAACCATCTGTGAAAATTTGAAGGGATTCTGCAGGTGGCCATAACATTTGTGCAGTTTCTTTGACAGAGACTCTTTCACTCAGATTAAAGAGACCAGGAAGGAAGGTGTCAATGCTCATTTTATTTTCTATATCTGAAGATGATGGGAGCGGTGGATCGAGACAATGAATTCCGCCTATGGTAAGTCGCATGTATTTTGACTCTGCTTCTATTATTATGTGCAGGGGAGGAAGGCCAGTAATTTCTTGGAGAGCGGAGGTGGGTGCTGAGCGGAAAGCTCCCGTGATACTAAAAAGAAACCTTCGTTGAATAGATAATAAGTTTAGGGCTAATTTAATTGTTAACAAGACTCCCCAGATTGCTTCTCCGTGGCAAAGCATTCTTTCAGTGACGTTTTTGTACAGTAAAATCATGTTTTTTTTTACTATAATCCCAGTAATTTCCATCCAGTCTGCGTAGCTTCTCTTGAAGAAGTATGGCTTTGTTTCCTTGGGTTACAATATGTTTTTTATAACTCAGCTTCTTGTCCAAGATGACTCCCAGAAGTTTGATGGAGTTTGCCTTCTTCAGTCTGTAGTCACCCCATAGAATTTGTGGACCACATTGAAGTTTAGCGACTAACATGAACTTTGTCTTATCAAGTGAGATATTCAAGTTTTTTTTATCAGATCATGATTTGAAGTGAGTGTGAGCTTGTGAGGCTACTCTACCCAGTTTATTTTTACTACAAGTGCCTATTACAAAAGTAAAGTCATCTGCAAAGGCCTGCAGGGGGATATTGCTACGCTGGTAGACTTCTCTACCTATTGTGATCCAGTCAATTTTCAAAGGAGTATCGTCTAAAAGAATCCACAATATCGGGCCACTGAAGGAAACTTAGAGACATCCCACTGCCTGGCTTCGATTTGCAAAGCCTGCATTCGTAGATAGGATAACAAGTCTGTCATTTAGATGGTTGATTAGAAGCTTAGTGATGTCAGATGGGCGTCACCTCACCTGGAGGACATTGTTGCCAGATTTAGTGTGCCCCGACCGCCTTTAGCGAAAACAACCGAATCTTGGCCAGCCTGGGACTTAATCTCTCTTCCTTCAAAGATGATTCCCTCATTAACCAGGTCCCGTGTCCTCAATTTCGGGAGGGGATATAAAATTACATAGGAAAACAATGGTACAAAAATACATAGGATTATGAAGTTACAAGAATATGTAAGATCACAAAGTTACAAAAATATGTGGAATTACACATTTACAGGAATACATAGAATTACAAATGTATGAAGGGTTACAATTAATGACTTTAAAAAAGCAACCCACTGAAAAAAATGAATTTGAAGAGGAGCCTCATAAATCAAGAACAGTCTATTGAAGAGTCCATTAAAAGAGGTTGAAGCTGCTATTTGCTTTGTAAAGTCTAAGCACTTAGGCTAAGTACTTAGGCTTGGGATATTAGCAGAGCAGGGTCAATGATGATTCTTCTTGCACCACGTGAATAAGCACTCTTGAGTAATAAGGAAGTCCATTAGTTGGTGTTTCTTTAGTTGAAGGTGATCAATATTATCAAAAGCGCCTTTATCTATGGTAATTACTGCTGTATGAAGCTTATCATTTCTATTGATCCGTATTTTGTTGGTAAGTAAGAGAAAGGCATCGTCTACAGGTCAGCCTAGTCTGAAACCAAACTGGAAGTCACTGAGGAGCCTGTTGGTTTCGAGATGAAAAGTGAAATGTTTCGCCTTCGCCGTCACTTTTACTAATACCTTCCCAAGCGTGGAGAGGAGGAAAATTGGTCTGTAAGAGTCGATACTCGATTTGTCCCTACCCTTTTTAGGGAAAAGGTTTGTAAGACCAACCTTCAGACAGCGAAGGAAGTAAGACAGTTCCAAGAATTTATTGAAGAAAGAGAGAACACATTTAGGAAAAACATGTGGATAGTTTGGATAACAATGATACTAATTCCATTGTAACCAGGGGCTTTGCATTTTTTATTGAATTGGTGGTTCTTTCAACTTTATGGCTGCTGAATGGAATGTTATTGTTGGAGCTGATGGTGGGGTGGAAAGAATGGCTGGAAGTCGTCGGGAAAAGCCTTTCAAGAATATCTTGAGCTATGTTGAGTTCTGAACCAAAGTGGCTTCTATGGCTGTCAACGAAGAAATATGCTGGTGGGACTGTCTTTTTTAAGACAACCTTGTAGATTTTACCATATGGGTTTTTGGATGATCTGCAGAATTCCTTCCCTGTCTTCTTTTCACTAATCTTATTTGTTTGAAGTATGCGGCTCTTTTTGCCTTATATATCTTGTAATATTTCTCTTTTTCTGGGGAGGAATAAAGTTGATATCGCCTTCTCAGTGCTCTTAATTGTTTCCTTTCCATTTGGAGTGTTAGTGACCATCAGCTGGGAGTTTTGGTCTCATAGTTTTGAGTTTTAAGTTTAAAACTGGAGGAGCAGTAGGAGGTAATAGCTTTCTGGAGAGAGATAGTTGCTCTCTCTAGATCGGCAGTGTTATTGCAAGTTGAAATTGTTTGGGAGACGTCTAAAATAAGTGGTTTCAGAAGATGACGAAACTTTCCGTGGCCACCAAACTTCGTTTTAAAACGCTTAAACTGGAAGGTGGAAGTTTTGCAGTTAAGTGTAATCTTGATGTATTTGTGATCTTAGGGTTTCATCATCGAGCACCTCCCAAGTCGTGACATTCGCCATATTTGGGTTTGTAACCAGTATAAGATCTGACCAACCTTGTTGGTGTTTGTTGATGAATCTCGGTGAAGAGTTTTGAGAATTCATAAGGAAGAGGTGGTTTGCAAGAATGGAATCCTACACTTGCTCGCCTCTAGAATCTTCTGAAAGATATTCCAAAATAATACTATGCGCATTCAAGTCTGCTCCTATTAAGGAATTCTCCGGATGGATAGATCGCAACACATTATCGAGCTCATCTAGGGTGATAGAAATATCGGATAATTCTGCTGCTTGTGTTCCTCGAACTCTGTGATTAGGTGGTGGGCAGTATATAGGTCGATATTATATTCAGAGGTGCCTCGTCTAGAGTTAGTTTGATGGTTACGGTGACAAATGACTGATGCACTAGGATTGGCTGAAATTTGCTAGAGGTACAGATGATTGCTGCCTTGTTGTTAATTGACGTCCAGCAATTCCAGCGCTGTGGAATGCAGGCCAGTTTCCCATTCTGTAGGAAATGCTCCTGAATGACGACAAAGTCGATTTTATGTTCCACAGCTGTAATTTTTAGCAAGTCCGTTGGGGGTTTACATCTACGTAGACTGACCTAAAGAACAGTTGCACTGTTTTGGTTGTTGTTATTTGTATGGAATTAGAGATGGGGAAGCAGGAAATTCACAGTGCTGGATGATGTCAAAGAGCAACTTTGTGAAATATTCATGGAATAAAATCAGAAGGTAGTTGAGAAGTGACTTTAGAGTGTTTCGGTGTGACTGGTGTGGAATTAGGTTTAGTTATTATTGAGAATTTTAATAAGGTAGAGCATTTTCGGTTGTAAGCTGGGTGGTTTACATTTAAGTTTTCGCCTTTTTTATTTTCTGCAGGGCAGTTTATGCAGAATGGTTTTTTCGCTTGGCATTCCGGTGTATTATGGTTTCTACCGCAGCGTCCATAGTATAAATTTGTATGAGGGCAGTTATTTGTTGGATGTGAGAAATCCTGACATTTTTTGGCACCGTCTATATGCTAAGAACTTTTCTAGCCTATAGCTTCGGATTCCTATAAAGATCCTCCAATTTTTGAGAAGTCGTATGGCTAGGAAGCGAGGCATAGGCTAGAGGAGGAGTGTCTTTTGAAAGGCTGAGAATAATAATTTTCATTGTTGGTGGGGATTTGTCGTTGACTCAGGTTCTCCTTAGTCTGGGTTTCCTTCAGTTTCATGGAATCCTCATGGGATATGTACTTAATTTCTATATAGTGTTGTCTGTTGTATACCCTTTTTTGGGCGAATTGGGATCTTGATGTTGCTTAACTTCCTTGAGACTTCCTGATTGGTTTTTTTCTATGATAATTGTAGGTTTTGGTACTGTTGTTTATGGGGGTAGAAATTTGCCGTAAGCAAGGTAATTCTCATTGTGTTGTTAACTTTCTGGATTTCGCCCGTTAAATTACGGATTGTGATCGTAGTTAAGTGAGTTAGTTCTTGGAGTGTGTCATGCAGGTTGCTGTTGGTTACGGAAGCTTCTTGGTGGTAATTTGCAGACTGTAGAATAGTGATTTCATTGATAGCTCTTTTGCGCTGGCACTAATTTCTTTCGGGATATAAATATTTTTTGAGAGGATTATTTTCTGTAATTTGTTGATTATTGCCAATGCTAGTGGTGTTTGATTTGCTTCTTTAATGCAAACATTATCTCGGGTTGTTTTGACCTCCGTCTTTTTCGTTATTCTCACTATTGAGGAGGAATTTGAGCGGTTGAGGTCTGAGCTTTCCAGGTCTAGATTAGATTGGCATGGTGAGTGAATTTTACGCCTTGGTCATGGTTGTGGACTTTTCTCTATGTTTTATAGGACGACAGATGACTTGACGAATAAAATAAGAGTTATTCAGCTGAATGTAAAACGGTTAATGGGAAATTGTGAGTTGTAATTAATTATAACTGTCTTGATAGTCCACAGCGTTGAAAACGTGTAAGGTAGAAGTTGGAGTATTATTAACTAGTTTTATACTGCATATCTCTTAATAGTTATTGAAGATAAATTATTATTAGGAGATATGCAATATGCATGAAGGGACCCAAATGCACATTATCTCATCCCGCATATCACCTCGCACACCCGATATGCAGACTAAGGAGCAGACCTCTGTGATTGAGTAAAAAAATTGAACATTAATTTAATAAAAGAACAGCAGAAATGTGTAGACCCTTGTGACGCTATTCGTTAAAATCCTCAAGGGTTTCTCAATTCTTCTACTGGTAGTCGAATAAAAACAGTTATGAAAATAGTTATTAGTAGCAAGTTGATATATTTAGAGTTTAAGTTACGAAAAGCTAAATTATATTTTGAATGTGGAGAGCCATTAGCCAATCATAATGCTGAAAACCGCATACCCGTAATCTTATCTGGGGCTAAGCCAACATAAATTATTATTATTATTATAATTTTTATACGTCATTGAAGCGGGGCAAAAATGTAATCGAAAAAATCAAAATCTATGAAACATAGTCCAATCCGTATTGCTAAACAATGCAGAGAGGGTTTTGCATGAAAAATATTAATTTTGGAAACATTTTTAATTCATAAGATTAAAAAAATAATTTATAAAAAAATAAATAAATGAAAATTTTGGGTTAGAGTATATTTGTGGCCAGGGTAGGAAGGTTGAACTGAATTTAAATTAATAAAGTTAATTTCGAAATAAACTGGCGATAAGTTATTAATTTAAAAAGTATTTAATGACTGATTTATTTATTTATTTATTTTTAATTTCATTTAAAAGAAAATTTCTGAAGGTAAAGCAAAAGGAGACGTTACATATGAAAGAAATTTTAGCTAGATTAATTTAAAAAAAGTCTTCGAGACAATTGGAGCGAAGTTTACATGTATATTAAATATGAGGGGGTGTGATCAGCAGATTTGTAACCGAAATCATGTAGGTGACCTAAAATTTGGAAATTTAGTTATAGATAAAAAAAACATGAAGGTTATCTAGTCCAAATCTCATATTTCTGAGACAATCAGAGTACGAGTCATAAAAATCGCATGTCTCTGAAACAATCAAAGTACGAGTTATAAAAATGTTATAGGGGATGACCATGGTTAAAAGTTTGAAAAAAACAATTTTAAGTGTGCAGAAACCTCGGGAACCCTATAAGGAATAATTATTTAATAATAAAAAAGAAACGTTTGCAGCTAACTGTCTAATTTAGTAAGTTATTAAAGAAGTATGCAAGTTAGGCATTAAAACTATGACAATTCCTCTATTATTATGTCCTGCATTACCACTAGGATCAATTCCTAAGCCCACTAAATTAAGTAGCATAATTTGAACCACTGTACACATAATTAAATGAAACAGGAATAATAGCCACATGTATACTTTTATGCTAGTAAAAATATTATGTCTGTAAAAATTATAAAATAAATAAATACTTGGGATTTAGCATGGGAGGCAAAAGCATTCAATTACAGCTGCTCAATTGTTAGAGATTTGTAAAGGAGTTAAAGTTAGCCTGGATGCAAATATGTAGAAAAAATTCGACGGTTATATTTGAGTTAAATATTTTGAAAATGTAATTTAAATAAGCTAGTAAGGCAAATGAAAAATGAGATAATTATAATTAAATGACATAAAACTGAATTCATATATATTTAGGAAAAATAAATAAGTAAAAATTTAAAATTTATAAATATAAAAAAATAAAAATAGTATTTTAATAATTAATCAAATAAATAAAGTTAAATTAACGGATAATAAATATACAAGAAACATCCTCTAAATTCCAACCATTAAGTGCAAGAAAAGGCAAGACTTATAGGCATGAAAATCCTTAAAAAGATTTTGCTAAGAACGTGGAAAAGTTAAAATCCAAGAAAAGACTTTGAAAAAAGTTGAAGTCCAGGACTGGTGTTAAAAATTTTCCAGTCCCCAGATTTAGGCACAGAAGCAAAGTCCAAAATTTCATGAAGGATGACGTTAAAGTCCATTAATTTTGGTTTAGCTAGCAGCCCGAGAAAGTATGAGTGCAAGAGAAATAGACTAAAAAAGAAATATAAGTTAAAATTATGATAATGGCTTCCAAGTGGTCTCGTTAGAGACACATTGAAAAATTTAGGAACTTAGAAAGTAGTCTCGTGCCACTGTGACAATTAGGAGCCAAGAAAACGCTGATTAATACTTAATTAATTTAGTTAATTAAGCGCTGAAATTAAGTGTTCTAAGGGTTAAGGGGAAAATGTGTGTGTGAGCAGGGACATGCTTAACTTTATAAAGTTGGGCTTAGAATCTAACACAGTAGCAATTCATATACATAGGGAAGGAATGAAGAACCACAGGAGAAAACACTCCAAAATATAAATTCCTAAAATACTAATTGAATAGTTTCTGATTAATTAATTGTTATTTTTAAACATGTAATACATATTTCGAATCACAAAAATCTGCTCCGAATAAACATGTAAAGATTGGAGGGGATTGGTTGAAAATTAAAGATTTACGGCAATTTTGAAATAAGATTAGGTATGAAATTTGCAAATTTACACAAAAATTTTCATTGAAATACAAAAGTTGAAAAACTATAGAAAATAAACTATTGAAAATAACTATACAAAATAATATATATATTCTTCGAAACTTTAGAATATCCACTCCAATTTAAAATTCCTTCTGGGTTGATAGGACAACTGGATTCAAAGTTTTTAATGAGAAATTAGAAACGGAGAAAATTTTTTGTCGCAAAACTGCCGAAAAACATGGAAGATTTGCATTTATAAAAAGTTTAATAACTTTCAGTTCCATCGTCCCATACATATCAAATGTACAGAACAAACATGCGATACAAATAAAATAACATCTAGGCACTTACCTTCTAATTTAGCCAGACATCTTGTTGTGAAAGTCAGCAATAATAAAAAAATGATCGGAAAAATGTCGACTTTCTAAGTTTTTTAAAAATTTCTTTAATTTTTATTTTTTACACAACCATCTGAGTAGTGATGGAAAAAAGTTCAGAAGTTATCCTTGTAACGGCTTGTATTCAGATCAAATAATTAGGTCATGTATTAAGGCTATACAATCAAAATCCACTAGTTCCGAGTTAATCACTTTAATGGCGTAGCAATAGTCATATTTGTCGTCACTTAAAAAGCAATATCGTCCACCATGTTTAAATATCTAAAACTTTCCGAAGTTTTTCACTTGTAATTACTCTTCTAGTCGTTGTAATCACGTGAAATTTTCTCACCAGATATTAAATTAAATTTCGCGTCGAATGGTATGAAAATTAAGCAGTATTGATAACTTTTTACGCTGATTTAATGGCAAAATGCAGGAGCGGGGTGAAGAGCGTTTTCCCCTATCTTCTGTTAAAGACCATCCTCAAGAGATCGTAAGTGAGAAGTCGTTTTAATAATACCTGAAAAGAAGAAAAAGGTACATGGATTAAAATAAGTGTTCGAAGTTTCTTCCATGGGCTACAATGCACGCCTCACATATCCGACGCATGGACACCAGAACATTCTGGAATAGTCCAGGTAAATTTCGAATTTATCCGGCAACTAATGCGTTTCTTGCTAGCGATAACTAGCATCATAAACTAGCGATTTCATATGATCTCAGAAATAAAAATCAAGACATGAAAAATCGGGTGATCGAGCAGGTCAGTGCACGGAAACACGATGTCCAATCCACTGTTAAACAAATGTGATATCCAGGTAGTTACGAACAGCTCCGCTATAATGGGCAGGGGCTCCACCGTGTTGGAACCACGTTTGTCTGTGGCGTCGATGCCGAAATCTGTTCATCTCTCGAAATTTATGGCAATAATTGCTGCAGAAAAAAGAACTAGTTATCTCCGGTTAGACGACATGGTAACAAATAAGGTCCGATGAGGTGATCTCCCATAATACCGGCCCATGCATTGACCGAAAATTGAATCTGCGCTGCACGACGTCGTATTGATCGAGTTCTTGACCGCAAAGACAGGGCCGTTGTGCGTGTTGAAAGTTTGTGAAGGATGCCTCTTCGGAAAACAACACATTAGCAGGAAAAGAGGGATTCGTAGCACATTTTCCTAGGTACTACTGTGTGAAAGCTATACGAATTGCATAATCCTCCGTTTTCTGTACTTGGACACGTTGCACGTGAAACGGATGCATGTCTTGTTCTCGGAGAATCCTAGACGCTGCAATGGGAAACCCCGTTACTCTTTGTGTACTCATTCTTGGATTCCCCTATACATGCTGCAGCACATTTTGTTCGACGGCTGGAGTCCGTGCTGTTCTTACCCTGTCTCCGTCAGCTCTTTCAAATAAACCTGTATCGGTTAACCTCTGGTGTAATTTTGCAAAACAATTATGACTGGGAATGCGCCTCGTCTGATATCGTCCTAAGTACAAAAGCTGTACGGCTGGCCCACTACAATTTGCAACACCATACGCCGAGTGCATATCGGATTATTCTGCGTTCATGTAATCTTCCACCCTGCTAACTTGGCGTTTGTGCAATCATCCATCCTACTAACTTGGCGTTCTTGTGCGAAATGAGCTTTCGTGCGATTCTCTGCACGAAAGTTTGAAATTTGCGCACAATGCCATGGACCACGTCAGTGAAGCATTTCTGACTGCCCAATGGTACATGATTTTGGTTGGTCAGGATGTACCTCTTAGAAGTTCCAACACATTTAACTGAAACACCCTGTATATTTTATGAATTATAAAATACACAAAAATAAGGAAGATTTCTATAAAATAATAGATACCCTGTATCGTAATTTTTTGCATATTTTACAAGTTTCTTGCTATTTTACATTAACTTTTATTCTAAAAATAAAATTTTATTCATTATTCTATATCAATGATGCTTGAATAATGTAACTTCAGTTAAATTTTTTTATTGAAAAATTGTTTCTTTAATTTTTTAAGAAACTTGTCCATACAGTTAACTTTCTTACTTATCTTATATTTATTTTACTGTTGAAATTATTATTTCTGATTTTACTGAGTATAATATATTGAGCTATCTTCAATTTGTTAAAAAAAATAAATTGCAATTTTTACGCTTACGCTGATATAAGGATTAAAATTTAATTCTGAATGAATTGCTTGGAAAATTTTTGTAAGTAATTCAAACAATAATTGGAAATGAATTTGAATTTGTTTATGGTTTTTAAATGTTTTCTTGCATTAATAATATAGCATTCTTACTGATACAAACTTGATAAACCAATAAACGTTAAGAATTTCAAAGAATTCTATCATTCTTTTTCAAAGTTTTATGATTTAATAAAAGAAATTTTTGTGTGTGTGCTAAAGTAGATAAAAAAAATCAAATGAATTAATCAGCAATTAGATTTATAAAAATATTATTGAAAAACTATTTCATTGTAATCATGAAAGCGAGAACATTTACTTTATTTAATGAAAATGTGTATAAAAATATGAAACTCAATCGAAATTTCCGATAAGAATGAAAAAGAAATGGCAGAAGAAAATTAACAGTTGCACTTGAAAATTTTAACTATTTTATCCTAGTATATGATTTCTGATTGGTCAATGGTAGATATTGCATTCATTAACATTAAGCAAGATTAAAATATCATATTGTCATTTTGAATGATTTTAATGTAGGTTTAAATTTTAAAAAAATACATCCAATAACTACAATCAACAAGAGAAAAGAAAGACTCTCTTGTATTATTGTATTCAGATGCCTTAGAAACTATTTTAAAGTTTGAGATTTTCTCAAGAAAAAGAAATAAATACTAAGATAATGCGCTGTTATACATTAAAAGTTATTTTATGACAGTCACTGTGCTTATTAAATGATAAAAAGAGAATTAACATGAAAACAGGCTTTCCCCATAAAATTATTAATAGAGAATTACATATTAAAATAGCTAGCATTAGCTTCCTCATAATTTTAATGAATATCAAAATGAGAAACACGATAGAATCAATAAACATGTAATTCACTTACAAATTGTAGAGTAATTAAAAAGTACAGTAACTTACAAATAGTACACGTTATTTCTGAAATCTTAGTTTGCCATAAAACGTGCATAGCATCTGCTTGGCATTTAAACTCTTCGAGAAGTGAGTTATAGGACTTTAAATCAGATCTCAAGCCTACAGTGCTGAAATGACATCTTATGATGAAAGAAGCAATATTAGACAATTTCTTCAACAATGAAAGTCTCGCAAAAGCTAGTGGAAATTAAAGAGACACAGGATAGGAAGCTGATACATTAATAAATGTCATTCTGATAAGCTCTTTGTGTGAATATTATAATTATAATATATAATATATAAATGTGAATATTATAGAAGACTCAATCTCTCAATAATGCTTCTCTTCAATAAGATAGCAAAATTGAATCTCTTGAATAAGAATACACCAAAAAATGATATAATATTCATTCTATTCTCCTAACCCAGTTTTGTGTGACACTTGGTTAATTTTTAATTTAAAATAAGCTTTTGTAGAAGATATATTTATATTATAGGGATGAAAGTAATAGAGCTATAAATGCATTTTTATAAAGTATCATCGAAATTATAATTTGTGGACTCTAATTTTTGAAATATCTTCCTTCGAGTGTTTAGTGACATGCCTAGCGAATAATTACTTCGAACAGACCTAAAATTTTATAAATGTAATTTAAAGATCAATTATTTAGTTAAGAAATTACATTCCTGAATACAACCTCAACATTTTAACATATAAAAGAAAATATTTTGATATTATCATTTAATGAATTAAATATATTTTCATATATTTCATATAAATAAATAAAGAGTGCCTTTTAATTACAGTTTATCCATTAAATTTGTATTAAAAAATTATCTATTTTATAAACAGAAGATTATATAAAGTAAAATTTTATAAATAGAGAAATCTAAATTCTATCATTTATAATTTTTATTACTCATGTAAATAACAAATTATACTAATGTGTTTATATCTTTAGAGGAAATATGATTTTGTTTCATATATTTGGAAAAGAGATTCTTTGTTACATCATGCTAACAATCAAACACCAAAAAAAACTTCCAAAAAACAATTCCAAATGTGTATCTGGTTTCGAAAACCAATCATTTGAATCTGTAATGCAAATGTTCTTTACCTCAAAAGATTAAATTTTCAAATTATATTCAATCATTAAAATTCAACATATGCAAAAACCAATTATATATTGTTTTATATGTATTTAAAGAAATTTTGCTTTTTTAATAATATAAGCGTATTATTCTCAGCTTAAAAATTAAATATTAATAAATAAAAACAAAATTTAAAAAGGAGAAAAAAAGGAGAAGTAAGCATTGTGTGTGTAAGGATGTATCTACGTGTTGAGTGTTTACATAAGAACATGTGTGTGTAAAAATTTAAATTCACAAAACTTTTAATCCTAAAAATAAGCAAATTTAGGCTTTAAATTAAGTACCCTTTTCCTATCATAATCATATTAATATCTAAAGCAATCTGATTATGCCATAATTTCCATAACTAGGATTGATCTAACAGCATGACAGATGTCATTGATTACAAGAAAATAGAAAGGCCACATTCCTTAAAATTACCACAATGTAGAAAGCACGTGATTCTTCATTACTATTAGGTAAATATTATTAGGTAACTATTAGGTAAATTTATATACAATACATGACATTAATCTCAATGACTTCACTGTAGATATAACACTATCAATAGTATGGGATTTCCAAACAAATAAACTACAAACTTAAAACATGGTTCAAACAATTAACCTCAATTCTTAGCTCTAAAGCATCAATTTCTCCTGTTCTACGATCACTCCTGATTTTTCAGTATTTCAAGTTTACTGATTTGTTTAATTTAGTAGTTAGAGAATTTTGGGTTTTGGCACGAGCTTGATAAATGACTCTAAGAGAATATCTTTCAAATCATATTCTTCAGATAAATAGTTCCAAATGTTTTTCAAATAATTAATTTATGAGGCTATCAGTAGATTATGATTCTTTTGCAGTTTCTGAATAGAATACTTCAGTTCCAAACCCTAATTTTTCTAGGAAGAACTGCAAACCAAAAGAGTCAAGTATAAACTATTCAATTAAAGCAATTGAAAAATTAATAAGTCACTTCTTATAAGTAAAATATCATTTTTTTCATTTTAAAGTCACTTAAAAATATAAATAATTTGAGAAATTATTATTTAATAAGTGTAATCAGTAATGGAAAATAATCAGTAATAACCATTGAATCTTTCAATCTAATTTACCTAAATATAATAATAAAATAGATATTTTACTTTGGTATTATACCGAACTCTTCAACAAACCAGATAAGATTCTTTTGTAGATTAATTAAAGTAAACTAATATAATTTTTTTAGTAAATTTGTCCTTTATGACAAAATAATTTCATTTAATTAAAACATAAAAAGCAAACAAGTTATGACATAAACTTTTTTTTCTGTTGCGTATGTTATTAATGTATAAGTTATAAGTTAGTAATTAGAATGTGTGGATGTCATTAATTCATATTATAAATATTATTTCTTTTCTTATTTATAATTTCAAAATATCACGCATTAGTGCAATAAATTAATCATTATAGCTATTTTATTTTCCTACTTCCAGTATTTTTTATTAAATTTTTTTATAAATTCCATTTTTATTTTTATTTTTCAATGAAAAGAATTATTGTACCATTTTAATTCATTTTTTATGATTTTTATAGGATTCTAAAAAAATTGTATTTCAATTTTATATTAAATAGGAATTTTACATGACTTCACAAACAGATATGTTTAAATTCATAATAGCCTACAATATTTTCCATAACGACTGACCTACATTCAGTCACGAGAATTCCTGTAATCAAAATATTCCCATAAGTTACCTACTTTGCATAGAATTTACACTTATAAGTAATAATATCTTATTCTGTGATATTATTACACGCTGTTTTATACATATTTAGAAAAGCTTACAGATCAGTTTTCAATAATGTTAATGCTGGTGCACAAATAAAAATTTGAAATGTCTTTAAACTGATATTTCACACTTAAAATTCTATTGGAATTCTGTATGATGTATTAGAAGCTAAAAATAAACCAATTTCGCGAAAAGTATTAAATTTTTAATATTCAGAATTCGATTTTGAAATTGCTCTCTGCATTGGAAATATTCTAAATCGAATTTTAGAATTGATCTAAATGAAGACAGAATTATATGAAGACAGTGATTAATTTATAATGTATATGTATGTAGTATTGCTTAAAAAGATTTATTCTTCTGAAACAAATTTAAAACGATACATTGCTAAGCAGTTTGTTACTCAGCCTTAAAAATTGATTTTTAAAAATTTGTGTTAATAGAAATCTAACATATGTCTATATAACGATTCAACGAAATCCTTCATTTTATAAGGAATAAAAAAATACCCATACACATGATAAAAAATGTAATTATGAAAACTTAATAAATCGTAAAAATTATTTTGATTAAAATTTGTTGGGAATTTTGAAAAAATGTCTATATCTTTTCGGTATTGAAATAGTTTTTAATAGTTTAGGTGAATAAGTAAAAAAGCAATCATGTTTATAAAAATTAAAAACATGTAACTCATACTAAGGAAAAAAATTAATTTTTATGAGCTGATGTAGTCAGTAGAAACATTACAAAGTTGTTAGCTTATCATAATTTAGTATCAGGAAAAACAATCCAAAGAGAAGTTTCTTTGGAGTGTTCTGTTTGTCTAGTATTTGAAGAAGTTCTGTTTGTCTAGTATTTCTTCTATTGTCTAGTATTTGTTCTGTTGTCTAGTATTTTTAGAAACATTAAAAAGTTGTTATTTTATCTATCAGGAAACAAACCAAACAATCCAAAGAGATGTTTCTTTGAAGTGTTCTGTTTGTCTAGTATTTGTTCTATTGTCTAGTATTTGTTCTATCGTCTAGTATTTGTTCTATTATTTAGTATTTGTTCTGTTGTCTAGTATTTATAGAAACATTAAAAAGTTGTTATTTTATCATAATTTAGTATCAGGAAACAAACCAAACAATCCAAAGAGAAGTTTCTTTGGAGTGTTCTGTTTATCTAGTATTTGCCTCCTCTAGTTATATAATTTCACCTGGAAACTATTGCTACCATGAATTTTTTACTTGCTGCCTTTAACTAGTAGGAGTAATCTTTGGTTAAATCGGAAATGTCGAAATAACTTCCAGTATTGAGGACGATGCATTCTCAAGCAAGCTACTGTAGTCTCGTGTGATTATATAAGTTTTTGAAACATTCATGAACATGTACTGAAATTGCTCAAATGCAGAATAATATTTAACTATCTCTTTTATATTATTTTAAATAATTTTAGAGCATTTTTAACTTTTCAGTGGTATGAGAAAACCAATGAATTTTAAAGATTTGTTTAAATTACTTTTAAAAAATCTAACATGATTAAAATTAATTTAGGGATATTTCTTGTAATATCAAAACACGGCACAAGGAAAATTAATTTTATTTTCGAATGTAATTAGAAAATATTAAACAATTTTATAGAGAAAGCATGTATTTTTAGATACATGCTTTCTTAGCATAAAGCAAATAAATTAATTAATTATATTTGTACTAATATTCTCATCTTATGCATAATTTTCTTCTATTAGTATACTAAAAATATAGTAACGACAATACTTTAAAAATCAAATACATGAACAGAATTAAATATTAAACATGACTATCTATTATTGTAAACTAAGAAAGAGAAAATTTTAATGGATAGCATAAATGTATGAACATCTCTAATAATTTAATATCATCCGTTGTGAAGACTAGACTTATTTGACTTTTTGAATGAACATAATATTGTTCCGATAATATATAAAAAAGAATTTTAATTTACATATCTTATTTTTAGAAAATTAAATTTTCGCTAAGAGAATACAGAAATAAAATTCTCATCTGACAGGCAGTACATAATGTAACTTGTTCTGGATTGAGTGGAGAATGCGTTATGTAATGAACTGCTGTCAACAATTTGATATGTTAATTTAATTCACCAGCTTTGAGCGACTAAATTAATTGTCTCTGCCTATTACATATTTTTAGAAATATAGTTTAAATATATTCTTGATAAATTCAGAAAAGCAGGAACTATCTGTACTTGTTCATAATAGTTGCCGTGTAATTAATATAATATTTAGTTATTTACATACACATATATATATATATATATATATATATATATATATATATATATATATATATATATATATATATATATATATATATATATATATATGTATGTATGTATATTTATGTATGTATATATATGTATGTATATATATGTATAATTATGTATATATTAAAAACAAAAGTATTTGTGTTTTAATTTTTCTTATACAGAAAATGACTCCCTTACTTAAACTTAAATGGATGTTCGAATTTGGCTGTGGCTTTTATAAAATTTTAAACTATATTTTAAAATATTTTAAAGCTATTTATATGGAGAAGAGTAAATTCATTTCTTAATTCTTTTTAATTCATCTCATATGTTTATTCATATTAGAATGAAAATTCAAAAAAATATATGCTAAATTTCTTGCGTCAAATATTTTATAACAATTCTTGTCACATTTAATTAAAAAATTTTTATTCGAATCGAAATAATAATATTTTACTTGCTTTACCATATTAAAGTATAGCATTCTATATAATCTTAATAACCAAAATTAGTGAATATTTAAGAATATATGCTGTTTTTTCTTTTCTATATTTCTGGAATTTTTGAAAAATAAATTTTCTTCATTTTTTTTTTTTTTTTTTTTTTTTTGTTTAATAAAAGATTGAATATTTAAAACAAAGAAACATCGATATTTTTCGAATAATATAGCTCATTTAAATAAATATATAAATTCTAATATGAATCGCATATTCAAGATTAGTGCCGGCCAACTTGTCTAGTGTTCAGCGTGCCTGACTACGGATAGGGAGGTCTTGGGTTCGAATTCAGGTTCAAGCATGGATGTACTTTCTCTCTCTATCCTGTCTTTGTCCTTTCCTTGTGTGTGTGAATGAAGTATGAATGATGCCTACCCTATAAACGGGTCCCTATGGCATGTGTGAGGGTACGATGGTGGCCCACCCCCTGTGGTGCACCCGGGGCAACGCCTCGGGGGCTAAGATGTCGCTGTGTCTGGCCGGTTCCTTGGTATCAGGAAACAATTGATTAATAGACTCTATTGCAATTGTAACTGTCTACAATCTGCCATTTGGAAAAAAAAATATTCAAGATTTGTTTCTCATATTTTAGATATGTCAATGAGACTGAAATTCCCTAGTACACTAGGGAAGTAATTTTCGATTACGAGGGACTACACAATCTCTCGTTTCTTAATTGTCAATTGGTTAACTTTGTTAAACCTCTTATTTTTCAGTCAATATGGAATCTTTCTTGATTTGTTCTATAAAACAAGTTTAAAAGGAAAAATATTTTAAAGTTATTTATGTACTTAAATTTCTAAACTTTCCATTATACATTTTATAAATATATTTATCACCGAAAGTTTAGGAATTTATATTTTTTATAATCTAAACTTTCAATTATTTGTATTTATAAAATGTTACTATTTTATTTCAATATGATTATTTTATATGCATTTTTAGATAGAAATTAAAATATATTTTTTCATTTATTATTCATTATTTTTCGTGCATTAATGCGATGAAATGTTTAGAAATGTAAATATTAAAAATATTATAACCATGTAATATTAAAAATAAAAATGATTTTTATTTGTGATTACATAAAATTGTTGGACTGTTACTAATTCACAGAATTGCAAAAATTTTCCAAGCTATATTTTTCAAAATGGTTATTTTTTAATAGAATTTACCTTATAGAATATAAATTCTTAAAATTTTCAACTTAAGTTTACTCTTAATTATAATTCCCTTTTCGATTTTATAATAACGTTGAAATCAGTTGTTGATAACCAAATAATACCTCAACCACACATGTGCTAAAATTATCTGCTTAAATCCGGAGAAGCCAAATTCATTCCTCTCTAAGCACCATGGTCAAATAACGATAGAGCCCGGATGTCATTTTAAGCCAATATGTTATATTACCAAATACTGGATTCCAAATAATTAAGTTATTTGATATATGTAGTTCCAGAAATTGATGCATGATGCGTTAGATTCCATATCATCTAGGTGATATTATTTTTTATCTTCAAATTTAGTTTCGATTCTTATAACTATTTGTTTAATAAATATTCTTGAAAAAATAAAATACTCATTTAAATACAAAATTTATTAAATTCTTTTGTTTAACATTTTTTTTATTCTTTAAATTTCAAAGAATCAGTTTGAAATTTTGAAAGTTAATTAAAGAATATTCTTTAAAAGCGTATTACAGGTAAACATAATATTAACAACGTATTGAATTATTGATTTTTTTTTTAAATTTTTAAATGCAAAATACAATTTAGGTAAATTTAGTTATTGGTTTTATCATAAATATTTCAAAAAAGAAATATGCAAAGGAGATATATTGCTTAGAAAATATTTTTGAACAAATGGTTTTCCGTTTTCTAATTTCATTTAAATTTGAAGTGGGAAAGAGAATAGACAAGCATTAATATAAGGATATTAATGTTTACATTATTTTAGTATTAGGAACTCATACTGTATTGTTATCAACAGTTCATTTTGGGAAATAAGTTTTAAGTACGCATTTTTTCAGACTTCGGAGGGTGTTTCAGATGTATTTATGATCTCCACTACTAACCAATCAATCCACGAACTGAAAAACGAATCAATCCGCTATTAATCAACCACTATCAATGAAAAACGCTAACTTATCAAGCCACTATCTATTAAGAATCCCTAGTGAAGAATGAGAAGAAGTTGAAGAAAATTAGAACAGATTTCAGTAGCTAATCAGTTCACAATGTAACATATTGTATTGGAATTATTAAGTTGGAGAATAAGTTCGAAGCGTTTTTACCAATGACTTTTATTTAAACAAAAACAATAATTATATCAATAAGTTAATCAATTATAATATATTCACCGTTGATGTTTACAACCCCTTCTCACCTCTCGACCAATTTGTTGATGACGTTCAGCCAAAAATCGCTTGATCTGACGTCAAAGAAGTTGTTGAGCCAGTTTTTAAGGACCTCTTTGTTATAGAAGGTAACACCCTTCATATGGTTTGACAAGGAGCGGAAAAGATGGTAATCGGTCCGTGCAAGTTTCGGAGAATACGCCGGATGCTGAAGGACCTCCCATTCGAGTTCTTGAAGTGTGTCTTTGACAATTTGTGCAACATGGGACCTGGTGTTGGCGTGAAGGAGTATGACTTGGACCATATCGATCAAGTCTTTTTAGTTGAATTGCCTCATTCACGCTGTGTTGCTGGGCAATGTAGAGCTCCTTGTTGACTGTGGCATTCTTTTCGAGCATTTCCGAGTGCAAGCATTTCCGAGTTCGAGCATTTCCGAGTTCGAGCATACCAAGAGGTCCTTAAAAACTGGCTCAACAACTTCCTTGACACCAGACCAAGCAAATTTTGGCTGAACGCCATCAACAAATTGGTCGAGAGATGAGACGAGGTTGTAAACAGCAATGGCGAATATATAATTGATTAACTTATTGATATAATTATTGTTTTTGTTTAAATAAAAGTCTTTGTTAAAAACGCTACGAACTTATTCCCTACAACCTATATTTTCTTCTCTTTGTTTAAATTTGAAGTATTAAATAACACACTTATAATTCTCGAAACAACATATCTGAAATAGCTGGTACTGTAAAGCAAGTTGTTATTCAACATGATTCAAATTAAAATTTTCGTACGATTGGTTTATTTATCTTCTCAATTAACAATGCCAAAATTGTATACCTAAATTATATCAATAATTGGAGATTAAACGAATAGTTTGCTAAATTTCAATTTGGAATCCCACTTAATTATTTTGAAATGATATAATTTTAAAATGAAAACATTGATATTTTTATCATAAAGGATTTAATAAAATTAATTTTATTAATTTCAAAAAAAATATGATGTAAACTGATGTCAAGAATTTTTAATTCTGTATAGTTATACTGAAAATTATTGTAAAATTTTCTATAACTTTACTTAATTTGAAAGATTTTATTCAAAAAGTACAGCTTCCATAAAAACTGAACATTAATGTAATTGATGTGAAAGGCAAAAAAACTTAAATATATTTCAAGTATATAAATTCTTCAAAATAGTTTTTTAATTTCAAATAGATTTTACAATAAAAAATAATTCTATGGTTAAAGTGCTATAATAATTTATGGAATATTTAAGTATTTATAAATTTGAAATACTTTAATTCTATGTATTATCTCGGGATGATAATTTTTTGGTACTACAAATGTTAATTGTATTGTAGTCGCAATTCATAAGATTAGGTATACTAGATGATAGTTATCATGAGACAAATTCTATTTCATTTTCGAATGCATCAAATGTAGACTGCACATAGGGAGGCCCTGGATTCGAATCCCATTTCGAGCATGGATGTACTTTCTCTTTCTATCTATCTTGTCTTTGTCCTTTCTGTGTATGAATGAGGTGTGAATGGTTGCCGACCCTATAAATGGGTCCCTATTGCATGTATGGGTACTGAAGCAGTCCGACTCCACACCAAATATGGTTCAGTATGAAAAAGTGGAGCAGCGCACCCCATATTGCCAGCCTAGCTGGCACAAGACAAAAAGAATTATATTCAATTCATTTGTGTTACTTCTTTTGAAAAGGGGAGTCTCATAATGTAATTTTTAAACAACTTAACAAGAAATGTATTTATTAAATAAAGATAGTAGCATTAACACAAAATTAGAGATTAAGTTTAAAAAACCGTTTTTCCTGATGATTGATTAATATATTTTTAATTATATCAATATTTTATATCAAATATGTTTTTATTTCAAAAATACATTTATTAGTTTAATTTTAAAAAAACAATCACAGAGATTTAATTTTACTTTAAAAAGTAAATTGAGATGAAGAACTATTTTTAAAAAAAATTCATAGGCTTAGGTATACTAGATAATAGAGTTATCATGATTTTATAATGATTAAATCATAACTATATTTTTGATTTAATCATTACAAAATCTATGATTCACATGTGTCACAATATTTTGGAGTTGCGTCTCAAATATATAAGAAAATTCTATATTATTTTGCAATTTTATGTTGTATAAGGATATTAATCAGACATTTTACAATTGAGTTTTCTAACTAATATCATCAATTTTAATCAACTTTCATATTTCTATCTGTCATAATTGGATTTTTAAAGGCATGTATTCATAAAATTTCATTTTAAATTTCTTAATGCATGTAAAAAGGACGCATAATAAAGCACTTACAATTTTTCTTTGTAAATTATATGATTAATTTAATGTAGTACATAAGAAGCACTCATATGAGAAAATTCTGTACTTAAATGCTTATTGATTACTTTTAGAAAAAAAATTTTACCATTATTTAAAAATGGTAAATTTTAAAAAAAAATCATAAAATGGCTTTTTTTTAGATGAAAGAAAAAATTTCTTAAGAGCTAATTTGCTCGTTATTAGCATTCAGATTTTTTTTTACTTTAACATGATTTCATTTCATTTTAAATTTGCCATTAACTACTATTTTTTTAACTTTTATCATTAGACCGGTAAATGTGTCATTAGTTTACAATTTTTTACTTTAATAACTCACATTCATTCTATAGCAACGTAAATGTTAATAACAATTAAAATACATTTCATTTTATTTTGGAGGAAAATTAACATAGTTTTTTTTATTTTGAGGAACTAACTCACGGGTATAAAAAGAAATAATAGATTTTTAACGTAGCAACGACTTTCTTATAATTTATGAATATAATCTCTTGTAACTTGTTAAAAACTATGTCATTAACAAAATTATAGGAAAAATACACATTTGTAAATTTAACATGTGTACAATTACGCAGAAAAATTTATTGACAGATTCTGTAATTAAACGATAGTAAGCGAACTTTCAAAATGTAGGATATTAAGTAATATATTATTGCCCTAATTTTAAAGTTTATTTTAATAATTGTTTTGAATACATATGAACATGATTTAAAATTCCAAAAACAATTACACAAAACAACAGATAACTGAAAAGTTTAATTTCCGTATCTTATTTAATGCTCTTTCATCTCATTGCTTCAAAATACTTTACTCCGTTTACTAACCAAATGGTTTCTAATTTTTAAATTTTATAATAGGATCATTATCTGTACACTAATACAAAATGCATTATATTCTACTTGAAGTTCTTGTACTCCAAAAGAATTAAAATGAAATAAAAATAATTTAAAAGTATTCAAAAAATAAATACTATTTATTTAACTTTGTTTATTATACAATTAATGAGAGAGAAATTTGGATTTTTTATTTCCTTAAGCAAGTTTCGTATCAAGAAAGCAAAAAATAAGGATAAAAATGTAACACTCGGAAAAAAATTCATTATTAATAAATACTTATGATAACTTGAAACAAAAAATCCAATAAGGATAAAAAAATAATTATCAATAAACATATTTTCTTTTTTTAATTCTAGCTAATTGAATTAGCTATATTAACGTGAAAGAATTTCTATCTTAATTTATTTAAATGTAGATGTTTAATTATATCAATGATGTTTATTGTAAACTTTACATTTCATAAAGTTTTATAAAAAATAAATTTTAGTTACAAATTTTATTTAATAATTCAGTAATTGAAATTACAGATAATTCATAAGGAACATTTTCCATTTAAGTTATCTTTAATAAAAATTTAAATAGCAGCGTTGTCTTTCTTTTCCACATTTAAAGTCCTTATTATTATTGAAAATCTTACAATATCAAATACTTAGTATTATTGTTCATGCGAATTTTCTTCAGTGAATAGCCTGAGCAAAATCAACACATATAATCAATTATACCTTTTTTGTTATTTTTAATTCAAAAATATATCAAAGTTTCTTAAAACGTGCATATCTCATTATATTCTGAATGAATAAGTTATTATGAAAAACTGCATATTGTAAGTACTAGCGAAAAAAATCTTTGTACCAACATCTGCTTTATCTAAAATTAATTTTGTGCAGTACAACTATATACGAGTATTATCTTACTTCATTAGTTACGTAGAAATAATAAGCTGTAAATTAGGTATGTACTAATACAATAGTACTAATGCAGTAAAAGCTTATTATTTTTTTAAAAAATTAATGCCCATAACATAAAAATTCATAAATATTAATAAAGTACATGAGAAAACATACGCACATGTAGACTAGAATATTATATAAAGTTTATGAGTTATATAATATGTTGCATATGTGTATATAAACATGTGACAATAAAAGCGTTAAAAAAAGCAGTAGCAACTCAAAAAAAGCAATAAAATTTTATATAAAAAGAGCAATTCACAAAAATACAAAAGTGATGTTTATCGCGACAAAATACATTTATAAATAAAGATCTTATACTATATGCTCAGCAATTTGTTTAATAAAACTTGGTGGAAAGACTTTCAACAAAACGTCTAAATATCCCTTGAAAGAATGAATAAGTGAAAATGAAGTCTTCTAAGGAATAACTGTCTGTTCTCCCACACTTATTTGCTATAGTTTCTTACTTATTTGCTATAGTTTGCTATAGTTGCTATAGTACGCAAAATGCTTTACAATTCATCTCTTTGAATACGGCTTTGCAATCTAAGCAAATGATGCTTAGTTAAGATCAAATATTTTCGACTGATGAGACATTTGGATAAAAAGATTGTCTTGGAAGTATGCAGATACTTTGCATCTTATTTTAAACTATACACAACATGTGTAATCAATTGCTATCCTGATAATAATGAGCTTTTGAGATACCCTGTAAAAACTCCTGTTACTGGACAGATTACGCTTCCCACTTACCATTATGCTGCCTTATTGTCAACAATGATTGTTAAAGTTAATATGCATTTCTAGACAGTAATCATGATGCGACGTTTCTAAACGTTATGGTAGTGCACAGTTATAACAGGAGTTAACCAGTCACGAAGTCGCTATAAGACTTTTCATTATGAAAATAATTGGCTAGATACAAACTTGAAATACCTGAAAATACCCAAATAGGACATTTTGAGATCCAAAATCTACTTCGACATGATTGCAAAAGATGGTTTCCCTCTTGATTTAATGGTAATCTTCTTAACATATACTACGTCTGTGAACACTAAAACACCAATTAGCGAATATTGTTTCTCCTCGACATAGGAACATCAAGAGTTATTCTGCATCTTCTTCGAAATTTCAACGGAAATGACGTAGGAAATTAGTGAAGCAAGTCTCTGGTAAGCATATATACACCTTTGCTAACATCACATGTCAACCGCGTGAACAAATATCTACTTCTGTGACCTCTACATTTGCAACATGCTGCATTTCTTTTTTCCGACTACTTTTCTACAGCCCATATATTGTTGATGCGTATAGGTACCTATTCTCTACGATTCAACACATTATACAACTTATTCATCTCTCTTCATTTTTTTATCACTAGGTTTTACTTCTGTGAGGGACTACATTAATATTTTTACTTATAGAATTTAAGTTTCTAACTATAGCACTACAAAAAACTAAAAGTTAATCGTTTAAATGCTTCATAAATCAAATTATATAATCAAATTGATTTTACCAATATATCTAACAGACTACCATTTAAATCCAAGCTGTAAATAAATTGTTTCGTGATGCCTAAATTTTGGTTTTTGAAATTGCCAAGTGTAAATGAAATAGTCAGCAAAGTGCCAAAAACTGTTACCAAAACTACAAAGCCAGCAGTCATTTGAATTTCTCTTATGTATGAACAAGCATAATATAAATTATCATTGTGAATTCAAGTATTATTAATTCAATGAAGAATTTCATACTTCAATGTTAATTTTTATGATTCATTAATTTTAATTCTGTAAATTTTAAAGGCACATTTGTCGCTAAAGTATTAACGATTGTTTGTCAATTTCGTTATAGATCTCGAAAATTTTACAATTACTTATTTAATTTAAGCGTTTGAAGTTGTTATCATAGTGGATTAATTGTACTCACTCTTCATATATATCTTATTTAATAATATGTTAATGAGACTAAAGTCACTTCCATTTGTATTTTGTCAAAAATTATGAAAACTTTTATAGTTAATGAAAGTGTACGGAATTTCAACTTTTTTTCTGTTTTGCAAATTTTGACACAATCTAATTTTTATACAAAATGCATGGAATTTAAACTGTGAAAAACTGTTTCGTAATCAAACTGATGTATACTTGTAAAATAAGAATTAAGATCCACTGAAAACCATTTCTATAAAATATAAAACTTGAATAAAAAGTTTATGTAAATTAATAGATTGAAAAATGTATATTATATAATTTTCACTTCTATTCCTCATGTTAATTATTCTACTATTTTTAGACAGTAAATATTATATATATAGCTAGAGCAAAATGAATAAACTCAATTATTATATATTTTAGATATTTCCTGTTATGAAATTCTGTAACGTCTCTTTAACTGAAGTATATTTTGATTAGTTTCTTAATGAACTAACAGTGAAATCATCTTAAAACAATTAGGAAATAAGAATCTTTCTTAGATGTAAGAGTATATACGTATATGATTAAGCTAAATCAAAATAGTATAGCAAATGGTATATTCTGAATTTGTAAAATATAAAAAATATACAATGAAATTTTTAGAAAACATAAATGTATATGTATAACACTAAAGACAGATATGGTCTTAAAATACAAAAATAAGAAAATTTTGATACTATGATCAACAAGAAAATAATGTGAGTTCTGACTAAAATGTTACTCGGAGCTTCCCCAAATAAATTATGATAAAAGTTATGTTTAATGAGTGAGGTTAGAATTTGCTGTTGGATATAACATCATATAGTTTATAGGAAAATAAATTAATGATTAAATGCTTGTTGATTGATTTATCGATAGTTGATATAGCTCCGAGGTATTTACAAATACGTGTTACCGGAATTTGTCAATTTATAGATATGTTAACATAATTTTTTCTAAAGATCTGATAATTCATCAGAATGTAGTTATTTTTACATCAACCCTTATTATTTTAAAATAAAATTTAATATTCTAATTACATTTAAAAGAAAAAATAAAAATGTTATGTAGTTATCAGCTTCAAATTATGGTTATAATCCAATTTTAGGAAGAATTTGATGTAATTTACAGCTTTAAAGTAATTTTACCCATTTGACATCTGTGATTAGTTAAATAAATTTATATTTGAGTTTTTTAGGGAATAGGAAAAGCAATACTATTTTTTAGTTATGAGAATTAATTTGAGTACACTGACAAATTTGAAGTCTTGGAGTTTGCATATGATTTCTCAGATTTTAACTGGAAATAATATAAAATTCATCGTATATAACAGATTGAAATATAATTAATTTTTCAAAAAAGCAATTATATTACATAAAAAAATGTTTATAATACAGTTAAACACGCTTTTAATTTTGTACTCTAATCATATAGTTATATTTACTTACACATTTAAATTTATGAAACTAGAAATTTATGTCGACACTTATATCATAATAATTTAATAAAATAAAATTTTCAATAAAAAAAGTATCTACATTATATTAAATATTATAAAACAGTTATCAAAAAGCGAATTATTTCTGATATAGTTTTATTTAAAATAATCAAAGCTAGGACGATTGCCTAGTCAGTGATTCATTTCGTGAATAATGTTTTTGACATCTTCTTCTCTCACATAGCTATTATATGCACAGATAAAATAATCGCCACAGTGAAATATTAAAGTATTACGAAGGTTCGCATCAAACATTTAAAGTCAATAGCAGAAACGTAATACTTTGACTGATAAATTGCAGAAAAGATCTTTTACAGAAGAAGGTTGAAATCTATTCCTATTGAAAGCTAATGATAATGTTTTCAAAAAAATTCAGCATGAGGTATATAAAAACTATTTAGCCATCGGAAAATTATGATTACTTAAAACCATTTAGTTGAAACAAATTAACTTTACTACACAAACAAAACTGTGATATTCCCTATTTTTAAGTGTAATTCTATAATGTTACATTTTTGATAATAATAATATGTCATTGGCTAATTTCGTTTGCTGTTTTATCAGCTTTTAAAAACTAATAATATAAATTGAAATATTCTAAAATTTTATGGTAATAGTCACATATGTAAAGAGAATAACTGCTTCATTTCATTTCACACACTTCCAAATTCCAATCTTAGACTATATATTAAATATTATTTATACTTCGGATTAATTTATTATAAAATTTTGGGTTATATAGAACAGTATCAATAATAATAAAATATGCATACAGTAGAAGCTACTTTTTAAGAATTCATGGATACCAGTAAAATATTGAAATATTATGTATAAGATTATTAAGATCTGATCTTCTTTACTCCAAACTACTTTATCTTTATGAATAAAATACTATAAGAAAAGCATAGAAATATATGCAAGATAAGATCCATACTTAAAAACAATGCTTACTTTCATTTTATTGAGGGAAAATCAGACTAACCAATCACTAACTTTTTAAGTTTAACAATTGCATTTTTAGATGTATATTTTTCTTATTTTCAATTTATAAAATAGTTTCTCCGTTTTTTCCTTCAAAAATCTTAGCTGCGAAACAAGCAGCTAAATCTTTTTAAAAACTTAGCTCCTTGTTTCACTAACAGTCAATGCATCATTTTATTATTCAATATCTGGAAATTCATTTTCCTTCTCATTCATTATATTTTCAGTTATTTCATCATCTTCAGAGCATATCACATAAAAGTCGATTTAAAATGGCCTCAAAAAAATTCAATGCATGAATGACACATTTCCTCGGTCAAATCATCAAATAAATTACTTTGACTTTCTTCAGATACTTCAGTTTCTTTAATAAAAAGCTTGCCTGTTGAAATGCTCTCTATATTGCCTTTTCTTCAACATCACTCCAAGCATTGATTGACAAATGTATTGCTCCTATAAGGTTAATTTCATGAGATCACTCCAACCCCATAATCACTTTTTGAAAATGTATCCTATGGTATTTGCTCTTGAAGCTATTGTTCATGTTCTGTTCCATGAGCAGTGAAACAGAAGTTACATTATACGGAAGAAACTAACTCTGAATTGATTCAAGATCTGGTACTTCAACGTGAGTTGAGCAGTTAGCCACAATTAAAAAAACTTGATTGTTATCTGAGAGCAACGTTGATCTTAGTCTCGCAACCAATTTTCATAAATGTTCCCAATCATCCAACTTTCGTGTTAGCGTCACAGGCAGTTGGTAATTTTCAAATGCTTTTTAAACACAGCTAGGATTTATATAATTTCCTATAGAAAAGAGATACAGTTTTTATATTCTTTTCACGTTTGCTGTGATCAGCGCAAACTATTTAGTTTTCTTTTTTTTTTATCCCGAACGCATTTATAGTATTTAAATTTAGATATTTTGGGGGTAATATTTTGAAAACATAACTATGAGAACATCACTTGAGTCATACTCAGAAAGTAGTGATTTTCACACTCAATTTTAGAAGTTTTATTCCCAGTTTCACTTTAACCGCATAATTCTTTAAGGTTCAAACCTTAACTGGCTTCGAATTTATGGGGGCAACCATCTGATGTTTTGAATTTTCTTCACATTTTATCTTCATAGCAAAGCAGTTTTACTTTTTTTTAATGACATTTCCATCATCAGAAACGTTCCTTCCTCTCATTTTCCTCAGTCAAAAAAGCAAAAGTTTTTCCATTTTAGGACTCTTTGTTCCAGTATAATATTTTTGAGAGAGAGTAATTTTGCTGTTTCTATTTTCTTTTTCAAGGATTTGTGTCTAAATTTATAAAATTGCCGACAGGTGTTCTTCGAAATTTCATAGATTTTGTCAGTTTATGTCTTAAATATTTTTCCGTCTACCTCTCTTAAAATTTTCTTTTTTAATTCGATTGATAAACACCTTCCCTTCTTCATCTGCGGCAAATCCTCAACAGAACCGGCTCTATCACCTTCTCGACAAATAATACTTCGTAAATTTTATTGTTCAAATGAAACGAAACCAACTACAGATCAACATTCAAATTCTCAGTTTTTATCCCTATTTATATGTTTTCAAGCTCTAAGAGAAGAGGAATATTTTCACTTTTCTTTGTTGTTACCTACGGGAAACATAGGCGTCGAATTCAACACCATAGTTATATTCCATAAAATTTCTGTTCCTTCAATATCTGAATTAAAAGCAGAGGTTTCTTCATTGTTCCAGAATGGATCAAGTACTCGGTTGTTATATAAAAAAACAAATAAAAATTGAAAGAAACTGGTCATAGAGAATCAAAAAATTTAAAAACGTAAACCAGATTTTTCAAAATTTTGTTTCATAAATGGGAGTTAAAATAGTCATAGTATAAAGGTAGGTACTAGCCACTAATTCGTAGAACTTAAGGTAAATACTAGCCACTAGTTCGTAAAAATTTGAGTGTTTGTCAATTAGGGATTTTAAAAATCAAGCGTCTACAGTATTCACTTGTCTAATTAATGGTAAAAAGTATCAATCAAGAAATATTAATTTAATAATCTGAATCTATAAGATAAATGAAACTGAAAAGTAATTTTTCTTCTTAGGATTATAATATATTTAATAGAGTATGTAAATATGGCAAATTCAATACATGTTTTAAAAGGAATTCTATCAATATACTACTATAAAATAAGTCACTTATACTAAAATAAATAAAATTTAAATATGATAAAGTGTATAATAGAAAATACTTGCATAATTTATTCTTTATGATTCAACAGGGGAAATAAACATTAAATTTTACAAGCACTTTCAAACACTTATTTTATAGTTTTTAGTTTTTTCCTATACGTTTTTTAATTCCCTGTCCTGCTTTTCTCTGTTAGTTAAATATACAGATTAATTTTCATACTTTAAGTAGCACTTTTTTTATTTTTATAGTTTGGATTTTTAACAATGCTACCATATCATGGTAAAAATCTTTTAAATCTCAAAGCGAAACTGTCTTATTTCTTTCATTCAACTGTTAATAATATCTATCAATAGAAAATTCACACCGCTGAGCATATTAAAAAATATAGTTAAAAATTAATTATTATCGGCCGTGTTTTAATAGATAACCTGCTTTTTCTTCAATGTAAATTCCTGCAATAAATTTATTTTAAATGGAGTTTTTCATATGAAAGCTATTTTACAGAAATGATTTATATTCTGTATAAAATTAAACAATCACTTAGACCTTCAGAAGAGGAACTGAAAAATTATTAGACGGATAGCATTTACCTTAAATACGTGAAACTTTCTTTATTATCTTCATTTGTAACAATTTAAAGCATTCTTTCTGTGTTATAGATTATACATAAAATGTTCAAACGAACCTAACATTATGTTTAAATGCACTATTTTTTAAAGTTTTGTAAAATCTTGAAATTTGCTTTTTTTTTCTGCTCATTCATATTATGATGAACGGATGAACAAAATTTTAATTTTAAAAGTAACTTTTGAAACAATGTCTAAATGTTTATTTCAACATTTACTATATTTACAATATATTTTTGCAATAAATGAAATTAGACATTGAACACTTGGAAAAATGCTAGACATTATAGGAATATATGCATTGAAATGGAGAATATTTTGCTTTTCTCAAAAATATGTATTTTAAATTTGTTAGTTGATATTTCTAACGAAAGAAAACCATTTTTAAGTACATAAAAATAAACTATATTGTTCAAAGTAAAAGTATTTTAAAATGCATTCCTTGTTTAGACAGTCTACAAACAAGAAAATATTTCAACAGAATTTAAAATACCGGAAAATATATAACATTTCTTGTTCAAAAATATAAGAAAATGCTGGAAAACATCAAAATGGATATGTTTTTTCCATTGAAATACGCTGTTGGAACACTGATTTCAACAATTTTTGAAAATCAATATTTTCTTCAGACTTACAAAATTCAATTTTTCTTTTCCTTCGAAACAAAATATCCGTTGGATATGCAGCGATAATATGGTAGAGGTATTTTACGTAAGAGCTCAGATAATTGATTACATATTATTTCTGTGATACATTTCTTAACTTTATAAGCCAATATTTATATAGTGTAATTAGTTGTGCAAATGAGAATTTTACACTATGTAATTTTACAGGAAGAAGTTTGAAATGCTTACATGCGAAAGAATAATAATAGTCCAAGCTCTTTATAGTTATTCAAATAAACAGAAAATAACTTCCTAACCTATAATTTTTGTGTTGATACCATATGCTATTGAAAATATGATACCAAAAAGATAATAATATGGTAAAACTTAGAGTTACAACTATACTAATAAAAAGATAATAATATGGAAGCACTTAGAGTTACAACTGTACTTAAAGTATGCAATCAAAACATTTCCATCAATGTTTACATCAATGAACGACAATATGAATTAATGACTAGAAATTCATTCGTTGGAGTGGAAATTTTTTAATTCAATAGTTTATCATTGAAACGCAAGAAAATACTTTTATATCTTAGTATCTGCATGCGTATTTTTTAGAGTGGATATTTGGGAATTTACTGGATTCTTACCCTGAAAAGACTGAATAAGGAGCCATTTTTCAGAAAATATCCGAAGAGACAATATTTTATTTATTTTCATATACAATGTCTGACAATAACCTTTAATTATTAAGTTGTCATTTACATTATGAAAAGATTTCATAATAATGACCAAGTAATAGTACATTTTATTGCTAAGTAAAGTTATTGATTTTATCGCATCGCTCTTAAACGCTGAAATTAATGTTGCAGGAAACATAAAAAAAATGTTGCACTTACACTTTTTTGAGTGACAACTGTTAAAAATAAATGGTTTTAGAATAAAAAAAGAGAATTTTTCTATAATTTTACTTAAACATTCCTTAAATATTTCCTATTAACTCTAATTTCTGCTGGATTGCAAAATGCAGTCACAAATCTTTTATATTAACTTTAATCTATGAACTAATCGTATCAAATCTTTTTAGACACATTTAAAGTGCTGCCTTCGAAGTTAAATTATTGCTATAAAAAGTTGCGTTCCTCTTACTTATATATTTTGCAGCTGTATTATAATATAATTCTCCTGTGCACTATTTTTCGCCAGTAGTCTACGTGTTCCCATTTATTTGTGAGTGTAATTATTTTTAATAGAATTTGCTTGGGACATGAGGCAAAACAAATTATATTAAGTTCATTATTACTTCATAACATACATTTTAAAGTCTTATAAAGACACTTTTCGGCGAAGTTCATTAATTTCATTGGGGTTAATTTGCTGGAATTATTGGTATGGGGAGAAGTATTCAATATCTCAAAAAAAAAGTAGAAAAATGGAAAAAATGATGAAAACTATAAAACTGTTAGTTGTAAGAGACTCTCCATTCCCTAATTTCAGTAAGTAAATTAGTAGTTTTTTAAACTTAACTTTAAGATCATTTGTTCTCCATTGAATTCTGAATCCGAGCTCTATTCTAAAAAACAGATTTAGAACAAAAATTCCACAAAACGACTTTAAAATAAAGTCGTTTGAATCCTTCAATTTGATTTCAAGCTCAGTAATTTAAAAGTAATGAGTTATTTATATGACAAGTTTCAAAGAAGAACTAGATTTTCAGTATAACATTAATTTGAAAAATATTAGAATTATTACTTAATAAAATGATTTTTCAATTTTTTCCATTATTTAATTATTGAATTCTTGTTTGAAGAAAGCTCAATATTTTATTAGTCTAAGGTTAAAAATTTACTCATTTTCTAACATAAGCCTAATGGTTCATTAAATATCATTTTTGTGTAAGTTTTTATACCAAATGTAAAATCATAAATTATACGTAATTTTTAAACAAACGGAACTTCTCTCACCTTTGTGTACGTTTGCTATTGAATTAGATCATACTAGATTATACTTATCTAGTTTGATTATGATACTAGATTAGTATCATAATCAAACTAGATAAGTATAAATCATAAGTTTTGTTTGAAATGTGAGCTGATATTTTGCATATTGTTATGATCAAGAATTACATATTGTAAATCCGTATTAAATTCTATAATTTAATTTTGAAACATATGTATAATCTAACTTGATTCAAAATGGAAGTAAATAATATTTTAATGGTTCTTGCACTATATGATTATTTCCGATAGAGTACAACTCTGGATGTAAAAATCCAATAATTGTCTTTCATTCATTAATATAATTTTTATTTTGGGTTTTGTAGCAGACGAAAAATTTGGTCATTTATTTATCTCAAATGAGAAAGGAACTCCATATAAAAATGCAACGTAACATGAAGGCACTGGTTAAAGTTGCCCATAATCATAAGTATTGAATCATTTGGTGTAGCAGGTGGATTTATTTCTTTTTCAATCAGAAAGAAGTATTGACTAATTTTTTATAAGCTATTATTTTTGTAGCAATTTTATGTATTTCTATAGTTAGAAGCAATCCTTAACAACCTGCTCTCATATCTCACTGATTCATGATTTTCTCCCTCAATCTTTTAACTAAATGAAAGAAATGAAAGAAGATTGGTTGAATATTAACCTGATCTACATATAAATAAATTCTATATCTATCGATGTATGACGAAACAACTCAATTCTAACCCTTTTAAATTTCTTGTAAAATGCTTCTTTATTGTAATCTAGATTTTAAGCAATATTCTTAATTATGCATGGATTATAATTCGATTATTGAAGTAATATAAGGAATTTGTGAATTAATTATGAAGATTTAAGATTAGAAATTACCATACATTGTTTTTAATATCGCGACTAGATATTTTTTCATTAGAAATTAAGTTAGCGAACTGTAATTATATTTTTCAAGCTTCTGTTATATTTCGATCCTATTACAAATAAGGTACCTAAAAGTTATTTAATATAGCCGAATTTAGAGCGATGAAATATGAAACGGTACTTAACATTTATTGTCGATTGACAGTTCGCTGTTATACAGATGCTCAAACTGACCCATTTCCAATAGTACATTTATCATCGAAACACAATATTCCGACCCTGTATATGCAACGTTAAAATTTAATTTTTCTGCTCACCAGATGGCGCCAATACAAAACATCGCTCTTTGTCAGTCAAGCAATAAAATTTGTAAACAACGGATCTGCGTTTCTGTGTACCAATATTTTGGTCCGTTAAGCCGGAGCATTAAACTAGCTTAAAATTATTATGGCGAATGCATAGAAGCGGCCAATGAGTGTTGAATCATAAAACATCAACAAAATGATTGATTGAAAGAAGGTTACAAAACCAAAATGGATACCCTCCTTAAAACCAAAAATATAATAAAAGGTAATCTAACTCGTATAATTTCGCCAGTCAATAGCTTACAAAATCAAACAAATTTTCTTTCTATTATTTAAGTGTATTCTTCGTGAATTCTTTTTAGACATTGAAATAAGGAAACAAATAATGATATTCTTTATGCATGTTCTGATTCAGAATTCGAGACATTTGAAAGCGAAATGCATGAACTGCTTTCTAAAATAAATAATCTAAAAATTATTCTTAGAGACGAATCATGGAAACTTTCAAAAAATGTTTGTCATAAAGAATTAATGTCAACAATGTTAAACTTCCTAGAATAGAATTACCAGTTTTCACTTCTAATTACATAGATTGGATTTCTTTTCGTGATTTATTTTTATCGAGTGCTGGTAATAATGATAGTTTAAGTAATAGTCGAAAATTGCAATATCTTAAACTTTCCATTAAGGGAGAAGCGTTAACATTATTTTCGTCTATTCAATTACAGATGAGAATTTCAAATTAGCTTCGGATATGCTTACTGAGAGCTCTGAAAACAAAACAGAAATTATAAACGCAGCATTAAATAAATTCATTTCTCAACCTATTCTTAAACATGAATCCACAGCGGGTTTGAGTAAATTAATTGATACACAACAATGAATTGATACATTAAAAATCCTGAAACAGCCTGTTGAGCATTGGGATACAATTATTATTTTTCTTTTAAAAGGTAAACTTGATAATGAAACATTGAGAGTATTGGCGTTAGAGCAATCAAACAGAAAAGTTTCTTCTTTCACTGAATTCAAATCATTCATCTTGAATAGATCATACGCGCTTTCGTCTTTGGCGAAGTGCCAAAAAGATAAAGTAGGTCAATTTAATGGGAGAACTATTGCAAATCATAAACAAAATATATATTCTTTTTCATCTCAGATCGTTTCTAATTTATGCATTTATTGTCGAAATGGTTCTCTCATTTGCGATTATATAGTTATAATAGTTTCTTAGATCTTCCAGTAAAAGAAAAATAGAAACTAATTAAAAAAACATCATTTATACGCTAAATGTTTAAGAGATAATAAAACTCATCCTATTTCTAAATGTCGCGCAAGCATGTGTAAATTATGTTCGAAACCACATAATACATTATTGTGTTCGTAAAATACACATGATACAAAAATTGAAACACAAACAATAGATGAACTTTCTACTATTAGTAGCAATAATATAGTTGTACCTGTAACAAAAACAGTTTTATTGCCAACAGCAAATGTTAATGTTAAGGACATTAATGGTACATTACATAAATGCAGAATTCTTATCGATTCAACCAGCCAAGGCTCATTTATTAGGGAAAGTTGTGTAAATTTATTGCGTCTTAAACGTAATAGAGTTAACATAAATGTTGATGGGCTTTGTTCTTTCTCGAAATGTAGGTAAGGTCTCGGGTTCGGTATAATTGCAAATATCATCTCCATTTTATAAAAACACACATATCACTGTAGATGCATTAATTATACTATAAATCACTTATGACCTTCCTCAGTTCAAAATTGATGCTTCCACATTAACTTTATTTAAAGAAATACAACTGGCCGATGTTAATTGCTTTCTGTCTGGTCCAATAGACATTTTCCTAGGTGCAGATGTGTTAGGAGAAATCATGCTTAATTAAAAACATTACTATTCCTGGACATTTGTTAACTGCACTAGAAACATTTTTCTGATGGGTTGTTTTAGGAAAAACAAACAATATCTTAAAAACAATAATTACAAATCACACTAGTTGTACCACAATTGAGTATCAATTTGATAAATTTTGGCAGCTAGAAGAAGTTTTTGAAACAAAGCAGGAAATAGCAATCTTATTCAAAGAAGGAAATCGCATGTGAAAATCGCTTCGAAAAAACATTCTTTCGTTATTCTATAGGCAGATTCACTGTCAAACTTTCATTTAATGACTCAAACAATGAACTTGGATCATCTAGAGGCATTGCACTGCGCCGTCTTCAACAAATTGAACTATGCTTTTCTAAAAATCAATCTCTACTTGAACAATATCATGAATTCATGGACGACTACATAAAACTGGGACATTTGGAATTAATTCCTGAAAGTGAAGTTAACGTTCCAGCCAAATCTAGCTTTTATCTTATACACCATCTAGTTACCAACAAAATGTGGAGGCAAGTTCCGTGTAGTGTTTGATGGATCTGCTGAATTATCCAATGTGCTTCTCTTAATGATATACTCATGGTAAGACCACAAATACAGATGGATTAAACTACATTGCTTATTAAATTTAGGATGCATAAAAAAGTGGTTACTGCAGAGATTGAAAAAATTTACCGACAAATAGCTTTACATGATTCAGATTTCCAAAGAATCATCTGGCTCAAATCAAAATGTGACGTAGTGAAGGATTATCGGTTAACAAGACTGGCTAATGGCACCGCCTCAGCCCCATACCTGGCTGTAAAATGTCTACAAAAATTAGCAGAAGGAGAAGTAAAGAAGTATCCATTAGCTTCTAAAGCAGTTCTCGAGGATTTTTATGTCGAAGATCTCATGTCTGTAGCGAACTCAGTTTTCCAAGCCATGGAACTGTATCAACAATTAATGTAAATGTTGTCAAGTGCAAAATTTCCCTTGAGAAAATGGGCTTCAAATTCTAACGAATTCTTTAACTCAATTGATCCATATTTATGATTATCAAACACTTCTTTAAGATTAGACAATGATGAAACTATGAAAACATTGGGACTACTTTGGCAACCTGAATTGGATGTATTCTTCTTTAAAACTACTCAACCATCTCTTGAAGATAACTTAACTAAGCGGACATTACTCTCAACGATTGCAAAAATATTTGATCGTCTTGGATGGTTATCTCCAATTACTATTCAGTATAATTTAATAATTCAAAACCTTTGGAAAAATCAATTGCAATGGGACAATGCTATTCCTTCAGCCATAGTACATGAATGGAAGCAATTTACAGAAAAACTTTGTTCGTGAAAGACGTTTAAATACCCAGATTCTTATTTTGTGATTCAAATAACCAATTTCAATTACATGGCATCAGTGATGCCTCAAAAAAGGCTATGCAGCAGCAATTTATTGTCGCTCAAACGCAAGTACTGGTGAAGTTAAAATGCATCTAGTAATAGGTAAGACAAAGAGAGGTTGCTCTACTTAAAACTGTTTCACTTTCGAGATCATAACTATGTGGTGCTCTGCTGTTAACTAAATTGATGGACATCACTTGCAAAGCTATGAACACACCGATTTCACAAGCTGAATTTTATAAACATTCTTCCATCGTTCTATCATGGATTGGTTCTTCTGCCAGCCGATGAAAATGCTTAGTGGAAAATAAAGTGGCAAAAATACAAACTCTTTCTTTTCCTAACCACTGGTATCAAATTAGTGAAAACATTAATCCTGCTGATCTTGCTACTCTTGGCACATCATCTTCAGAACTACTTTCTACATTATGGTTAAATGGTCCGAATTTTCTATATAACTCACTTTCTTTTCAGATAAAGCAGCCTAAAGTACCAGTTAGTGATCCTGTTCTGAGGAAAAGTATTGTACTTGACAATCAACCACAAAAAACAAACATTCCTTTACTGACATTGATATTTTTCATAAATATTCAACTTTTTTAAACTTAAACGTGTAACAGATTGTGTTTAATATTTATGAACAATTGCAGAAATCCATGAACAAATTAACTGGATTTTTATAAACTTGTGAATTAACTATGCATAAAAATAGTTAAAACTAATGAGTTTAATAATGAGATCAATGCATTACAAAAAAAAATAAAAAATATCGTGTAAGAGTAAAATTTTATCTCTAAATCCATTTTTTTGATATAATTCAGATATTCCTAGAGTAGGTGGTCGTTTGTATCTAACGACCACCTACTCTAGGAATCGTCAAATCTAGTATACGATCAGAAACATCCTATTTTGCTGCCAAGAAGGCATATATTAACTGATCTCATTGTTAAATATTTTCATGTATTGTAGAATAGTATTGGATTGTAGGTGTTAGAAACGTCACTAGGCATTTAATCGAAAATGTGTAAAATATTGTAAAATAAAAGCTTCTGTAACAAATCAGAGGATGGGCGATTTACCATCTTCTCGCATTTCTCTTGCTCCTGCATTCTTGTGGAGTAGATTATGCTGGTTCTTTTCAAATTAAAGCATGCAAAGTAAGAGGCTCCAAATCATACAATGAGTATATAGCACTTTTTGTTTGTTTTAGTACAACAGCTATACACCTAGAATTAGTTACTGACTTATCAGCGGATGCGTTCAGTGCATCTCTTAAGTGATTTATTTCTCATAGGGTAAATGTAGTGATATCTACAGTGACTGCGGTATTAACTTTATTGGTGCAAAGAGCAAAAACTTATGGAAGTCAAAACTTAGGAACTTCAAAAATTATAATAAAATGTAAAAAATTTTATGTCTGAAAATGATATTAATTGGCATTTAAATGTTCCAGGTGCACCTCACATGGGTGGACTATGGGAAACTGGCTTAAAGTCTACCAAATTTCATTTAAAATACGTTACAGGGGAGAGAAAACTATCTTATGATGAATTTGAAACATTGCTAACTCAAATAGTCTTGTCTTAATTCTAGACCATTAACTGCATTATGTACCAATCCAAATGACTTATCAGCCTTAACACCTGGCCATTTTATTATTGTTAAGGCATTAACAAGCATTTCTGAACTAAATTACGTTGATACAGACATTTCTTTTCTTTCAAAATGGCAGCATATTCAAAAAAATGGTGCAACAGTTTTGGAAACAATGGCATAAAGAATATCTCACATGAAAAAGAAAGGCCAAAATGGCTACTACCGACTAAAAATTATCAAATTAGTGATTTATGCATTTTAAAAGAGGACAATTTACCCATAACAAAATCGAAAATGGGTAGAATAATTCAATTGTACTCTGGACTTGACAATAATGTTAGGGCAGTAACGCTTAAAACATCAGATGGTATATGCAAAAGAAACAACAAAATTATGCCAACTTCCTGTGTAATGTCAATTTCATGCTTCAATTTAAATAAAATTTCATTCTTGTGTACAATTTTATACTTCTATTGTGTGTGTATTAACATACAAAACTTTCTTTCATTTATGTGTCTCTTATATACTTTTTCATGTATGTTCATTTATGTTGTATAACTAATCTTTATTTGCATATGCAATTTGCATATAATCTGTTTCTATGAAATAATATGTCAAGGTGGGTGGCATGTTCCGACCCTGTATACTTAATGTTAAAATTTAATTTTTATGCACACCAGATGGCGCCAACACAAAACATTGTTCTTTGTCAGTCAAGTAATAAAATTTGTAAACAAAGGACGTGCTTTTCTGTGTAACAATACATAGTTTATACTATTTCTTAAGTTTACATTATTTTTAGATCGAAATAAATTTCCTATAAATGATTTCTCAATTACTTATAGCTTATTATTACTTTTTTTTGCAAAAACAATAATTGTTTATTAATTTTGTAAACACTTAAAATCTAATTTCAAATACATTTATTTTCCTTTTATACTAAAACAATTATATACTATATTAGAAACAATTAAAATAAATTGCAAAATCTGTTTTCGTTAAATTGTTTTCTAAGGAGAATTTTACCTTGCTCTTAATCTACCAAAAAGCAATTTGATGCAAAGTAACAGAACAATAAAAAAGAAATTTGAAATGCTTATGTCTATAAAAAAAATCATACTAACTTAGAAAATAACTGAAAACTTATAAAACTTTGACAGATATGTATATTTCTAAAAAAATTTTAATTTTCCATTATATTTATTAAACTAAAGTAATGAATAATAGAATCTTTTTTTCTCTAATGTGAATCAATACTTAAAATAATTCTACTAAAAGTCTTATTTACACACAAATAAGAAAATAACATGCTATTTTTTATTGTAATCCACTTGATTATATTCACAAATCTTACTTTGACTGTAAAAGAATGACAGTACTGTATATTCACAATGATTTACTTAATACTGCTAATAAAATAAAAAAAAATAAAAAAAACTAATTAATCCAGTAAATTTTAGAAATGTCCAATGCAATTTTAAATTTCTTGTTATTAAAATATTTTTACATTTTGAATTTCAGTAAAACGTTTTGTGTTAAAAATTACTGGGTTTATTACTTCTTAATTTTTGTGCAAATTAGGAGAATCACCGTAAGTCGCTATAAATATTAAGTCGCTATACTCTTTTATTGTAAATATATATGACACTTAATGTCTCTTTATACACTCAAGAAAAACTAATAATAGAACAAGTATATGTAATTTATGTTGACAATTGAGAGATAAAAATAAAAGTATTTGAGTTCCAAGTTATTAAAAATATTATCGTTTCTAAATCATCGAAAATGTTGTATAAACACAATCTACAGCGCTTCTCTAATAAAATTTTCTTGCCTAATAAAGTAAGTAAAATACAACTTTGTAAAAATACAAAGACTAATTCTTATCTTGTCCTTGTATGCCTACAAAATTGTATTTTACATAGTTTGCAATATACTGTTGGACATTTAGATTTTCAGAGATCTCTTTCCATAAACATTTAAGATATATATATATATATATATATATATATATATATATATATATATATATATATATATATATATATCTTAAATATATATATATATATTATAAAACCAAGTTATCATAGAGCAGACAACAAAAGAAAATTAAAATATATGTCTCTTTATAGAAAGCACAACAACGTTTTATGAACACGTATAATGTATAATGGGTATGGAAATGTCTAGTTCTGTAACTATATGATATTGGCAAAGACTGTCTGAAAAGACATCAGGCATCTGATTTCTTTTTGGGGAAACCATAAGAAAGGGAGAAGATGAACTACGTTTCACGAATCACAAAAACAGTTCAAATACAGCAGTAGATATTTTCAAACTATTTGACAGCTCTATTCCACGAACCTTAATTACAACAATTTTGTTCAAGAAACAGAAAAAGCTAATGATTTTTTCTGAATTTCTGAGTGTTTTCATTTGATACCATGAAAACAGAAAACTATTCTAAGTTTCAGGTTTCTAAAAAAACAATGAAAAGATTTTGCCTAGTTAATTATACTGATATTATTAAGAGGTACATGTGATTTCGTTTTTAAAACATCACACACACACATAACATAAGAGAAATGATTATGTATTACACTTTTCTTAAAATGTACTCACACACACACACACATTTATTCCAAGAAAATTTAAATCTACTTTTTTAAAATATAATATTTCATCCAAATTGTATACCTAGTTAAGTAATTTGCAATCATTTTGTTTAGTTATTTTCTAAAATTAATACTATATTAAAAATATTAAATATTCTTATTTGTTAATCAATAGATTGAGGTGCAATAAACACAAATACAAAATTTATACAATATATTAAAGTAGCAAATACATAAATGGATAAACAGTTCATGTATTTAAATTTCTTTGGAATGAAATACTCGAAAATAAATTAAAGGAAAGTGAAATGATTGTGAGAAAAATAAATAACTTAAATCAGGAACGTTTTCCTGGATATTGATTATCGATTTGAGATGAATTAATTTCGCTGCGCAATTACAGTAATTGCTATTTTTATTCGTGATCTCTTATCAGAGTGATGTTACTAAACATCATCAATAACGAGATTTTTTCTCAGGTGTCTTCCATTAAGTAAACGGATTTATTGAACCAGTAGGATTATTTTCTCTTTATTAAATTATTTGTCTAATTATACGCATGCAATTCATTTTACTTTTATTTCATTTCCGATTCATAAATGAAGGAATTCACAGCATTCTTTTGATTTTTACTAAAAATAATATAATAATATTTTTCTGCTATAAAATTAGATTATATATTTTTATCTGGCTGAAAATATTTTAGTGTTTAAAATAAGATATATTTGCTATATTTTCTTAAAAATACTAGGGTTATTTAAATTAATTTCCTCCTTTATTAATCACTGAATTGTCTTTTACTTAATTAAAACAATTTTTTTGTTATTTCTGTAAAACAATTCCTTTCATTTTGATTTTTAGAAACCAAATTTAATAATTGACATATTATTGAATATTATTTGTTTTAATAATTCCAACAAAACTTATTCATTTCAAACATTGTAGTTTAAAAATTAATTGCAAAATATTGAAAGAAAGGTAAGTTTTTAACTCTCAAACTCTTAGTTTGCAAAATTTTGATGAGAATGAATATTTATAAAGTAATTTTCTGTCAGATATATGCTAATTATTTCATGAGACATTTGAGCAAGCAATTATTTGTTAGCAGAATTTTTCTATAAATTTTACTCTAAAATAAAATCATACAAGGAAAACAAGTTTCTTAAAAACGAAAATAAGCTTCATTAAACTGGGAATAAAATTCTGCCTTTTTTTATATGATTTGTATAAGGTACAGGTGGTTAGCAAAATAATGAAAATATATGTGAATAAAAGTGACTCATAAGAATGCCTTTTCATAAGTATTAAAATTATCCTAGCTACCAGTTATTTTTAACGCATAATTTATATAATGGCATTTTGAGGTATTTTTAGTGAAGAAATGTACATTTTTCTTGAAGTTTGTCAAAAGTTTAAAACCTTATTTTCAATGAGGCTTGATTTCTTAAGAACAAAATTCCAAAGTAATTATGATTGTAACAACTAAATTTTAAGTATTTCAATGGTGCAATGCGTGGCTTATGAATGCTTTCACAAAACATGAAAGGACAAGTTTAGCCAATCAAAATTGTAGCCAAAAAAATTGTATTCTGAGTCAAGTTGCCAAAAGCAACCCAGTCTTTGCAACTATCATGTAGCTGGATTTGTTTTTAGGATTTGCTTGAAATGTATATGGGTTTTCATTTTCTTTGCTAAAACAAAAAGGACTATTTCTAATCAGTCTAATATTCGCTCTTTCTTGAAAATGATTTCACTATATCTTGAGATGACCTTCAGTACCATTCCATTAACACTCGGTGACTGGTATTTTTCTGGTACGAGGGTGTATGCTAGAGCAATAAAACAACAACATGCAGCTAGTAATAATTGTATTCTCGATATCATTATAATATGAAATCATCTTATAATATATTCCATATTATGATAGTGTTATCAAATCACTACTTTCTGGATCGTTATTATATGAAATCCTGTGGAGTGAGAAATTGCTCAAAGATATATGTAAAAAAGAAATTCTAGTATTGTGCATAATATTCGAATATACTAATACATATTGGTGATTACAAAAACTTTCTGATCATTCTTTCGGTGATACTTCAGCATTCGATGATATTTCGAATAACTATAGATGCAAAAACATGTCTTGCCAGATGTGATTTCAATCTGCATAATTCCAATAAGTATGACATTTCATAAACAAATTTTTACTTTTTGTTGATGTATTTAAGGTGCAGCGAACTTTTTTACATTTCTGAGCAGTAAGCCAATATTGCCTCATCAGTAAGATATTTTTATAGTAATTATATCATTTCTAAAAAAAAAAACGCATTAATGAGGTTTTAGACAGCCCGAATAAGATAAGACAATCTGAGCTTTCTTACAATTGGAATTTCAGATCATTTTTTAAAACTCCTTATACTTTTAAACAGCATACTCCATAGAGTTTTTTCATTCAATACTTTTGTATTACAAATTCATTTATATAAAGCCGCGACTTTTTCCAGTTCCATGATTTAGTACATTCAACAAAACCAATGTAATTGTAATTATATTAAGGAAGGCTCACAGATATTTTGAAATAAAACTGAGTTTTTTAAAATGAAAGTTAAAATCTTAAAAAAGTATTTTGTTTAAATATTTAAATATTACAACACACTTTAATAATGAAGATAAATTAAAACTCTAGAAGCTATTGTTTACAATTATTAAATCAAAAAAAAAGTTTTACTTATTCTTTCTCTGCATTTTTTTCTTTGATTAGGCATCCAACTAGATTGGAATATAAAAAATAATCTGTTTTCTATCATTATATGAAATAATGCGTTATGTAATATATATTAATTCTTTTCTAATACAGATCATTATTAATAACTGCGAAAATAACTGTTTTAATTTCTTCTGAATACATATAAAAATTTTAATGCTGAAAAAGGTGTTAATTATAAAACTCAGCTAAATGAATACAACTCTATTCTTTTTCTCTAAAATAATAAAGTATTCAAAGAAAATATAAAATTTCCATTTTCAATATTGTAAATACAACTGCCTAAATATTTGGGTAAAAAGCGAGGTTTTTTCTGAAAACAATTTGTGTATTGAAAGCGCTAAAGTTTCTGAAAATATCGTAAAATAAACGAGCTCCAAATTGTTTCTGAGAAGTAATGATAATATAAAGTAAATTCTGGAAAGGAACTTTATAACAGTCGTAAATTTTAGGAAAAAGAAGGGAAATAAAACGGCATAGAAATAAAGAACAAATAAAAACATTTGCGGTGGAAAAATACCAAATCCGAGAAACAGTTGCTTGTGCTATTATCTTACTTCAAATTTTTCTTGAGGGATGCATTCTTTGGCTCAGTTAAGGCTAAAAATCTAAGGATAATAAATAATGTTAACGGTTGAGAGAGAGAGAGAGAGAGAGAGAGAATGTTGCAATTCCTATCAAATTTATACTAAGAAATGCTCATCAATAGAATAAAAGTGTATAATAATAAAATAAATAATGAAAGTTTGCTTTTTTTTAAAAATGTTTTTAAAATATTTTTCTTCAGTACAGTATTTAATAAGTTCAATTACGCTATAATTAAATAAATGTCATACTGAAAAAAACATTTTTTAGAAGGAAAAAAATTGTTTGTAAGTTTACATTTCTAAAAAAGATTGATTTTTTCAATCCTAATCGTTCTCAGTTACTTCCTAACTCAGAAAGACTACGTAAGATTCCACTAACTTAAATATATATTTTTTTTGAAATATCTATCATAAAACAATATTTTCCAAATATTTATGAATTCCTCTTAATACCACGTATACACTTATTTCGAAAAATATGATTTCTTGTCTCACCTATTCAATTGATTTCTTATTGCATTATATAATTCTTAGCCGAATACTTATTTTCTTCTGACAAACGATCTCATTATTATATTTAAGATTATACTAGGTAGTAAATAAATTATTACAAATGCTGTAAATCACTTACTTTAAAAAAGTGATCACACTCTTCGTTAGGGCATGGATGTTTATAGTGGTTCGGAATCCACTTTAAACCGTAGGTCCCGGTCTAATTAGCCATCACGTGCAAAAAATGAACATTGAGCGACAAGCAAACACTCTTCGTTAAAAATTCAATGCAGTATTTTAAGAGCATGATAGGGAAAATTAAAAGATTTCATTTTAACGAATAAATTCAATAATCTTCAATCAAATAATAAAACTTGGCTTTTCGCAAAAAAATAAAGTATTGTACTTAGTACTTCTATACTTCTTACTTTAACAAATATTATATAAACTATGCACACACACACTCATATATATATATATATATATATATATATATATATATATATATATATATATATATATATATATATATATATATATATATATATATATATATATATATATATATATATTCAGAAAATGGTAAAAGTCTTGTAAAGAAGCCGTAAGTACAATAAATATTAGCAGGTTAGTGATCAGAAGTGATCTTTTTAGGTTATTTCGAATTTCTTTCATTGGGACATAGATCTTTATTTCCAGTTTTTGATAGTTTCTGCATAAAATTGATACGCGAGGTCATACATAGGTTGCTATTTATATTATTAGTCTTGGTAACAGTAACTGTAACTGAGCTGACGTTTTTAAGCGACAGTTTCATATTTTTAACCATAATATCTGTAGAACATTTTGCTCTTTTACGTGATTTGTACTGTTTACAATAAACTGAAAATGCATCTCCGGTGGAAAAAGGAAATTTCTCGTGGTAATAACTGATGCAAAAAATTCAATTGTGGTTCACATTCACTTCAAGAAGCATTTCGAAGAGCTCTTCCAAAATCGTGTTACAAATTATTGTGCCAATAAATATCAATGCTGTGTACAAACTGAGAAAGTAAATTTGGTATGTGACACACAGTGATATGAAGGCATTTTAGGGCACTATCATGAAAAGCAGCAATAAGATATTTCCTGAATACTTAGCCTTAAAAGAAAATTTATACGCGCTAAATCCTATATAATCTGGCAAAAGCTCAAAAGAATGCTTTTTTAATTTTAGAGATGAAATAATGAAAAATTATATTAGGCACATCAGAGACATATAATACACATCATATACTACGTGTAAAATCTATACATGTGTTGAACCATAGGTTTATGCCTATTAGCTCAAAATGAAATATAAATTAATTGTATGCGGGTCTTTCAAAGCCAGCCTAATCTAACGAAAATTGTTCGTGGTAGAAGAACATTGAAGAAAATTGTTGCCCTTTTTTTCGGCATTATTTGTCATGTTGCGACAATGATGTTAACGCAACGTAGAATGATGAATTTTGAATCGTACAAGACACATAAAAATAATGGGTAATCTGCTGGACAGTTCTCATTTGGCACACAGTTTCATTATTTCTTTCTCACACAACAAAATGAATTACGAGGTAAATGATTTTTAACACCCGAAGAAGCTGTTAATACATTCTGAATGCATGTTTTGGAATTACCTAAATCGGTGTGGAAAAAGTGCCTGTGAAAAATCACTCAAACGCTTGCAAAATTTATCGATCCTCATAGATAATATTTTAAAAAACAGAGTGAGACTAATTTCGATCATGAATATTTTCATTTTCTTTATTAAGAAAGAAATATCAATAGCAATCATCCTATACACGATATGTCAGCTTTTCAGTGTAACATAATCTTCAGATATTAATAATAAAAATACATAATTACCAAGAATGTCAACTCTCTTTAAAGGCTGCTTTGTAATATGAAATTCCTACAGATATCGTGAAATAATAAACATACCTAATTAGCATGAATTTCACCTTCATAGACTGAACAATTATAGTTTTTTTATGAGAAAATATGAAAATCTGTCATTAATATAATTTCAATTAGACTTATATTACATTTTAAACTACACAATAAATTAATACTTAACTACAGTTAATTAATAACTATGAGAATAATACTTAATCAATTTTTAAATACATTTTTAATTAACTCTAAATTATTGATAACATTAATTTCCAATGCTTTCAATTTCTAAGGTATTTTACGGTTGAAACCTGTAAAAAAATATATTTTTACTAAAATAATCACTTGATTATGTAATATATACCTTTTCTTTTTGGAATGTTTTTTCCCTTAATGCCAGGCTGCACTTAAGATATACTCATTCGGCGCAACAAGGTGCGAATGAGATATCATCTCATACAGTGGCGCACCCAGTGGGGGTGCCATCGTTTTCCTGAAACCAAAAGAACAAAGATACTTACATAGCAAGAGAAAGGAACCTCCGTGCCCAAACCAGGATTCGAACATGGGACCTAATACTTCGAGGTTAGGCCCGCTAACCACTACTCTCACTGGCACCTCTTCAGCTAGACAAATTTTAATAATTTAAAACCTTAAATATTTAAATCCTTAAAATACAATAATCCATAATAATTCACTTCGGTATTAAATAAAAAGATATAAAATAACTTCAAAATATTATACAAGAGTGAGATTCATTATTTCATTAAAAATTTATTAGACTTGCAGATAGATTATCAAAACCAGAGATATAAACTTCTAGACTAAGAATTCATTCAAAGAATTTTGACTCATAAAAAAAGCTTTCATTTTCACAAGATGAAATGCAAATAATAGTGCAGCTCAAAAATCCTTTGAAACTGGTGGACATTGAGGTAATTTTTAATTACACAATCCGTCACAAAAAAAGTATATTTCACTGGATGTATTAAAAGGTTTTACTTTGAAAATCATTAAGACTAAATGTTTTGAAAATATAGTTATGTTTCTACATGGATGAATCAAAACTTTTCTAGAATAAGATTATATGGTTGATAGTTTCTTGAAATTATATTCTTTTCATGTATTTATTGAAAAGCATGGCAGTAACTTTAACTGTATTGCATCGGACAGCTAAATAAACGTTTGAATAAATTTTAAAAACATTGTATAACTATCAAATTAATATGTTGCCATTCATCCACCATTTTTATAAAGATTACGCAATTGAATGTATTTCCCAATGTTTGCAGATAAAAATTTTCTTGCGATCTTGACAAAAATGTGGTTATTATTTTCATAATGAATCCCTTGATATTGCGGTTTACATAGTAACGACCAAATGATTTTCTTATGGTAAAAGCGATGTGTTGGTACGCTATACATAAAATGGACTAATCTCTCCTTTCATACATTTTGTTTATGTGACTATTTATGCAGTTGATTTATTGGGATAAGTTAAATTGCTGAAGGATTCATATGTATAATAAAAAGTAAATCTGGAAGAGAGAAACTCCATTTTAAATTCAAAATGTAAGCAAATATGAGATGACATTGATTGTTTTGTATTTGTTAATTGGACATGCTTGAAACTCTGTTTATCAATGTCGTGTCGGTATTTCAGATCCTATTTAATATTAATTAATAAAATTAATTAAAATAATGTTATATATTTAAGTTTGATAATTTGTTAACTATTAACAGACAAGAAATTAAGGTTAATATGTGGTTTAAGTACATCTTTCTCGCCAAATGGGCGATAGACGCACAAAGTGTGGTAACCCTGACTGTCTCATCCTAAATGCACTCCTTGTGGCAATCCTGTCTTTTTTGTTGTATTTTGTTATAGAATTATAAGTGTATTTTTTGTTACACAATTCATAAAAAAACTAACTTGTTTTTTGTTTTCGTTACCATACCAACGGTGAAATTCGTTAAAAATACGGATTTCGGATTCGTCGCCTTAGAAACGCCGTTTTTGCGTAGTGTCTCTGGGAGCATTCAATTCCGTGAGACAACACGCAAAAACGCGCCAGTTGGCGACTTTTTGAAAATGCACCAAGCAGGAGACCCAAAGCACATTATCACCGAAATTTAAAAAAGGAATAAATTGAGATATATATTCTAAACTTGATTTAAACTATTATAGTTGAAAGCAAATAATATAAAATAGAACAATTAGTTATATTTCAAGTATTAAAATTTCTGATTAATAGTTTTAAGTCGTACAACAAAAAAAAAGTTAATTCTAAAATAAAATTAAACCAAATTTGAGGTAACTTTTATTTTAAAAGCGTTTCCCCCTACATTATTGTCATTTTAATATAATATCTCTTTAAATATTGCACGTGCAATTACCTAGCATTTTTCAGAAAAGAAAATAATAATTTTTTTATATTTTTAAAATAAGAGTTTTGGTATCGTTAGTATTTCAATTACTATTTTAACTAGTTTTAAAATGAATGATACGTTTAAAAAATTGTATTTGAATTAAATTCAAAAATCATTTATAAAAAAATAGTAACAAGAATGTAGAGTTTCTAAAAATACCCTTCATTTTATCTGACAGAAATTTGCATCATTTTTAATTAAAACGTCTTGAATTTAATAAAATTTCTGTGACAGTTGAACAATTTTGTAATGAAAAACTCAGAAATTTTTTTTCTAATTCGGCTTATATTATAACATACATGTTTAAGAGGCAAAATTGTTTTACTTAAGAAGTTTCTTTCATATTTATAAAAACAAATCAAAAGAAGCTACTAAACATTTGTTTACTTTACACATTTGTTTTTGCTTGCTTTTAAGTATTTAAAATTTTAGGTATTTCATTTATACCTAACTTTATTAAAATAGACTCATAAGCGTCCCTCACATTTCATGAAATTTTTCTAAAAAAATATAATATTTTAACAATTTTAAAATTTTTAATTGTAAAAACAGATTGTTCTGGTTTATTTGGGACTAGGCCCAAAGTAACTAATCTCACAGAGCTGTTTATTTTTCATAAAAATTACTACATTCATCACACTAATTTAGTAAAAATGTATGACTTACTTTTTTGTAAAAAGTTCTGTTCCGTATTAGTATAATGATAATTCTTTTTAAATTCTGCAACCAAAATTACTAAACAGCGCAAGAATATTTCTTAAAATATATATTCGCGTTATAAGAAACAATAGATTTGATAAAATATGAATGAAATTAAATATTGTTCTTGAGTAAACTATCTATGATTAAAAGATATTTACTTTTCATTTCCTAAGCATAAGTAAAATATAGGATAATACAAAACTCTATTAATTAAAAATTGCATTAATAAAAATATAAAATACAAAAAATGTTGAAAAATTGACCTTTAATCTTAGTAAATAATAGCATTTTGTGATTTCAGACGGTATAATTATGCGTTTACAAAATAAACTGTACTAAAATAATAAATGAAATCAAAATATAAAACATAAGCACTGGTATCCAAAGTTACAAATGTTGCAATGGATAAAATTAACGCTATTATTTTAAGAATTAATGTTATTTAATATAATTTACTAAATGACTTCAATTTATGCATCCAGTATCTACCACTAGTTACATAGAAATGTCAAACATAATGGTCTCCAGATTATGGCAACAGATTCTAGAAATTTTCAATAGTTTCGCTTTCCTAGCCACTCGTGCGTAGACGGTTTGCTGTGAAGGACTCTGATTCACATAATAGAGATTTGATATATTTTCTACATGCTGTTTTACAGAACAGCTCCTCTATCTTGGAACCGCGAATTGGTGTTTTGTCTTCTTTTGTAACGATTCAAGGCAGAAACGAAATGACTTTCCGAACTACCCAATATACATTTGTTCAAACTTGCTCTAATCTGCCTATTAGTTTGTCAAATAATAAATTTTGGCTATGCAGTCACTGAACATGTATAGCATGCAACAAAATAGTTAAAAGGGAATGTAAATATTTATTTGTATAAATATTATATTGTATAAATATTATTTGTGTAAATAAAAATACCAGTAGGGCTTTTATGGTTACACTATCCAAGTATTTTGTTACCAGTATATAATCATATAAATTTTAAAAATAAATAAATTTTAAAAATGTACAAATTTCTCTAAGCTTGACTGAAGAGTTGCTCAATATAGACTGCTTAAATTTTTCCAATATGGACTTCTAATTTTGTTCTAATATTAGAAAATATAGGCCATACACTGTAAACTCAGCATTGGCTTCCAATCTAGAACCAAGATTATGCCAATTTAGGGCACAATCATATCAATATTGGCTCCTCAAGTTTATTTTACTCATTATATTATTGGCAAAACACCAGTCACATAAACTAGTTGTAAGCAGCATTTGGGAGGATATCATTTATTCTAATAGTATGTAACTCATTCCATGACGCTATGAAACCAAAATTAATAGTAAATTATTTTAATAGATCTTTTTTAGATCATGCAAAAAAAAAATTCAAAGTGCTGGAAGTATTTACACAATTTAAATAATGTTTGGACCTACTATCTCGGTTATTTTACATATGGCGAGGAAGTAGCATATAGATGTCAACTTCATCTCTTAATCGGGAATTCGAATTCACAGTGTGAATAGTGGGAGTGATAAATATCCTGGTAATATTAATGTAGTTTGGGGACCCCCAACAATCCCATACATTATTCATATTTAAGTAAACATATGAGTTAAATTTTTTGTGTTTCCGTTAGTAAGAAGTCGCTATCAAAATTTCAAATATTAAATTGAATCACTATATAGTATTTTATAACTATGAATGAAGTACTGGTTTCTTAAGAAATTGCACATTGTCATGCATTATTGACGAATATAAAATACGCAGGGATATGAAAGATGGAAATATGTGAATGATTTTCCATATAACAGGATATTACAGACTAATGATTTGCTTTATATTGTTAAAAAAATTTTAAACAGAGACTAATTTTATGACATCAATACATTTTTTAAACAAACAGTAAAATCAAAAAATTATTTTCATATTGAAAATAAGAACAAAATCATGTTTTCAAAGTATTATATATAAATATTAATTTTCATGATTCATTTTGTCATGATAAACTTAATTTTGTTTTTCCAAAAGTAAAAGACTTAAATCAATTATTTTTTTGTACAATGTTTCATTCAGTTTATATTTTATTGTTTATATCAACTGATATTTTGCCGAACATTCAATAAACTTTAAAATCAAATATTGTTAAAAAAAACACGTTAACGGCAGTAAATTATTCAAAGTTTAACATGAAATAGTAGAAAATATATCATGAAAATACCTATTATCTGATTTCTTTAAAAAAGTAAGTAACTTGTGCATTAAATGTTGTGTTCTCTCTCTGAAGGTTATCAGGCGAAACTTCCAAGTGTCGTCCTATCGTTAATGCAAAGAGAGAAACCATAACTTTAATAGTTTGCTCACTCTTTTTTTCTCATATTTAACTATCGTAAACAATGATAAAAGATAAGTTTACTTAATTTATTCCTTTTTATATTTTTTACAAATAAGCCTTTATTTAATAATGAAAAATTAAAACAAATGCTATAAAGTAAATTCAAATAAAAAATACATGACAATTATTCATTCTTGATTTATTAGCTGCAAAGCTCCCAAGTAATAGAGTTTTTATTTTTTCTGAGTTCAGCTATGAATAAGTAAATAAAGTTTTTATTGCTCTGTTTTCAAACCAAATAAGAATTTAATATTTTCTGCCTACTCTTTCTTTTAAGTGTTTGCTAAATAAATATCAGTAAATATTTACACATTTTCCAATTTACTTTGAAAAAGATATGCTTTAGTAAAAGCAAATTTTGCCCTTTATAGTTAATAAATTAGGTAATATTTATTTTAAACACAATATTTTAAAGTAACGATAAAGATAGTTGTATCTATTTTTCTAAATTTCTGACAATTTATTCAAATGAATGTTACACATGAAAGGTTTTATTTTACCTTGAGGATAATATTTCTTTTTAAAAAAATTGTTCTCTGATTCCTAGAACATAAAAAATCGATTTTTAGTTTTAAATATCGGAAAAATTATATTTTGAAAAAGAGGAGAAAGTATTTAACCATTATCTACCACCTTAAATTACAGATAGATACATTTGATATAGAGTTATAGATTTTTTCCATGCATATTTTGCTATAAAATAGTACTATTTAAGTGAGTCAATTCCTTCACAAATTCTTATAACCTATATTACATAATGCAACTGCCAAAAATATTCTCGGATAACTAAAATTAGTAAAAATGAGTCTCTTAGGGAAAAAATAATACAAGAATAGAAAACTCATAATAGAGGATAAAAAATAGCAGAATAAAATCCTTTATGTCAAATAAAATAAAAAAATGGCAAGACTATAAAATGAAAGTACCTTTAATGAAGAAAAATAGTGAAATCAGTAAAAATATACGTAATTTTATGAAGCAGATAAAAATTTGCATAATAGACTCAAAAGGACACACAAGAATATTTCAACAGCTGCAATGATGTGAATCCTTAGGAAAATATTCCCCGCCCCCAACGATTTTAATGCATCTCAATAGAATAAAACCTTAAGAAACTGTGCAGACAGGCGATTTATTTTGAAAGAATAAGTATAGATGGCTCTCACAAATGACTGACAGAATGCATAAGAGTTTAGTTAGATTTCAAAAATATATCTTTACCTAATTTTTCTTTCAATGGTTCTTTTAAAAATAGCTAGTTTTATTACCATACGGAATATTTGAAATAAATCCGCATCACATAATTTATTCATATACCTTCAAACTACATACGATCAGAAATTTTTTTTCTTCAATTAAAAATTATTTTAGATAAAATCTAATCTTCCATATTATATATCTGAATATGAAACAATAATGAAAAGCATTAAATCTATAAAAAATAATTTTAGAAATTTTTTGTTTACGTACAAAATACCTACTGGTGAAACTGTGCAGTTTTGTATCGTTAGAAATGAAATAACTTTTTCTCGTTATTGGAATAGGATTAACTTCAACTATATTGTTATATCGTCGTTGTTGCTTATAATACTTGGACAAGCCAAGCTCACTATACTGTTAGCTATGCGAATTTAAGTCAGTAGGGTATATTTTTTATGTAACCAGAGCACCTCGAAGTACGACTTTGCTCTAAATTCCCCTGATAGATGGCACCACAATATTTCCTCAATTTTGACATTAATATGAAGGGGCAGGAAATTTTCTACAGACCATTACACACATGGTAACTGCTCAACAACTGACCACAGGACTTCCGATACCACAAATTTAATGATCACGTATATCGCATCTTCTTGATGGGTCTCTGGCGGCATTGGGAATCGAATCCCACTTTTGTGGATTGAAGGGTGGTTAACCGCTAGGCTACCACGGCCACTTTACTATATTTTTAAGGTACTTTAAGATTTGCTTACATGTTAACAAGACACATTAAAAGTCATTAATATAAATGAAATATAGTGTTAAAAATATAATTTGCTTTACAAATTTCCTAAATTCTCAAATTATTAACAATAAAGATTAATTAATTCAATAAATATTGGTAGAAAAATCAACAATAAGAAAATCAAAATGTTTCAACGTTTTGTTTCTCTTATTAACTAATTTTTAAATAAAATTATCAAAGGAATAATATTACATATATTTGCAAAGTACATTCACTTCCAAAAGTTAAATATAAAGATGTAAAATGAAAAAAATTCAACAAATACTGCTTTGATTGACACAAAATGCAGCAGAATAGTAGCATATATATTTACGCATAAAATAAAATCAATAATTATATACAGAAATGAAAACGATATTAAGTTTTTGTAAGTTATCAGGTAATGTCATACTGGAGATTTAAGCAGAATTATGTATAAAGTGAAAATGATCAGCATAAAATGATAAAAAGATATTAATAGGGTATGTGATCCCAGCCTCATCTGTATACAAAGTTTACATCTTTTGACCATGATTTCAATTAGGTGATCAACCACTGCAGAATTAAGCAATAGCCATTCTTCTTTTTGAGCAGTTTCCAGCTCAATAAGAGTGGCTGGATGTGGGAAACGTGAAGATACAACACGGCCGAGGACATCCCAAAGAGTTTCAATAGGATTAAAGTCAAGTGAATATATTGGTCACTCCATACGCGCAATCCCTTAACTCTCCTGGTAGTTATCGACGATGTCAGCTCTATGGGGACGGGTGTTATCGTCCATTAAAACAAAAGTAGTTCCAACTGCTGCAGCGTATAATCTCTCAATGGGTTATAGGACTGCATCTCGATACCGAACAGCCGCCACAGAACCCCGTTTAAAGATGTGCAGGTCGGTGTGGTATCCTAATGAAATCCTTGCCCACACCATAATGCTTCCGCCTCGGAATGCGTGATGTTCGGTGATGTTTCGGGGCTGATTGCGTGTTCCTTATTCACGCCATATCCTCATACGCTTGTCCTCTGGCTCCAGAGCAAATCTTGATTCATTAGTAAAAATGACATTGCCCCAGTAAGACAGTTCAATTGACATGTTCCTGGCACCAATTTAATCATGCCCCTATTGATTGGACGGATAGACAAACACAAACTCGAGGTACCCGGGCTACAGTCCATTCATATGTAATCTCCGGCGTACAGTAGCTGCAGATAACACCTTACCAATGTACACTGTAACCATAGATGTCACACGTGTGGAAGTCGCTCTACGATTCCGCTTCGCTACAATCACAATATATCGATCTTCCGCGGCCTTTGTAACCCTTGGGCGACCGGCTACGGGCTTTCGGATGACTTTCTGCATGGTTTGGAAATGTTTACATAAATGTGAAATTACACAATGATGAACGCCGAAGAAAAGAGCGACATCTGATATCGACTGACCTGCTTCAATGCGCCCCACAGCACGCCAGCCTTCAGAATATTCCATTCGTCTTCTGGAAGTCATAGAAACACGTATGCCTTGCAAACGAATTGTATGAAAGTTTTAAACACCTTCTATCAGCATTTGCAATTAACTTCTTTCACCCTTCATAAAGCTGGTATTTTATAAGAATGTTCTTTATGTGCATATTTCTTGACATGAAAGTGCAATTGGCTGTTACTTAACACATTTGCATACTCCCATCTACCTCTGCAGCGATTTGCATCCTCTTCAATTCTTATTGGCTCCCGGAAATAAGCATTTTCTTCTCCGTGCTTAACTTTTGGAAGTGAACGTAGTTGAATCATTTGTAAATTATGAAATTCTTTTAAACTATTAAAAACAGTTCAAAAGACAAAAAAAAATATTTTAAAAATCTATGCTATGCTTAAGAGACTGGTAAAATAGTATTATAATAATTTTCTATTTACATTAAAAATGAAATTTAATTATTTATGAATATAACTAAATACTTTTGTCAACTTTCCAAACAATAAATATGTTTAAAAATATATTGAAACAAGAAAAAAATATTTGCATTTGTTTCATAGATATTGCATTTGTTTCATATATCTCTTTTATGAACAAATGTAATATTTTAAATAAAAAATACCTCATAAACTACTATTACTTTTTGAAAATTATGATTTATAACTTTGTTTATCTAACCAATACTGTATAAATAAGAAAGATAGTATAGATCATACTGCAATAAAATACAATTAAAAAACACCTAATTCATTGATAAACGCAATCACACAAAAGAGATATATTCAAAAAATAAATTCATTTATATAAGCTTTTATCGGTTAGGTTTGAAGTTCTAATTCGATTATTTATTATTTTTGATAAATTTATTATAATTTTTGAAAAATTAATCGACTGAAATACAAAATATGCATCATGGATATGTGTGTGCAAAAATAATCTTTTTTAAGAGAAAAGTTGATGAAATAGTTATTTTATCAAAAAGTATGTAATTGCTATTTTCTATGATATTATTATTTTCATGGGTTGTTTTAAATTAGTAAGCTAAACATATCTTTGAGACACCTACTTTTTTAATAGAGATACAGATAAAAAAATTAATTAATATATTAGGCTCATTTTTTTCTAATCAGAACACTCTTTTACGATGATATTATCTACAATTCTCCTAAAAAATGTCTTATTAATATTTTTGTAACCCTTTGAATTACTTCCATTTTACTTCTAACTACTTTCAATATGGCATGCGAAATTAATGTAAGCATCAAACAAAAGTTAAGCATTAATGTAAAAAGATTGTATAATTTTTCCTTTCTGTAAACATGAGAAATTAATCTTTTTACTTGTTTCCTATGTTGTAAATTTTTCATTCACAAAATTTCTTAAAAATAAAAAAATAAAAAAAAATATTTTGCAAACTATATAAACATATATGTTTGTATATTATAGTTATAATCTTAAAAAATATTAAACATTACTAATATTTTAATGTAGATAATAAAACTCTTTCAAGCTTTTTATTTAGCAAAATTTTATTTTGTGGTTATTATTGTTGTGACTTATCTTCAAGCTGTCTGACGCAGCCGGACAAGATCCATCACACCGCTGTCAAAAACTTTAAATTAATTTAAAATATTAATGACATATTCTACCTCTGAGTATAGAGGAGAACTCTTATTACACATTTACTTTAACGTTCATTAAATGAGACATTAAATAAAAATTATCATAAAGGCCTATACATAATTAATTAAACATAATTAAATAATTTTTGGAATATTTGAAAGATGTGATGAAGAAAGTAGGATATGACAATTGTCTACCAATCAGTTGGGGATGGTAAAAAAATGATCTATAGATTTGCAACAGTATTGTAAACTATTTTCAAGTCTCATTCTTATTTCATAGTTTATAAGAAATAATGAACAATATGAAACATTATCTAAATTTAAAAATTATTATTCATGAAATTAGCATTTGATGATTTTATTAAAATGATTTTATCAATCTTCTGCAGTTCCTCATAACTGTTTTATGCAAATATTGTTTCGAGGATAAATGTCCTAACTTAATTTACAATTTAAAATTTAAACTTTTAAAATCAAAAATGAATTTATAATTTTGTGATCTCCATAAAATCCTATTATCCTCTGTTCAATCGGGTTGAATATGATTTGATAGAAACTACAAAAGGATAGATAATGTATGAGTAAATTACCAAAATTTATGTATGGAAGAAACAAAGAATTAGGTATACACACGCACATTTGTATATTAAGTCGATTGAATACATGTAGTTCAAAATAGATTTTAAAATATGTCTGTTCATATTTAAATTTATAATTTGAAAGGGCTTTTATATTGGAAAACTTAAAACATATAATTTCATTTCACTCCAGAACCGGTAATTATGAACTATTTATGAACAAAAACTAAATTATGAACAGCTCAAGAAAAATCAAAAGCAAGTTGCATGGATCTAATAACCAAATTAAAGAAACAATAAAGAAGCAGAAATTAGAGAAATTTGCAAAAATATGTTTATTTTTTAAACTTTGGTGCAAACAATAGGTTCAATGTTTATCATGAATTAATAAATTTGCCAAAAAAATCATAATGTTGAAAACAATATTATTTTACATGCTGTATTGTAAAACAATATTGTTTTCAACATAGGGACTTCCCATACTAAAATCATAAATAAAAATAATAAAATCAAAATATATAAAAAATAATAATAAGGAATCATGATAACACTTTTCTCTCATTTCCTTGAAAACCTCATAATAATTGAATGTGCTTTCTATTAGGAGATGAACCATCACTATCACTATTCCTCTATGCTTAAGAGAACTATTTCTAAGTGAAGATGAGCGGTAAGTTATAATAAACGTACCCATTAGGAAGCAATACAAAGATTTCCGCCAGAACTTTAGGTGAGCGAGTAAAAGGGACTTCCCATGAGTGTAATACCTTTATTCTTTGGATCAAGGTGATTCTTTGGATTACGCAATATCACCCTGAATTAGTTGTCAACGATACTTCATTTTAATGGACACAAAATTCTTGTCACCTAAAACAAAATCAGCACCATATACTACGCACAATTTACAAGAAGTTTAAGACACCATGTCAATTTTACAGTCGTCACACAATCCCACTAGAAGATCTATATGTTTGTGCTAAATCCCAATGACGTTTCTGCCCGCACTACGATGATTTCATATCAAAATACGTCACGTTATTATTTGATGTTCTTGGATTTCGTGCTGCTCAAGAAATGTTTAATCCCGAGAGCGTACTTCAAACTCATACTTCTTTTCTTGTGATTTTGTTCAGGTTTGGTTTGTTTGTCACTTAACGGTTATTTTTTGCACACGAGGGCTAATTAGACCGAGACCTACTTTTTAAAGTGGATTCCGAACCACTACAAACAACCACACCCAAGGTGGGATTCGAACCCACGAACTGTTGAACTGAAGGCAAGAGTGCTAATCATTCAGCAGCCAGCTTGGCGTGATTTTGATCAGAATTTTTAAACATAGTAAGAATTCAAGTCTAATTTGGAAACTTAATTTTACACCAATCAGTAGTAATCTATTTGATGTGTAGATAGCACCACATTAATAGTTCTTCTCGGTATTTGTGATAAATCCATATAATGCAGAGAAGTCGTTTAATAAATTCATCTTCATAGAATAGTTACAGATATCACCATGACAAAATCGGTTGTAATTATAGATATGATAAATGTGGAAATCATTCATTAATTTCACTTAGTTGCAACATTATACAGGTTTTCCACTGAACGCAAATCTTGAAATAACTATTTATCTGGCTTGGAATTATTTCAATTATAAGTAAATAAGCTATACGATATCATTCTTAAACTATTTAACTCCACGGATTCAATAGGACTTTTATATTAAAAATAAAAAATAGTCATTAATAGTTTCGTTATCGTTGTTTATTATTTACATACTTCACATGGTAAAGAGTTATCGGAAATTCAGTGTCTCATAATAATCAAAAAATAAACATTATGAACAAAAAAAAAAAAAAAAACGTTAACCACGGATGTTGAATAGGCATATATTAACGGTTTCAAATGAGTATTTATTTTACAGGAACCCTAATACTGTTGTAGATGAAGGATTAATACGTGTACAACATTACGTCATTTGTAAAATCTCAATATGCTTTGAATTTTATAACGCAAAAAATATAAATGTATTTTTAGACATTTAGCTTGTATGTTCTGCATATAAACTTGCTTATGATCTATATTCGTATTCATTATTATAATTAATAACTAACATGGAATTAAAAAAAATCAATATGTACACACACAATTTAATCTAAGACAAATTATATACAATCAGTTCTTTGGTATAATTGAGATTAAGTTGTGTGTTTCACAACTAATCTCTCTCAATTCGGAAATTTCTAGCAAGAGAGTATAAATTATTTTAAGACATTTGATGCTGTAGTACCGTGTGAGTAAGATCATGATCGACATGTAGTAGATTTTATACAAGATTCAGTCGAACACATATGCTAACAAATATTTACACCCTTAAAATTTCGAGAAGTCCAATGCTCTCTTGCTTTGGTATGGGATGGTAAAAAAGAGTACCAACTCAGTCGGTGACCACATATTTTAACAATGGTACAGAATTATTAAATTGATGACTAAGCAGTCGATGATGATTCAGACGTCAGAAATGCTTGGATAGAAAACAATCTTAATAATCTAATCTCAATATTTTATTTAATAAATAATGATGTAGAAATATCTTAAAAGCAGAAAAAAATTTAAATCGACTATGGTAATTTTTCTGTTGCATTGCTAAATATTTCCACAGGTTAATGTTTTTAGTAATCGAATTTATTGGGACATAATTGCCTATTTTTCTCGAAAGATGCACACTTCAAATTTAATATTTACTAACAAGTGACTAGTTAATTAAATTGCACTGAATAATTAAGAACTTAGAAATGAATCCAAAAATCGAACCAAATTCAGTTTGTTAAAGTTCTTACATTACTTGGAAAATATAAATATTTTATAAAAAGGGATTAAATCAGATGTTTTTCTAGAAAGTCTTCTTTTAGTAGTTGTTGAGATCATTTTAAAATTGAAAGTGTTATTATATTAGTCAATATTTGAAGCACAAATCTTATAAATCACTTAGTGCATTATATAATGCACAGTAATACTACAAAATTTAAAAGTAAAAACTGAATAATTTCTCAAATTGTAATTTAATAAAATAAAAGTATAAATAAAAATAAAATCATAAAATCAAAATTTTAAATTATTCCTTTCTTTTCTTAATTTTAAACCAAGACCATTTCTTTCATGAATGGCAGAAAAAGTAGAATAAAGCGAATGTAGAATGTAGTAGAATAAAGCGAATATTTATAAAGATGTTTAATTTATAATTTTCTTAAAAATTCCCGAACAATTTTACAACATAACAAATAAATTTGCATTTAAGTAATAAAGTAACCCTTTTCCTTTCAGCCAATAGGAACTTGAAGTTCATTTAAGGCGAATAATTATAATATATTTTGCTGAAGAAAAATACTCATTTTTATAATGTTGATGAACGAAAAGAATACGTGATTTTAATATATATGTGTGTGTTAAAATCACGTAAAATAAAATAAAATAAATAAACATAAAAAAGTTTAAGAAATAATAAATCTACATGAAAAAAGTTTATAAATAACTTGTAAACTTAACTTGATAAAAATGCTTAACATAACGTTAAGCATTTTAATTAAACTAACACAATTCCAGGTCAGTTATTTAATCATTTAATAATTTTTGATTCACAAATATAATAAATCAATTAATTTTTTTCAAAGCGTGTTTTGATAAAAATGTCATTTTATTTATAGAGCTCTCTAAGTTCAAGTAAATTTACTTTTGATGTCCTTTAACAATTTCAATGAAAAATTATTTAAAAAACTGCTTTTTTGGAAGAAAGAAAAAACTTTTTTGTAGTTTTTTCTTAATTCTTGCAAATCTTTAAATTATTCAAAATGAAATTTTCTTAAAACTAGACTTGAAATTGAAACGGTTTTCTTATAATTCAAATGAAAAGTTACGTAATTTCTAACGTAATGCAAAAAATCTTCTCTTTTGAAAAGCAAACAAAAGTTTAATTTTCTCAATCTGTCATGACTTTTCGGATCAGAGATTTTTTCCCTCAGTAAAATGAATCAATAAAACTTGCAATATTTTAAGAATGAAAATTTATTTCATTCAAATGAAACTAATCATTTACATTCTTTTCATAAGTTAAACTGAGAAATCGAAACACATTATTACTAGATGGAATTCTGCTTTTTTTTTTGTTACAAGGATAAATTACTTCCTGTTATTTAATAATGCTATTGCAATTAACTAAAATATTTATTCTACGATTCAATTTTAGAATAAAATTAGCTTTGACATAAAAAAGCATAGTATTTCAAACAATTAATTTTTCGATTCCAAAAATTTGTATTGTATTTTTTCAACTTCAACAATTTTTTAGAGAGAATTGCTAAAAATATTGTTAATTCACTATTGTTTTTAAAAGATACAGTTTTAATTTCAAATAATCATCAAAGTAATGTTCATTTTCATTCAAACTTTAATGTTTTGATGTTTAAGAAACCATATGATCAAGCCATTTTCTTTGAAGTGAAAAATTCAAATTACGATTCCATCTCCGCAAGAAAAAAAACAGACTTTTTATTTTTACTTTAAGCAAATCCATCTAATTGACTATGGATAAAGGAATAAATACTCATATTTTCTTCCCTTTAATTACGTAAATTTGGATAATTTGTGAAAGTTCTTTTCTGAAGACCTTTATTTGAGCCTCAAAAAGACGAGTATTAGCAATCTCTATCAAGTTAATGATTGTAACCGTAAAATTTCAAATCTTATAAATTATTTTTAATAATAAACGTATGTCTAATTTAATAAATGCTGTAAAAGTTCTTATATGCCTTTAATTATGTAAAAGCATTTCAAATTAGCTACGCAGCCATCGAATTAAAATATAATAAATGCATTGAGAATTAAAATATACTAAGTACATACTATATTCATTCACAGTTATGAGTGATACTTGTTAAGAAAAGATCTCAATAGCTGAAGTTACAAAGCACAACAGCGACAGACACCGCATAATACTTTCTAGGAAAATTTTTCATACATAACGATCCATATTCACTGGTCCTAAATGTAAAAATCCGGAAAACATCCAACAATACATCTCGGAATCACATTAACTAAGTGCACAGGACAGCATTCGTCTTAAGTGCGGAAAGTACAAAATAGTTCAATCCCACTTCCTGTTGAACAAAGGAAGATGATAGTAACATCTCTGCTTGCTGAAGCGGGTTTGTGGAGGTGGATTCTTGGATGTATTATAGGTTTATTCCTTTGCAACACGAGGATGCTACTCAATATATTTGAAAAGTTCCTTTTGGTTAGAAATGTAAGCAAAGTTTTATGATGTTCAAATGATTTACAAGGGTCTAAAGCTGTTAGTTCATCTGATCTGAAATATCAATACAGCCTACTCAATGTGCCCAAGACTACACTCACTGTAATGTAAAGTTCCGGCTTCTATGACAGTCACTGTTGAATATGAGAAGATGGATATTATGTTTTTTCCTGCACGCCCATTTGTCAAGATGGTTGCTTGTGAATTTTTCTGGTTTACTCTCTTACGACTTGTAACAATGGCACATTATCTAAGAGAAATCCGTAAAGGTAAAATGCAGTAAATGTTCAAAAACGTTCCAATAGTCCTTGGCAGTTATGCAATTTGCTATGAATGGTCAAAAGCATCTCCCTGCAGTTTAACAATGACTGTTTTCAAGCTTGAAACTTTTAACCAATTGATTAACCTCTCATTGAGTAATGATGAGCCCTAAATTTTAGATTAAAAGTTATTTTAGATCATGGGTTCCCAAACTTTTTTTCTCGTGGATCGCTTTCAAAATTTTACAATTTTTGGTGTACCCCTGCTGCTACATTTCTACTGTATTTCCAAAACTCCTAAAAAATATCACCCTAAATTGGGGGGTGTTAAGGAAAAAAAGTAGCGCATTTTCTTGTGTCCTATTTATTAAAATAATACTTGTGGTTATACAAAATTATAAACATTATTACAAACAATCAACAATTGACGAAAAATCAACATTGAACCCTGAAATGTAAATTAACCATAAAAATTGTTATACTTTTAATGAGACGGCACACTGGCGGCACTTTGCAAGTCTCGACATGTAGTGTACACTTGTACAATTTATCTATTGTTCTATTCAATTCTGTGTTTGAACTGAATCTTGAATAATTTTAATACCTAACAGTGAATGATGCTACCTGCCTACGTTGATAGGTAAATCCAAGCTAATATTTTTGTTCTTTATTATGAAAACACCAGAACATTTTTCGTGACCCCTACTTACAACTTTTCATAAAAAGACACCAAAGCTTAATGGAGTAAATTTTATTATTATTCTTTTTTTCGAAAAAGTAGGGTTTATAGTTCTTCATTATCCTACCCCCTCAGTTAACTCAATGACACATAAAAGATTATTTGTTAAAAAAAATATGATTTTTTGTTAAACAAAATATCTGAATAAGAATTTATTTATTAAGAGGAAGAAAATCCTGCTCAAAAGTTATTTAACTATTGTTCGCTCTCTGTTCATAAAAACATAAGTTGATATAAAAATTCTTTCAAGATATGAAATGCATATAAAATACATGACAAACAATAGCAAACATTCAGTGCTTTATTCCATAAAGTATTTTCTTTCAAATAATTTTATCACCTAGTAAAGGATGTAAACCACATTTACTGACTGGGAATATAAAATTCGCTGTATAAATTAGTAATATTTTCTTGACATTTTAAAAGTCAATAAATAATAAGCCCTTCCCAATAGCAATTAGACTGAATGTACTTAGGAATCTAGAAAATCAAATAATTAATATGAAAAAAGTGACATCCCCTTTTGTAAACACGACGGATCTTCAGTTAAGTCTGATTCGAATTCATTATCTTCTAATGATAAGAACGATATGTAATCACTGCAACCCTGCCCCAGAAACAAATAGACTTTTATTTAAATATGCTTTAGAGTAAAACGAACATCCTTTGAAGGAGAGCATGAGAAAATGGTTGCAGAATTTTCTTTTATTTCTTATAAATTAGTATAAGATATTAATCAGCGGTTGATCTTAATCTGGACTTGTAAAAAAAGCGATAAATCCATCAAATACCATGTTTTTCAATCTTCTATTTTACTTTTTTTATAATGTAGAAGATTATTTATACTTCGAAATTCATTGAAAAATCAGACTTCTTCTATTTAGATAAATTACTTAAACTATATAAGCAATAATAATAATAATTCAAACATAACTCATTATAAATGCATAAAAAGACACCGAACCATAAATCTTACATGCCCTGATGTTTACCTCTGATGCATTAATTTTGTTATTACTTGAATTATAAGCGCACGAGAAGAGAGATTAATACTCCCGATTTTCAACACAAAAATATATTAATAATAATTTCTCTAAGAAGCTTATGTAATATTTGTACATGTCTGACAGGTCATTATATCCCAGTAAATTTATTCAGTATATTAGAATTTTATTAGCAGTTGAAAATGTCTTAGATCAACCACAAAAAAATACGTATAAATACATAATTCTTTTTAAAAAATAAAAATTTGCCTAACCTTTAAAAGAAATTATTGTTCTTTGACAAATTTTAAAATATCTGTTTCTTTCGAACTTAGCTTCATATTAAATTTCTTTTAGTTTTTTTTATTTTATGGTTAAAACTTGGATTTATGTTTTTATAGGAAAGTCGTAAATCTTTAAGATCTTAAATAATTTACAGCATAGATGTTAAAATCCAGGATTGTTTAAAAATTCGTGAGGAATTTTTCACACTAACCCTAACCTTACTCCCAGTTTGTGAAAATATCAATAATTCATGTGCCAATGTCAGAACTAAATTTTGCAAATAGTGATTATATTGATCGGAATTGCCTTATGATATTAACGCTCCAACCACAAAACACTTGTGAGCTTCTACTTGGAAAGATGCTGCAGAAAAACAATATCTAGAACATATTGACAAGCAGGTTTTTATAAAAAAAAAACCGCCAAAACTAAAAAAACCCAAGAACATTTACTTACTACTTGAACAAAGACAAGTTACTCATCCAGGAATTTTGACAAAAAAAAAAAATTCTGCCCAAAATTTCCTATTAGGACTGTTTGAATGTGGATACAAATATAAATTATCAGTACGATGTGACGGATATCTATAATTAAGATGATGAACGAGAATGAAAAAGAATTTGCAACTATCAAAAAAGAAGGAAATGGTTAGTTTTCGAGATAAAGGCACTTTTCAGAAAAACAACGGTGAATTCTTTCTACAATCGATGAAAATGGATAAAATGTGCTTTTAAAAGAAAATATGTCTTTATTTATAGAGAGCGGTTTGGTTTAAAAAAATCAGTTTTACGATGCACTTCTTACTTTTCCACTTTACGAAATTTCGATTTTCAGAAATATTACTCATCTCTATGAGTTCGTAAAAGCGAGCGTCTACTGTATACACTTCAGGAGAAAATCAATACTCAATCAAGTCGACAGTATTTTGTTGGGTTTGGCACTAAATACCTCCCAAATATAAAATCAGCAAAATGCAAATGAGCGTGGGCAATTTTTTCCCAAATTTTATATTATTCATCCCTTCAAATAAAGCCTAATGGAAGAAATAAAATACTTAGTTAAATTTATTTCAGCAGAATTTATAATGAAAAATTAGAAAAAAATCTCGAATACATTTTTAAACATGAACGCGAAACTCCAAACAAACTGAGAGAAAAGAAATTTTAGAAATTATTTATGCATGTATCTCTTATAAATTTTGTTTTTTAAAATATACTTTTAGGCACCATTTCTTAAGCAAAATTAGACCATTAATTTCATACCCTAGTTAATCCACAAATTTCTGCGTTAAATCCACATAGGCATTGTACTGTATCTGGCATTCTTGTAGATTTAAGAAGAATATTTCCAAAAAGATTTATTGCGATTTATTTCAATACAAAAATTGATAAAATAATATAGACTCGCTTCATGTTTTAAATACGTAATTAGTTATTTCACTTCACATTCGAAAAACAAAGCGATTATATTTGTTTTTCAAGCATGATAGTTCAAAAGTTTAATCAACTTACAACTTAACTTCAAAATATTTTCGAAAATTGATAGTCCATAGAATTATTCTAAAAAACTAGAAGTCAATATTTTCTAAATAGATCATGTACACTTTTTGGCTACATAATGTAATATTCGGGAAATAACGGAGAATTTAAAACGACCAAAAAGTGTATATCAATGTAACCAAAATATAAACAAAAGACACTTGATCTTATTAACCAACATCTTCATGCAAAATTTTATTATTTTGAACACATTTTAATAAAAACCTTACCCTATGAACCTTATACTTTTCAAAAAACGAATATAAAATGTGCATGTATCAGCAGGAGCACAAGCATAAAATAAGCAAATAATCTCAGAACTTCATAAATTAAAATATAAAGTGCTTCTAACCAAAACATGATTGGTTTGATATTTACTTCGTTTTTGAAAAAAAACTGTTTCAGGAAATGAAAAACAACACCATTTTAATCGCTTTAAATTCATTTCATTTTTTTAATTATAATATTGCATTTTAATATTCTAATTCATTAATTATAATTTCATTGATAAATTGACTTTAAGAGTATTATGAAGGTAAACTTTGAATATAGTTCCGTATGCTCCAGTGCAGAATTTTTTAGTAATTAAAAATATTCAATTATCTAATTTTTTTTCATAAAATGTTTAAAAAAAAATCAGTAGAATATAAAAAAATTTCACTTGTTTCGATTCGTAATCAATTTAAATAAAACTTCAATTTTTTTTTTTTTTTTTTTTTTTGAAATTTACTTTAAGGAATAATTTTTAATTCTGATGTAAATGGAATACATAATCAGCATTCAAAACAGCAAAAAGTGTAAAAATAAAGATGAGTTATTTGCAACTGAAGCATTTAGAAACCAATAGCGCCATATTTTTCAAATAATCTTTAAAGAATTATTTGTATTTAAGTAATAGAAGTTAAAGCTATAATGAAGCTCAATATACGGACATAAATACATCTTACGTAAGCCAAATGTAAAACTTTCTTTTATAGCATTACAGTGGATCAAGAAAAATGGTGCTTGGTATGTGCAAATGTTAGCACAAGCATAGGCTATTCCTCAATTGACAAGTAAAGAAAATTCCACGAAAAAATTGTATATCTTATCATCGATCATACAATAATGTTTTAAAAAAAAAGTATAATGTGTTGGGAAATTATTTACGTAATTGAGATTACTTGCTAAAGGAGGAGCATAATATCACAAGAATGAATAATATCCTTGTATAACACACAGCAAATTATGAACAATGAGGAAACTAAATAATGTTCGATTCATCGACAGTTTAGTATTATTGAACCTTACTTAACCAGTGTTGCTCCCAAATGATGACGCTACTTAATTTATAAACCGATAATTCATTTCATTATGACAGCAAATTGAAAGATAGATGAATACACATGGAAATATCAGATCGTGATTTAAAGTTGGATATCGACAGGAAGACCTTTCGGTCAAAGTCTCATGAGGATCTTCATTATAATATACTTATTCGATATTGGAAGTTAGGTGGTGTCTACTTCAGGAAAAATTGTGAGATGGGTTATGTAGAACAGACGATGTTAGTTAAGACCAGATTCTGTTGGAAATCATATATGATTGTTTGCTATAAGTAGACAATTATGATATAATGCACTGATGGTAAACCTTTTTATTGGTTAAACATAGGTTTAACTTCTATAATACTCGGTGAATAGACCATGGTCGGAAATGCAATGAGTATGAATAAACGGTAAAATAGTCAGTGGATATGTTGGAAAGAGAGCAAGTCCATTGATCCTGTTCTGCTATGTCCTAGTAAACTTGCCATTAATTTAACATATGTTGTTGAAGCAATCTATAGCATTATATAGTACGGCTTGTTAAACAATGCCACCATACAAACCTGTTTTTAATCTTTTGTTTCTAATTAGATTGCAAGATTTGAAACAAAATCGCTTTTTCTGTTACAATACAGAAGTTTTGGAGATGTCTATACGAGAAGTTCTGGTCAAAATCTTATCGTGACCTTACTGAGAGATTGGTTGCTCAACATTCATTTACAACAATGGTAGATCCATCGAACCAGAGCTGAAATAAGTGATTTAAAATAAATCTTCATAACTAATCAGAATAATTAACCTTTACTGAAAAATAACATTTTCAAATAAATATTTTTTCTTTTTGTTTTATATTTAATTTCTATTCAAATGTAATTCAAAAAAATATCGTTTGCTTTTAATTTTGCCTCATTTTCATATACAATTAAAGTTCAATCATTAATTCAAAAAAACTCTCAGTTGACTTCATATTTTTGTCCTTTTTACTCCTAAAAATCTTCTAATTACACAAAACATCAATTTCAGCAATACAATTTACCCAAATGTATATACATATTAATGTCTTGATAAAAACGAAATTTAATTATGAGAAAATTTAATTCAATTATAATATAAGAATATAATTCTTAAATTATAATTCAATTAAATTTTTCGAGACTTAATAATACGTTTAAAACTTTCTGTAACAAATCTGAGATTTATTTTCAATGAAAGAATGCATCAGTGTTATTTCAATGAACTTCCTACAAATAGTTAAAAAATAATAGCATATAATAGTAAATATTGATAAGATTCAGAATGGATAGTATATATTGGCTACATAAGAATTTTATTTTATTTATCAAACTTGTTATTTTGGTGTCAAATTAATTTTCAGTGTGTGTTTCATAGTAATAAATTATCCTGTTATACGTGTATGTAAAGTTGAGCACTTAAATATACGTTAATAACTGATAAAATTGTTTGCTTATTGAAGAGAAAATCATTGCAAATATCAATTAATTACCATGTGACTTACAACTAAATTTAGCTCTTACTATTTTTATAAATTATTTCAAGGTGGATAATGACCAATTAAGTAGGGCAACTTCTATACATAATTATGCTGCACAATTTATTCCGTTCGTTCTCCGTATAAACATTATTAAATATCATTTTTTTCTTATAATAATGGGTGAAGAGACCTTAAAATAGACAAGTCAATCTCCCTAAATTCTAGGTTTATGTATCATTTTTTTAACTCTTTTTGTAAATACGGTCTAAAACGGTGTAACAAAACAAGAGTGATTCAAATAACATTTTCGTCAAAGAATTAAGATTATCCCTATGAGATCTGAAAAGGGAAAATATGGCCTTGACCTGCATGTTTACAAAAAATAACAACAAAACATTTCCCTTTCTTTTACCTCAGCCTCATTTTATTGAAATTTAAACCAGCAAAATCATATCAGTGAAAAAAAATTAGTGGAAAATACAATTAGTGTAGGTAAAATGGCAGCAATTCCACGTATTTAGTAAAGAAACAACATGGAGCTTATTTTCATTAAAAACTTTTTATCCTCAAATATTAAAAAAATATTATTAAAAATAAGCATTTACTAAAGAAAACATACGAGTTTCAAGTTTTTTTAAATAAATTAATAGCTACAAATTCAAAAATGTAGATGTAAAAACGAAAACATGTCTTTGATTGTTTTTTAAACATTTTACTGTTAATTTACTAATTTTTAACTGAACATAATTGCATCGGATATATATGAAGACAATGCGGCTTAACTACGAAAAAAGTACCATAAATTGGGATTTGATTCTAGTATTATTGAAAAATAAGAGATAGGTAACATCTGTTAGGAAAGGATATAGTGTAACACAGAGGAGCTATACCCCCCCACTGAGTAAAAGTCTCCTTTAAGTTCTATCTTCAAGGAGATTTTAAGAATATGGCACCTGTAAATTTTCTTCATCGTGGTATGATAGCTCATTCGATGAAGATAAGCCACAAATTTATTAGTGGCTTATCAATATTATTTAGTTATTTAAATATGATAACATAAAAAATTTGATAAACAGAATACTAAGTTAATTTGAAAAAGTTAACTCCAGATATCGTTATTAGAAATGATGGAAACACTTGCGCATTACAGTGACATTTCGGACATTAAAATATAATAGGTTGGGACATAGGTTGATTTTTATAAATAGAAATTAACTTATGAGAGCATAACGTAAATTTCTTCAAAAGCGTAAAATATCGGATCTCTCAGATTTTCCGAAACTAAGTTGTTGAAGTCTATCTGGATCAAGTGTGTCTGAAAAATCCGAACTTTTAGGCGTTTCTAAAGGTATGGTGTTTAAAGATGTAAAATTCCCGGGAATTTACTCGGGATTTTGGGGGAATATTGGGAATTTTGAGGGAATAAACTCAGCCAATCATATTACGTTTTATAGATTTGAACCAAAGTGAAGTCAAATTTTGTATCTGTAAATAAATTTTAAACAAAACGAAATTTGTTTTTCTGAAAAAACTCAATCATACTGCATACTTAATGCCAGAAATGAGCCTACAAGCATAAAGATCCAAAACAAATTTTTGACGTTAAAGGAAAAAGTGAAATTTTATTTTCTGCAATAAGCATTCATAAAGCATAAAATATGAACATCAAAATTGTAAAAAATAGAGTATTGAAAAATTTTCCTGAAAGACTTCAGCACATCTAAGCGATTTCTCTGTCCAAAAATTTAAAAAATACACATTCAAATAATAAACATTGCGAGTAACAATTGCAATGAACACAATTTGAAACCTCTCCAATCTTTACAAATGTGGCCTCTCCAATCTTTACAAATCTTTTACCAAATGTTTTGTTAAATTTCTATTCCCGTAAATTAAAGTAGAAATCATTAAAGTGTATCTTTTTATATACATTATGTGGTTTTAATAGTTAAAAACTTTTAAGTTTTTAAGAAAATTCAAATTTTCCCACAATTTTGAAAATTTGGGAATTTTTAAATTTCTATGGGAAACAACCCAGTTTATTCCCGGGAATAAACCGAGTTTTTTCCCATCCTTGCAACACAAACGCGGTGTCTAAAAACTAGGTAACATAAACGCAACCAGACAAAACAAACTCATCGAAACAAAATAGAGGATGGATAGAGGAGCTCAATGAAAGTCTGTCGCTCAACGGTTATTTTTCCCATACAAAGCCAAATTACACTGAGACCTACAATTAGAGATATAAAATTCCGGGGAATTTTGGGCCACAGGAATTTACTTGGCAATTTTGGGAAAAAACCGGGAATTTTAGGGGATATTGGGATTTTTGAGACAGTAAACTCAATCAATCATATTCCATTTAATGGATTTTCTTGCCTTAAATATGAAGAGAAGTGAAGTAAGCTATGTCAATATGAAAAAAAAATTTGTTCTGTCTTTTCGTACATAAGTGAATTAGTTTCGTTCTGAGGAAAATAAAAGTGAAAATAAAAGTAACATATAGTGATGACATTTCCATGTTTTTGTCGTTATAAATTCTTAACTCCTACTTAGAAATAAAAGAAAAAAGTATTTCCTCAACAATAAATTTTGAAATTATTCTAAATTGATAATTAACGCAAAATTGATTTCTTTTCCTGGAAAACTTTGTATTACCATAATCAGTAGTCGAAATAATAAAATTATTGGATTCTTATTTATTTAAAAAAATATATATATCTTTAAAAAAATTCTAAAACTTTCGAGAACATTCAAATTTACCAGGAATTTTTTTAAATTTCCAAATGAATGAAACGGGTTTATTTCTGGAAATAAACCTGGTTTTTTCCCTCCTACTATTTAAAATGGATTTTGAACCACAAAAAATATCGAAATCCACACTGAGAGTTCAGTCTATGAACCGGTGGCAAGAGCATTAACCATTAGATAACGATCTTGGCATTCAGTGAAAGTCCGTCAAGCACCGAAGCGAACTGTAATGGCTGAAAAGAGAATAACGGTTTACAAAAGTGTGACAGCAGAACTCAAACACTATCTGGATTCTCCAGGATCAATGATTACTGCTACAAGGCACAATCACAAACATAACATTTACGGTAGAGCAACAACTCCCAAATCACTTCTTGCAGCTAAAATCGTCTACAACAGTGTCACACTTAGTTAATTGATAAGTAGAAGAAAGTAATATGGTCTTTCACACTTTTCCTTACAGAAGGACGGGTGCACGTTTGGAGAGTACATCTGCATAAGCGTATAATGATTATCTCCTTCCAGCTCAGGCATGAAGATGAATCTTTTATGATATGAGCAAGTCGTATCGTAGTGTTCTGCTAGACCAATCGTAAAGCCAGTAGCAAACGAGAGCGAACTAAATATGCAAACTGCTTCCAGCGAAACGCCGGCGAAGGAGTGACATCAGAAAATATCACCAAATAGGCGTTCAGAGAGAGTTAGAAACATCTGACCAGGTTTCAACGGCAAATAAAATTATTTAACTTTTTCTCTTTTTTTTTCTCCTTGGAAATAATATTTGTAATTAATTTCACCAGTTTTTTTAATTTTTTTTTATGATGAAGATCAATTCAAGATAAACTTTTACAAAAGTCATTAAAATAATTTTTGATATTAAATATCAACTTCTATAACATCATTTTTATTTACATATATATAATAATTATAAAATAAATTATTTTACTAAAAGTGTTAATCTTTATATTAAATTTTAAAAAGTGTATTAATTTCATGAAATTATGTAGAACGAAGTTATCTGTAGAACTCAAAAAATAGAAATTGTGTTGTCAAATAATAGCAAAAAATTTGAAAAAAGCTGAGACAGGTTATAATTTGTATTAATAATAATGTGATTTCTTTATGAAAAGGAAATAAACTGAAATTAAAAGGCTTATTTTTCTTATATTTAAAGATACATTTAAATTAATTAAGATAAAATGCACAGACAGAACATTTAAAAATATTTAATATTATTGAAAAAATCGTTTCTTGTGTTTAAATAAATACCAGAAATTTTTTTTATTATAAATTGCAAGTTGCTATGGTTGAAAGTAATTAAATTAATATTTATAAACAAGAATACATTATTATATTTTTGGATTTCCATAAAATAATTTATATGAAAAATAAGTTAATACTACTTTTTAAATTGTGTTGATAGTTTGCTTGCATTTTATTTACAGATTTGTTATAAAAAAAATTATCATACACACACACATAAATATTCATTTTTAAAATATAATTGTATTATCTTCAAAGCAATGACATTTCAAAGAGCGATTAAATTTACAACATGAAATGTTAATGAAATATAGACCAGTTTTGTTAAATAATGAAATTTTTCAATATTCTCTAAAAAATTATATGAAAATATCAAGAAACTACCCTGAGTTTCATTACAGAGTTTGTGAGTTACAATATAAATAAATTAAAAAAATCTATACATAAATAAATCAAAGTATCTCCAAGAAGAATGGTACAATATATTCCTTTAAATACTATTCAGCACTTTTACGAATCGGTTCTTAGGTAAATTGAAGTCGTATTTCAGGGCAAAAGGAGTTTTACATCATGTTAGAAAAAGATTCTTTACAACTGTAAGGTGTTTCCCTTATTTTGGTATGCATTTGGTTAATTCGACATTATCAATTATTACAGTTAGTTTTAAAAAAAACATTTCAATATAGTTTTATGCAATACTCATATAATTTTATAATTCTATTAAATTTCACACATTATACAACTACACACACACATATACTTTTTTCTTTTAATTTTGTTAGATGTGAGCCATTTAATATACCTCATAGCATTTCAAACATTTAAATCTAACATGTTTCTAATTAACAACAAATATAAGCTTTAATTGGCTTGATTATAACAACATAAATTAAGACTTGTGATGATGATTTTCTTAATCCTACTTTGTCTCCTAACAAAATGAATGTAAAAAAAGTATTTGTTGTTATTGCCATTTATTTCACTCACTTACTAGAAAAAAAAATTACATGTTTCTTTTCACAATAGATATTTTGATAACAATAATAAAAATTCGAAAAAAAATTATTTTATTTATAATAAATACTAAAAGCTGCACAAATAACTTTATTTCCCACACTTGAGATCTATGTCTTATTCTAATGGAAAAAAAAAGTTCTTCCCGCTTCTTTAAAATGTGCTGACTCTCAAACTACTCTTGACTAGATTCTAGAGTCTGAGCCTTTCTAGAATAGATCTTTTCACAAGCTCAATTCTAATGTTAGATTTTCTTAGTGATAAATTCCATAGATTTGAGTTAGTATTGATAAACACCAGAGATATGCAACAACAACAATACTTAAAATCAAAAATAGTTTTAAATATATTGATATACTAAATGCAAAATATATTGGTATATTAAATGCATTTGTATTTCAAAAGAAATTATAATCAATGAGTTGTTTATTTCTGATTTCAAAATTTTGCATTCCTTCAAAAATGTTATTCTGAATCTGCAATAAGCATTTTCACTTTTAAAATTTTCATTGTCTTCAAAGCGAACCTAATGTATGAGGTATGTATTGATCAATGTTATCCATAATTTTTGTTATCCTTTGATACTTTTTTTATATGGCATCAGCTTTTAAAGCAATTAATCATTAATCTAACAACTTGTAATTTTTTTGGTCAGCAAGCGGTCTTTTTAATAATATCTTCATAGAGATAATTTTTATTTATCTGTAAAAAAGTTAACATTATTTATTTTAAGAGGTTTAAATTATATAATGCAAAGAAATTTTTTTTCTTTTTCATTGACTTTAATTTTTATTCTAATTTCAAAGCATAGTTTTCTATTTTAAACTGAAGGAATAAGTAAAAATGAAATAAAATTTTTGCCACAATTTGAAAAAATAAAGCAAAGTTATAGAAACCTCAATAATTTTGTTTTATTTTTATAACCAATTAATAAAATAATTTATGTAAACATTCTTAAGACCTCACTGCATGTAAAGTAGAATATAAAATATCATAAATAAAACAAAATGAAGAAATGAATGTGTAGAAAAGTCAGAAATAAAAGTGAAATTTAAAGAAATGAATTAAAGAAATAAAAAATACATTGACAGTTTCTTCAAGATATGATGTCAGTGTGTGTTCCAGTAAATTAAAATTTAATATTAGAAATGAGATATTTCATTAATCTGATTCTATGAAAAAAAATGGCTAGATCTCATTACTACACAGTAGTATAAATATTATATTAACATATACTAAAAATGTTATTTTTATAAAACCATTTTTTATCATTAATTGTAATGCAAACAAAATACAATTACACTGGCTGAGTGGTTAACATTCCTGACTCTTAGGCTGTGGGTCCCAGATTCGAATCCTGGTTTAGAAATGGATATTTCTTTCTCTCAATGTTTTGTTGTCCTTTCGTTTTGAGATGATGTATGAATATAGCCTACAGTATAAACGGGTTTGTGGTGGTAAGGCATTGGTAATGCTACTTGCCTCTGTAATTTGGTTCACAGGTGCCAACTGGGTAACAATAAATGAGTAGCAGTTTCCAGCCTTGTTGTGGCAAAGGCTTAGTCATCCAGTGCGAGCTGTTGTTAAGAAAAAGTAATACAAGTGCTTATCGTAATTAATAAAAAATAAACTAACAAAAATTTTAGAAAATGAAGAAATGATTTAAATGATGATTTAGAAATTATTTAAATGCTGTTATATTAGGTAAAAAAAAAAAAAAAAAACTAAGTATAACATTATTTAAATTATGAAATTGTTATTTTTATAAATATTTATTCAGGCAAAATGAGTTGAATAGTAAAAAACTGATTTCTACAACCAATTACTAAAAAGGCAAACATCCATAGAAAATGCAGATACCACAATTTCTATCGATTATTAAAGTATGGAATGAATCTTCCTTTAATTACCTATACAAATATTATAGTGCTTTTCTTGTGCACATATCGCCTAGTTACAGGGAAGCATGCTAGCGCAACAGCAACATTGAAAAATCTCGTATAACATAAAAAATAATAAAATTAATATTATACGGATTTAATAATATGGTAAGCTATAAAATGTTACATAATATTTGTTTAAAGTAAGTTAAATCTACCAATTTTATTGAAACGAATGTACAAAAGTATATGTAATGATAACATAATATACAATTTAAAATAATTTAGACAATAATTTCTAAAATATAGATTTGTACAACAGTACAAATTCTTTTTTATATTTCCTTTTGACTAGGAGAAATTTGAAATACTGAAAGGCTATTAAAACTTTCCCAACGTAAAAGGAATAGAATTAAAAAAATTAAATTATTTTCATAAAACGAATTTTTAAAATTTCCTCCTTGTGAAGAAAAAATCTTCCTTTCATTATATTTGCTGTTATTGTTGCTTACCTGTAAGGTATTTGATGGAGTCAGACCAAATTTAGGAATCCGTTGATGGAGAGAAAATCGATGAGAAGGCAGGGAGAAGTTTAGATATCGTCCCATAGTATATTCAAACAATCCAGGATATGCTCAGAAAAAGCTTGGTGTCCATAGCATTTAGGACAGAGGGGGAAGGTCTTGTTACCCACTACAAAAGTGAGGCATTTCAGGTGGCCAGAGGCAAGATGTGCAAAGCAAGTGCTGGATTTATTATCACAGGAAAGAAGCCAGAGTAAGTCGTGGGTAGAAGCCAGAGTAAATCCCTGATTTCTACCGTCAAAGTATATATATATATATATATATATATATATATGTATATATATATATATATATATATATATATATATATATATATATATATATATATATATATATATATAATATGAAATTTTATTTTACTTTTGTTATAGCAATTTTTAAATGGTAATGAAATGAAAGCTTTCAAGCAGTAATTAATGTACAATTCAAATTTCATAAATTTATAAAAATGGAAAATAAGGAACAATACTGTATGAAACTTTGATTTGTAATATTAAATTAGTAGATGAACATGAATAAATCGAGAATGTAATAAAATTGATGTATGAATACAGAAAATACTAAAAATGTTATTTCAGTTCATTAGAATATTAAAAACTAATGCCAATTTTCTTCAATGTCAAACTTAAGCATGAGTTTTATGCTTTAAAAGTTTCTCTAGCTGTTTCATTGTTATTATAGCTGTTAAAAATGATTTTATATACACAATCATAATTCAAGAGCAACATTAATATTTTAAACACAAATGAAGATTAAATTACATTTTAAATATAAGTGCTTCCAGTAATACTTTATTTGAAACATATTAATTTGAATACTTTTAAAACGATCGATTTAGACAATATATTTAGATGTATATTACTTCTAATCATTTTCCCAAATGCTAAATATAAATTACCTGTAATGGTGTTCTTATGATATTTTTAACTTGAGAGCAATTTTTTTATCATACTTCATTGCATTAAAATAATTATCTTTAGGATCTCATGTGCATTGTCTAATCTAGATAAATTTATTAAAATTAATGAACAATTATTGAAAGAAAAATTAGAAATAACAATAATTAAGCAAAAGATATTTACCTCAGTAAATATTTAGCATAAAATCGTCTTTGTACAAAAATCTAAAATTAAAATCTAGAAAAAAATTTGAAAAATGAAATTATAATCTAGAAAAAAATAATATTTTTAGATTCGCCCTAAATCAAGTTATACCTTACTGCTTTTCCAATTATATATTGTGACATCAAGAAAATAATATTACAAGACTGAAAACACATCTTAAATAAAATTTGCAATGTGTCATGTGATAGTTATGTAATTCTAGTGAGCCAATACCTGAAATTAAAGAGGTGTAATATTCTTTAGTCTTGTCAGTAAAGCCAAATCACATCCTCAGAAATTCTGAACATTGAATATTTGGCACTTTTATAGGAATACATCTTTAGATTTTTCCAATCATCGCTTTTTTGTTACATGTAACATGGCTGAACCATATTTTAGTGGATTTTCATAACTTTCATCATACAATATAGAAGCAGCTATATTAGTTTTATTACTGCATCTCAAAAATCTTCCACTTAATTTTAATTTTGTATTACATTTTATGCAATGACTCTAATTCAACAAATTCTTTTAAGAATTCTATTTAATATTTGATGAAATAATAAAAAGAAAATAGAAATATTTAAGAATTTAACACTGCTAAAATATTTTATTGAAAATCTGTAATGCCACAATTAAGAAAAGATTTAAATTGTACCTGAGTTCTTGTAATAATAATAATGTGGCTTTTTCATAATTAATATTAGTGTATTTTAAAGTTAGTTTTAATGATACAAAAAAAACTAATTCTCATTATTCTATAACATATATGATTAGCTAATAATTTAATAACAAAGTACTATAAGTCAGAATTATTTAATTATTTGGAGTAATCTAAGATTAAAAGCTTGGCATAGTCTTAATAAAAATTATATACCAAGATTAACTGATTCATATTGCTATGTTTGAAACATTGTGATGAAGATCTTAGATTACTGTTAAAAACTACATAAATAGTAAAAATATGCAACTTGATAATGTTGAAATTGATATTTGAGCAATTTACTTTTTCAATTAAATACAAAAAAATTATGATACAGCAAAATTTTTTTAAAAAATTTAAATACATTTAATTATAAGAAATTTTTTTATTTATTTTTTATTGATTTAACAATTATTACATATATCTATTAATTAACAATTTTGGAACATTGAAAATTAAAAAATGAATCACATTCATTACTTATATTGGAAAAAAATCAAAAGATAAATATATTTCTTAAAAAAAATAAATGTATTTCATTCATTACTTGGGAAAAATAGTTAAAATTGAGAAAATATGTGATTAATAACTGTGTAATTTAAATTATTGAATCTAAAAACATATCATTAAGAAATGATATTTCAAAAAATAAATTTAATGAGAGACAAACATAATTAAATTCCCTTTATTTAAAGGTAAACAATTAATATAACAAATAAAATAAATTCACACACAAGGTTTAAAGTGATATTGCACAATTATAAAATGACAAAGAATGTGTATAAAAATTACAAAGGAATGTTGGTAATTTTTCAGATAGTTTAAAAAAAGTTTAAAGCATCTTTTCAGATGAGGGAAAAGTATTATCACAGCTTGTAATATTAAATTAAGGCAGATTCTAGAATATCACATATACACATACGATAACACGCAAAACTTTAAATCAAAATTATAAGCAACACATATTAAAAAAACTAATACTTTACACTATTTTTAAATCTCTTATTTTGCCTAACAAATTCCTAAATAATTCTATGAATTATTAGTACATTCAATAGCAAGAATATTTTTCAAGATAAATAAATTAATAGTAAAATTTACCCTATAATTACAGATTTCTAAATATTTAATCCATACTAAGATTTAGTTGACTAAACAATCTTATCTGACAAACAAAAAAACATAACAAAAGAATGCTTGGCTTAATATATGCATTAACTATACAAGTTTACAATAAGCTAGGACAAAATTTATTATATTTTTACCAAGTATTTTGAATTCTACTAAACTATTTTAAATATGTTGATAAATATTCTATTTCATTTCACAATTGTTTAAAAAAAATTAACACTCTTTCATGTATATATGTACACACTTATAGGACGCTGTTTAAAAAGCACTTGTAAATAACACTACAAGCACAGAAGCTCACATAAATTCTTTCCCTTTCTTTATAAAATAACATATTAGCATCTAACTAAAAGCTCATTTTACCCTAAAATTTACATAATTACAATATAAATTCATAGCCATTCTAACAAAAAGGAAGCAAATCCATATCTACTAAAATTTGCATATATATATATATATATAATATATATATATATAAACAGGAAAAAATATGTTGAATAAAATAAATAACAACTTATGCATCACTAATTTGTGAAGAAAAATACCATTTTTAATACTTAATACATGTTTGCACCATTCATAATTACATCCTTATGTATTTTAAAGTAATATCTTGAATTATTTCATATCATTTTTTTATTTTCTTCATATTCTTTAATTACAGAAAAATTATATTATTTTAAAATTGCTAAATGGTAGAAAAGGTTTAAATTGCTAAATTATGGAATTTTTAAAAATGTATTAGTTGGAAATCCTTCATTGAGAATTATTCAAGGAATTGATTAAAACTTTAATCTATTTTTTCATTAATAAACTTTTTTGCTTTCTTGGTAAGGAAATTACTATTTTATTTTTATTCTTTTAATTTATATACAAAGTATATAGATACATTGCATATAAATACATTGTCCAAAGTCTGACCGTTTCATATATTTGTTGAAAGTTAAGTTCATTTAGTTGAAATATTTCAATAATACTGATTTAACAAGCTATTTTAAAAATTACTAATTATATTCAGCATACCCACTGCTTTTAAAAAAATATTTTTTCTTGACAACTTATTATTTTTCATCTAAAAAGGTATATACATAAGATGCACCTCCACACTCATAAACGATGTTTGATGAATTTTTAGAATAAATTTATAAACTGTGATAAATTTAATTAATTATGCTAATGTCTTTATGCTAATTCATAAATTATAATAATTTAAAATTAATTACTCATACAAAGCTATTTTCCATTTACGCTGATCATAAGAAAAAAGTAATAAAATCTAAAATTAATCATAAAATAGAGCCTGAGTACTTTTTACAAAAAAATAAATGTCACCAATTAATGTTTGGAAATTATGATTATGAAATGGTAGAGAAAAAAATTAATATCAAAAGTACTTTGTTATTTAAAACTAATATTTCTGATAGGAATTAAATCTAAAGTCATTTTTATGACTTTTAAGAATAAATTATTTTTGCACTGTAACCATTTTGTATTCGTTGCACTTTTTAGAAGATATACACATCATATGGCTTTAGCAATGGACATATGCTTGGCACATTACTTATATTTTTTAAGTACTTTATATATTACAAATTTTGTAATGATGTTTTATATACTTAAAAGCATGGAGATATATTCCACAAACTGAAAATTAGATTTATAACTAACTTATAAAAGAAAAATAATTAACTTAGAAAGAAAAATCATTTAGATTACCTATTCATAAAAATCTAATGAGTTCACATAAAAGGAAATGGACCATAAATTTTTAAGATTATTACATTTTATCAATAAATCCCAAATTTAATATTATTTATGCAACTGATAAATTTTGATATAATCTTGCAAACATTAAAAAAAGTAAACAAATTACAACTGTAATATTAGTCAGTGTTTAATTAATACCCAATTAAAGTACATTATAAATTAATATCATTAAAATTCTTTAAGCTCAATAGAATCAAAAGTATTTTCCAATCTGAAGTACGCTAAAAGTTCATTTTTGCAACAGATGATAATAAAATATATATATAAATTTAATATCATGGTTCTAGTTTATAACTTTCATCATTTAGGCAAAGGTAAATTGAAAGCAGTCTAAATTCAAATTAAAATTTGATTCTGTAATTTACTAAGACAGTGCAAAATCTTATGTTATGCAAAATTTTTCAAACATAATATTTTTTAAATTATCAATTGCAGATTTCTCCTGTAATTATATATATGTATATATATGCAAATTTACATGTAATTAAAGTTACTGATAATACACATAGTATAAAAATACAAAATAAAAACATACTTTTACATTTATTTTCACTAGATCAAATAAGTTGAACAAATAAAATACAAAGTCTTTTTATAAATACATATGCTAAATGATAATAATAAAAATAATATGTATAACATTACCAAACGTTTCATCATCAATAAGAGAAACATTCATTTGGCACCTTTGTTATTTCTTAAATCAAAAGTTAATAAGCCTCATTAAAAAATTCAGCTTAAAACGGTATCATTCAACGTAAAAAGGTATCATAATTTTTTTATAATTTGTTAGCTTTTATTAATCTATAGTTATATCTAAAAAAGACAAGTAACATTTTATTTCATTTTATCAAATACATTCATAAAACAGCAAACAATAAAGTTTTAAAACAAATTAATATTCTACAAACAAAATTAACATGCAACACACTATTAGTAATGTCATAGAGATAATATAAATTAGTAAATCATAAGGTAATATTATTTAAAATAGTTAATTAACAGTAATAGTAAGCATACTATTTATAATGCAATGTAAATCGAAAAAATATAAAAACAATGACAATAAATAAACACAAATTGTTAAATGCAATAAATTGATTAATATAAAAAATAAAGAGAATGATTTCAAAAATCAAAATAGAATAGGCACATTTAAAATGAAATAATTAAATTACAATTTTTAATTAATTAAACATCTGCTGTACTATTATTAAAAACAATAATTTTAAAGTAAATAAGTACATTAATTAATTAAACATCTGATGTACTATTATTAAAAAGAATAATTTTAAAGTAAATAAGTTACTCAGGTAGAAATACAGTTTATTATTGAATTGACTGTATATGTGACACAAAAAACGTAGATTAGCTGTTCAAGATTTAATTCAAATATAATTTATTTCTGCAAATCAAAACACTGGTCTTAATTACAGTTAATTAAAATATGCATAATAGATCAAATTATATATCTATAAAATTTTATACCACAGTTTAATAGAAATAATTTATATTTATGACTCTTTTGATTTCAAAGTTCTTTTTGATTTAATAACAAGTAGGATATTTATCATGTATTATATAACATTTCTAAGTGATTATTAAAAGTTGAAAACAGTTAAAAATATACTAAATAAATTCTTTTTCAATGAAAAACATTTTTAATTAATGGATGTATATCTAAACTCAATTTAAAAAATTTAGCTAACTTCAGTATTTCTTCTTATGGTTTTAGTAAAAGTTTAAATAATATTTTTAAGATAAAAACAGAAATTTATATTTTTTTTAGGAAATTTTAAACTAAAGTAAGCAATTTTCTACAGAAATAGAATATTAAATATAAACAATAAAATTATTTTTAAAATATTAAAATAAATGGCAATCCACATCTATTTATCAATTATTTAAACAAAACAGAAAAAATAAAAATTAAATTTACAAGTATTGCAATAAATATTAGATATTTATAAAAATATTGATAGACAAGGGAATTTTAAAAAAATATGCATATTTTGAGATGAATGGAACCTATAAAACCTAATAATTATTTAAAGTCTATATCCATAATTACTTTGATAAATTAATTAAGAATAACTATGAAAACAATTTTTGTTGAAAAAGGTATGTTTAGACATGTTTTGCAAGTATTGTTTTATTTCCAAGGGAAAAAAAACTCAATTTATTTGAAAAGAAAATACATAATATGAAACATAATTGGCAATGTACAAAAGTTATTGAAAAATTAACAAATTTAAACAGGACAACAAGTGCATATGTTAGGTAATTAGGGTAAGTACTAATATAAACAATTCAGCATATACTAAATTAAAATAAATAAGTATGTGTTACAGTTATTTGTTTTGCTCTCGATGTTATTTTCAAAGAGGATTAGTTTGACTAGGAAGTAAAAGGAATAACAAGAATTAAATCATAACTAACAAATCTAAAGATTCTCTGAACTAACGAGGAAAATAACATTATTAACACACAGTTATTAACAACACAGTTATGCTTATTCAAATGTGATATAAATATAACAAGCTAAAAAACTGGCATTAAAAAAAGGAAGAAAACTTTCAACATGCAATACTAAAATTTATCAGAACACCACTAAAAACAATAAATTTCAAAATTATTGAAGTCAAATTAACTGTAAAAGATTTTCAATTAGATTTAAAAACAATATTCCTTAGAAATAAAAGCTTTGGCAATGAATTCTGTGAAACAAAAGTACTAAGAACATAAGAAGTAAATAGTACCAAAAAAAAGCTATACTTACCATGTTTTTGTATAAAAGTACAAACCTGTTTGTGCTCTTGCTTTTTTTCCAGAAATAAATGAAATTTACTAAAAGATGTACTACAAATTTGTTGAAGAATTTCTAATATGAATTCTACGACATTGAATAATAAGTCCAGAAAGTTTAATTTTTGAGAGAAAAATCAGAAGTAATAGCAAAATGAATGGAATTTTTTCAAAAATGAAATCAAAATATAATTAAATAATCATGAAGGCACATTTAAATAGAAATTTAAGGCATTTAGGAAAAATAAAGAGATAAAAATTATTGCAAATGTAAAAGTATTTTCAAGAAAATATTTTTACTTATTTGTTTGTTCTGTAGAATATTTATTTGTTCATTTGTAAAAAAATTGTTGTCTTCCTTACAATGAGATCAATAATTTTATAAGAGATAAAGTTAAAACTAAAAGCATTTTAAAAATTCTTAAAGTTGTGGCAAAGAATAGCAAAACATTTGTGAAATATTAATGCTATTTTTTTAATGATGAAGTGAATTGTAGATTACAATATCACAAATGAATGAAATCACAAATGAATTATTTTTAGGATGCAAAAAATTTAGCAAACAGTTCAACATTCAAGAGAGGAATTTTATTCATTTCACTTCCATTTACTATTAAAGAAACAAAATTAAGCAATCAAAAGTATTAAGTGAAATTACCACAAAACTATGCTTTAAAATAAATAAGAGCTAAACCATGGATTTTATTCTAGTAACTTTCAATTTTTTAAAAGATCTTTATAATGTAATAATACCACATAACTGATATCATGAATTGTAAAGATTAAATTTAATAATTCCAAACGAAATTACATCATTTCAAGTTTTATACCTTTTATAAAATAAAGAATTTATAATAAATTAAATTTAGAATATTGATAAAAATCCTGGCTGTGAAAAATTAAAATTTTAAGCCAATTGAAGGTTAAAACAGAATTTTTCAATTAATTTTAATTGAAAATATTAGAGGGGTTATAACTTTTAACCGAATAATCGACTTTTCCAATAATATATTTTTTTAAGAAATGTAAGTTTACTATTAACAGAAACTTGAAATACAATTGATTTGATGTAACCTTTAACAGTAACATAGTTTCAAAAAATGAATTATTGACAATAATTCTGTAAACTCTTTTTCTAGAAAAGTAGAAAGTATAACATGTTTAAGTAAAAAGTATTTCACATTAAATAAGATTTACAAAAATAATAAAATAGTATAAATTCTATAATTCATTTAGCTATCCAAAATAAAATAATTCTGAAATTCAAATTACATGGAATCTTTATTTGTCAACATAAAAATATTCTTCTATTAAACTGATGCCACAGACACGATCATAATCAAAACAGCATCAGTCTAACAAGAAACACCATATTATATTTTGGAATATCCCAAAAATTTTTATTTCATTATTCAGATATTTTTGCGAGAATCTTGATACCACATTATCACAACATCAGATAATAAATGAAGATATTTGCGAACACAGACTGTTGTGTCAGAAAAACATCCAACAGTAATTATCAAGCAAAATTGAAGTGTTTGAAAATTTCATGAAACATTTTTATAAAGTTCCATTAGATCAACATATTCAGCAAGCTCTGAAGTAAATATGACTCACATAATCATATGATATGTATCAAAAACAAATAGAAAATATAAACATTTGCAATTCAAACATTTTTCATATAGTGCAGGCAAGAACAGATTTGGAAACAGATACATGCAATTCCTTAAAAATCTAGTTAGAAATGAATCAACTGATTAATTCATGCATCTATGTCAAACATTATTACAAGTATAATGCTAAAGCTTAGAAAGTTATTTTGTAATTAAATATTATGTATTATTTACTCAATGTATGCAGTATTTGAATAAATAATTTTATAATAATAAACTATGAAATGAAATTTTCATTTAGTCATTACTTGTAGTTATCAAAATCTCAATTGATTAGATTAAAAGTCAAAATGTGGAAGCCTAGTGGCAAAAGAGTTATTTTTCAGTCATTTGATCTTCTGTATGCATACAAAGAATCAGTAACATATAGATAAGATTTTATATGCTATTGGTACTGATATCTGCAACCAATTTGAAATTACAATTACTTTCCAGTGCACCCTATGAGCATATCAACAATACATGTAATGCTTTACAAGGCATTGTAGTCAACATTATCCTTTGATTTTTATCATACCAAACACAATGTTGGCATAAATATTTACAGCCAGTACAATACTCAGAAAGTAATAATGAAATGTACAAAAAAAAAAAACTTAGACGATTATAATACAATTTGTATTTCCCAAGTTAATTTAAATTTACATTTTTGAAGCAAAAATTTATAAAATCATCATTTAAGCGAAAAGAAGGATAACTATCCAGAATAAGCATTCATAATAACTAACAATTTGTTGGATATTCATACTTTCTAATATTGCATCATTTGTCAATATACATATCATTCATTATTGGATGTCGATAACATGCATGAACTACAATATTTTCATTTTCATCTAGAGCATTAATATAAACAAATACATGCTAAAAATTCATCATTAAATGATCTGAGCAAATTAATAAATTAAACTAGCTTCAATATAATTTAATCCAAAACATTAAAAAAATATTCTTCTTTCTTGTTAGAAACATTTAATAAAATGTTTAATTCTTTTATTATGTTATCAAAAAATCATAAAAAGTCAATCATTCAATTTAATTGCCTTAAAGAATCACAAAATTAAAAATATCAACTATAAATATAAAAGTAAATCAATAAACAGTAGTTTAGAGTAGAAAATATTAACTCTTTCTTATGATAAACTTTAAAATAAATTCGTTTTAAAAGCCATTTTTAGTGATGTGCAATGTATGACACATTCCCTTATAAATTCAAATTAAAAAAGTTCAAACTTTAAGAAAGCATAATTGTTTAGTTAAAAATATTCTCTTATTTCTTAATTCCATCACAATTTTAAAATGTTTGATAAACTAATAAAAAATATTCAAATGCTTAAAAGTCAAAATTTCATAAAGATGTCAGTAAAAACACATTGAATGTGTTGTAAAAACACATTCAAAATACATAATTCAAAACACATTAAAAAAACACTCATTTTTAGGAAACAATAATTACACAAAGATTAAAATCACACAAATATTTTAAAAGAGTATCAAATTATTATATTTTATTGTAGATTCTTTCAAAATTAATTTTTTCTTAATATTATTTAATTAAACAATTTTTAATTTATTATTTAGGGTAACTGGCTTAATAATAGAAATATTAGGTTTCAAAATAGAGAATAATTTTAATTAAATTACAAAAATATAAATGCAAAAATAAAGTTAATAAATATAAATACATATAAATAATTAATGTAAATAATAAATATAAATGAATGTATAAAATATAAATACATGGAACAACATGAAAGAAATACATAAAGCAGTAAAACATAAAGCCATCAAAATTTGAAATATTTAAGCAGCAATACATATTTGGTCCCAAAGGAGAATTACTTTTATCTACTTTGGCAAACGAAATTTAAAAATTTCTTTTTCTGGTACTGGAGCTGTTAGGTATAAAAGTTTAGTCACACCCCAAATTGAATCCGTAAGTATAGTAAAGGGTACTACATCAGAACGTGATCCCCCTTTTGTAGGCACCAATCCAGTCTTTGGAAACTGAATGTGGCATTGACTAGGTTTCAGGGATCTACTATTGCTACGTAAACTCAACCTATAGACTGTTTGAGGTTGAAGAAGAACTGGTTTCTTCAACAAAACTTCTGTCTCAAACATTGGTTTTGAACTGGCTCCAGGAAGGCTAGTTGTAATTTCAGTAACTTCAGCTAAGTTCAATTCAAATACAGTGGTATTGATGTTTCCAGATTCACTCAAAAGTACAACATAATTATTTGAAGTCAAAAAGGAAGTTACAGTCACCAGATGAACACTTATTAAGAAAAGGGAATGATCAGCAAGAAATCTAAAGCAAGTAAAATTACTTACATTATCAGCAAGGCAATCGAGATCAATTAATTGCAAGCTCACACGTTTAGCATATTCCAAAAGATGCTGTGTGACACAAAAGCTTTGTCTGGAATGATAGCTGTTTATTTCTGCATGCAAAAATTGGGGTAAAGAATGCATTTCATCACTGTTGATACTGCGAGTACAAAGATACTTTCTGAAGGGAACCATTATTTCTATAATACTTTCTTCAGTAAGAGGTTTATTTTGGCGACAGCATTCCATAACAGCCCATCGAAGCAAAGCATTGACTACACACATTTCTCCATCAACATTTAAACTGTAGCTTGAGATAACAGCCATAACTGATTCTTTATTTAGATATTCAAAGCCTTGACTTCTTAAAACTATGCATCCTGTTCCCAATATAGTTTCTAAGCAAATGTTACCTATGAAAAATTAAATTTAGTTATTTCATTTAAATACAAATATAATTTTTAAATTAATTTGTTAAATTGAAAGAGTTGAAAGAAATATCTTTTACATTCATCAAAATTAAAATATATATATATATATTATTTGTCACAAGTATTTTCATAATTCATTCACACTAAGTAGATTTGAAACTACAGAAAATAACTAATCAAAATGAATAAATAATTATAAAGTATATTATAAATATAATATGTACTAAATGATACACATAATCCTTTTTTAATTAACTTTTTTATTATTATTTAATGGTACAAATACATATATTTATTTTTTATTTAAAGAATTAAAAATTTTATGAAAGTAACACTTTTAATGTAATTTAATTTTTAAAACCATTGACTATATTAACAATTTTGATTTGAATAATTATAATAAATATAAAAAAGTAAAGTACCTTAAAAATAAAAATAAATACAAGAAGTTTGAGGAACTTTCCAGACATTACAAATTGGCAATATTGTCGAAATAATATTTTACAAATCATCAATGCATTCCAAATAATTTTTTAAAACTCTTATGCAATATCACTGAATATAAAAAAGTAAAAAAATCACACCTTATGTATAACATTGGATAATTCCTTATTTATATTTAAATGAAAATGCATTATAGCACTGCAAATCAATTATTTTTTTATTAAAATAAATTAATTCACAACTTAAGGATTACTTATTTATTTGCGAAAATGCAAATGTTAAATAATGCAGACTTCTTTGTGGCTTAGAAGTTCTGAAATTTTCTATTTTAATAATATAGTATTTATTAGCTTTCCTTTCATTCTTTTCAAATGAACTTTGTGCTTTATTTTATGATGAAAATGGAATACTAATGATTTTGATTGGGACATATTTCAACATTTTAAATAATTCACATAATATGAATATATAAAAAATAATTCATTAATTAAACATTTTCATAAATCATTTATCTATTAATTAACTGTACACAATTAATACAAATTACTTTGTAGTTACCTAAAGGACTGAGAGTATATGTGACAGCTTTGCTATAAATATAGCAAACGTTTAATAAATCAATATGATCTTGGAGGTAATGAGCACACTTCTGAACAAGAGATTCCATTTGGTACTTGTGAGCTGCTTTTAAAAGCTCAATTGCCTCCTTCCAATCTTCTAAAATGGCATCCCCCAAATACATGTATCTAAATGCAAAATAAAATTTATCATTAGAAATTATTAAATGTTAGTGTTAATTTATATGAAATTATTAAAATTTCAAAAACTATAATTTTTAACCCACTTTGGACAGGATTTGCTGAAGATAGCACTCCTTCAATATCAATTAAAAGCAATATTTATTTAAATTTATATACTAATTAAAAACAATATTCAAATTTTAAATTGTATAAATTAAAAGCAATATGATGCAAATTTTGTATGTCAATAAGTAATGATAAAAACAAAGTTTGAAACAAATAAAATTATGACAATCTTTCTTGTTTATTGCCTTAATAGTTCTTAAGAAGATATGCTAATATTTAGTGCATAATTATATATTTTCCCTTCATTAATAATTAGATGTATATTTGCCAAACTTCTTAAAGGAAGTAAATATCTCCAATAATACATTATTTATCTATCCAATAATAATTATATCAGCAAAGGAAATGCATGATGAAATTTGTGAATTTAGTGTTCATGTCAGAATTCTAAATAATCCTTCAGAATCAGGTTGAAAAATGAGGAACATATTGTTTCATTCCACTTTTAATTATAAAAAAAAATAAAAAAATGCTATGCAACAAAAGATATGTACTAGAGAAAATACAAACTAATATTAAATTAATAACCTGTACATAATTTGTATTGATTTTAAAACTTGCTATATACTAACTTGAAATCAGTTAAAAAGGAATGCAATTTGATATTAAATGCTCTGGATGTTTCAAGAAATTTCTGAAGTTAAATATGATCAGTGACAGACTTCTTCCTAAAGGAACAGATATTCTTTAATATAACATTTATTCACACAAGAATTATCTCTATAAAAGAATAATCAAAAATATTTTATAAATGCTATTTGGAAAACTGATATTCAGTAGTCATTATAGATGGTAATTTCTCCTTTTATATCAACTAGGATATATGATTTAGTATTGAAAGCTCACTCTAAAACTATCATTTTAAATGGATAAAACAATATTGTAAATATTTATATTTTAGATTATTTCACAGCTTCAGGAGTTCTACTAAGATGAGATCAGGTTATATAAGCCAATTTAGAAGCAACAAACCTGCTTTTATTTCTACTGTAATATTGTTTCTAAAATTACAGAAGACGTTAAAATATCCTTTATATAATAAATGAGCAAACGCAGCAAAATCTAAAATAAGTTTTGAAATGTCTTCTTTTTTTCATATATAATGATTAGTCACTAGATTATTAACTTTTTCTGAGCTACAAGGGACAGAGATCACCTCTGTCATTTGTAACACTCATATTGTAGGGTATCCAGTAGGTGTGCCATTGTGGCTCTGAAAGTGAATGGATCCTCATAATTAGGAGTGACCAAGCAGAAAACTACCAGATTTCATTTGCAAGCCTCAGAAGAATCATTTTACATAGGAGACATCCCAATCAAAACAGATTTAATTTGCCCAGTTGTTATCAGTGAACTTGATGGATCTACAACTATGCTGGGATTCTAATTCACTACCTTCTAACAACAAGAATGAATCACCTAATTAACCAAGTCTCTGACTTGCAATGCAAGAGATAAATAATTATTAGCTGATCCCCCATTTTTTTTTAAAGGAACAAATAAAGTATATAAAATAAAAGGAGAAAAATTAGATTTATGAAAAATAATTTCAAAATTAAAACCTGAAATATAAAGAGGATTATAATCATTATAATATAAAATAAACATTTACTTAACAGACTGTAGCCTCATTAAAAATGCAAAGATGATTGAAGCTCTAAATTAAATAATATATTTAGTAAAATTTTTGTTAATGAACTACTTAATATTAAATAGAAATATTCACTCCATAATTCAATTGATGATAAAGGAAGGTAATTTAAGTGATAGACAGTTTCATGAATGCCACAAATATAAAATGAAATTGAACTTTTAGAAAATAATATAACTTAAAAGAATGAATATTTCAAAATAAATTTGTGAAGATTAATTTTTAAAAATGTAAGCATAAATCTCATAAATAACATTTATAAACATTATGAGAAAAACTTAGGGTAAAAAAATGTATTTAGATTTTAAATATTTAAAAGTTATACAAATTTAATATGATCAAATTTATAACATCATTATATCAAATAATCCTATAAAATTGGATTATTTGATACACAATCCTATTAATGTTACACAATTATAACTAATGCAGGTTTTTATAGTTATTGCAAAGCCAAAATAATTGACAGAAAAGTAGTAAAGCACAATGGCACAATGCAACAAAATTATTTATACTTGGTAAAATATTCCTAATTAACTAATTTCAATTGAATTACAGCTTTTAAAAATATCAAAATTTCAGAAATTTATATATATTTAGCAATAAAATGAAAACAAAAATGTAGTATTAATTTATAAATGCAATAAAATAGGCTTTCTTTAGTACCTATGTAAAGGAAATGTTGTACAAATTTATTGGAAATACTAATAGACATTATAAACTTTTTTTTTTTTTTTTTTTTTTTTTTTTTTTAGGTATACTGGTAAAAAGTACAATATTGGACATTTCTACACCATACTATATTTAAAGGAACAAATTTTCACTAAAATTAATTTTATATTTTTATTAAAGTTTTATTAAAAGTAAAAATTCTGTGATAAAAAACTAATCAAATGTATAACATGAAATGCAATAAAAATTTTAAAAAAGCTTTATGTAAAAGATAATAGTGGATAAAAATTTAAATAGAATTCAAGAAACCAATTGCGCATAAAAAGGAAAACAAATTTCTATGGGGTTTAGATCCAATTAAGTCTGATAAAATTAAATTTGTGGTATTAAAAAACACTAAGCATAAATCATTGATATTAGAACAGAATTAAAAATCTGATGCACTGTATATGGTATATTACACATGCCACAAATTAGAGCACTCTAAAACAAGAATAACAGCTTGTATGTAAATCTAGAATATCCAATGCACAAATACATATAAACTTTACATCAACTCTTCATGTGGGACAAACTGGGAATGGAAGAATGTGAGAGGATATATTATATTGTTTGTTGTTTGTATGCAAATCTCAAGTTTTATGCCAGTCAGAGGAAATAAATATTTTAAAATTTGCTTAATGTCAAAAAATGTTAATGCTTTATGTAAAATGTCAGTGGCAATTTTAGCAGCATTATCTACATGTTCATTCCCAGAAATACCAACATGACTTGAAACTCAATAAAACCCAATGTTAAATTCTTTACTTTTCAATGCATTTAAATATCTTGTTGAGGAGCAGCAACCACAGGAGTTTTTGCCTCCTCCTCCCATGAATATGCGTATTGGAGCTGCTGCAGTAACTTAAAGCTTAAGTGTTCTCTTTAAATTTTGTTTTTTACTTTTTAGTTACTTCTGTTTTGGATGTTTTTCTATATGTGTAGTTAATAAATATATTCTGCTACGATGATTTGTATTAATTTCTTTATTGGTGAAAAACCTGCTTTGGATTAAGTATTAGCCACATAATATTTCCATAATAATTGGGTGTCATTTGTCATTAAATTGATCTAATTGAATGATCACACTCATCTGTATGGATACAGTATTTTTATGAGAGTTTAATTGCATTAACTTAGAGCACATAAAATAGCAATAGCTTTGGCTGTGCAAACAAAACATGATGAATCAAGTTTATAGCTGTAATGTATTTCCAACAATAAAAATACAACCAACATGACCACTTGATTTTGAGCCATCAGCATATACAGGAATGTAGAAGAATTACCGAGAATGAATGTGTGAGGGGGTAAGGGGATGACATGGCTGATTTACAGTATCCAGCAGAGGGATTCATTATATTAAAGATAAGGATGTTCCAAGGAGGGAAATTTTAGAGCATCTGCAATTTGGATTTAAAAATGTTGGGTATTACATAGCCTTCTTAGAGAGCAACAGGCAAACATAGATCTCAAAGGTACTTGTAATGCTGATAGTATCTTAAAATGATAATATAGAGACAATGGCTAATATTTCAGATCAAGAATTAATCTGTAGCAAATTACATAAAAGCTCTGAACAGAAGAAGTCTAGAATGCACCAGAACATATTTGTAAAGCTGAGTGATGTACAGGATTTAATTTACACAATACAGATGATCTAGCTGATTCATAAATTATGCTGACAGAGTCAATTCCAGACACAATAATTAATTGATACACATGGACTAATATGTTACAACCTGCCTCCACAAGAGGTATTAGAGAGCACTTTCAGAATATTTAGTGAGATTTCATTTCTCTCACACAAATCTAAGATATCAGGTAGGAAAGTTAACTTTTTTGTCAAACATTAACCAAAGAAACAATATCTGATTAACTACAAGAATAATTGTATTTGATACCTTAAATCTAAATCAGGATGAGGCCCAGTCTTTCTGTAAAAATGGATACAATTACCTTTAAAAGGAGGCATTTTTTAAAAAATCTTATGTTAGTCATTGGCATTATCTGTCATAAGACCTCTGGTGGCTCAATAAAATTTAGCCTTGGTAAAGTTGTCAGAGTCAAAAGTAATAAAAGCAAGTGCAGTGCAAGTTGTCAATTTGCTCTAGGTGTTGGTCAATTTTCTCCCTAGCCTCAGAACTAAACTGATGGGCAGTTATTGGAAACAGAGACTGAGGCAGCTTACAACCATTTTTAGCCAACACATCTGCTTTTTCATTTCCATGCACCCCACAATGGCTAGGGATCCATTGAAAAACTATCTCCCAGCCAGAGGCAATAGAAATGGAAACAAGTCTCTTAATCTCTTCAACAAGTGAGCAGTCGCTAAGTGTGTAGGAGGCAGCAGCCAAGATTGCAGCCTGGGAGTCAATAAAAATAACTGCCTTGCCAAAGTTAGTATCAAGACCAATGAGATTTAGGATTGCTTTATTCATGGCGAAAATCTCTACATCAAAGTTTGAGGCTTTTAGTCCAACAGCACAGGATTCCTCAAAAAAGCCCTCACAGAACAGTCCAGCACCAGTATTTCCATCACAGGCAGAACCATCAGTATAAATGTGGATCCACTCATAACTAGGATACTTTGTAGCTATAATTTCTAAGGAAATAGCTTTAAGAGCATCAGGAATTTCATCATATTTCTTTACAGGTGTACCAATGGTAAGATTGTAGGTAGGAGTTCTAATTGTAGATGGAGAGAAGCCAAACTGTGATGGGCATGGTAAAGTTGGTGTGATGTTGTAAAAAGTATAGAATTCATCAGCACAAGAGATAAATGATTTATGTGATTCAGTCTAGGGGTACTGGGGGAGTATTCTCTCCAATGAAGTAAATTCAATCTTTTACACCAGTCATGGAGTCTTAAGACTTGCAATTCTCTTCTGGAATTTAAAGGCTCAATACCAGTCTGAAGCTTCATGGCAGCGACTGGGGTTGAGCCAGCAGCACTAGTAATAATCCTAAGTGCCTTATTTTGCGTCAAGTCAATAACATCCTGACAAGTTTTAGAGGCAGTGGCTATAAGCTCACCTCCAGATTCCAAAACAGGCCTGGCATTAGTTTTATACGTGGTCAAAAGGGTATCAGTTGAGGAAACCCAAGTTATGCCAGATAATCTTTTTAGAAGTTTGAGTCTATTATTGCCTCTATTAGCCATCTCATTAGCATGTTTTCTCCATGAAAGCTTATTATCAAAAAAGACACTGAGGTAACGATAACTGTCCACTCAAGTTAAAGTTAGTCCTTTATCGGAAATATTGAACTGAGAGTGCTTGTTGACTGGGTAAAAAATTGGTACACCGTTTTTTCAGGGTTAACAGTTACAAGAATTTCATTGCACCAATTCCCCAAAAACTTCAAAGCATCATCTATAGACTTATTTAGGTCAGAAATGTCACTTCCAGTAGTGTAAATAACCAAATCATTCGCAAAAGTCAGGCATTTAATGCCCGGAACCTCCATCAATGCAGTAATCACTTCATCAATCATGATGTTAAACATGGTACAACTAGTCACAGCTCCCTGCTGGAGCCCATTTTGGAGAAGGACATATTTAGAAAAGGAGGAATGATATTTCACTCTGGCTAAGCACTGGGAAATTAGTGATTTAAGCCAATTTAACATATTTCCCCTGACACCGACTTTGTTCATCTTCTCAATCAATTTCCTTCGCCACATTCTATCGTAGGCATTTTTAAAGTCTACATAAACAGCTAGTGTGGATTGTTTCCTATGGAAACCATCTTTTATATATTATGAAAAGAATGCCGTCTGTTCCATAGTATTTCTCTTTCTTAAGAAACCAGCCTGAAGGTTAGAGAGAAGCCCATTGCCCTCCAGATAGAAATTTAGCCTATTTGTAACCATTCTTTCCATTAATTTGCAACAACTATTTGTTAAGGAAATAGGTCTAAAACTGGAAGGGGAATCAGTTGGCTTGTCTGGTTTCAGGAGAGGAATTATTGTAGCCTTTTTCCACTCTGAGGGGGCATATAATTTCCAAGTGATGATGTAAAAAGTGAGAAGAGTTTGTTTGGCACTTTCACCCAGGTAAATAAAAAATTCACCGGGCAGATCATCAGGTCCAGAAGATTTACCCAATTTTGTCTCATGTATAGCTCTATGGAGATTGTTAAGAGTAAAATCATTGTTAAAAAGACGTTCGTCATCGTAGTTGAGACACTCAGGGGGCGGCTGTTGAAGAAGTCTAGTTCGTTTTTTTCGAGGGAGTCTGACACTGAGGCATAGAATTTAGCAAATGCCAAAGCTTTGTCTCTATTGACACAATGTGGTCTTCCATTACTAACCAAGGGTTCATTTTTTGTTTCAGTTTGTTCATTATTTAGGGAAGAAAGAAAATGATGAGCCCGAACACCGTCTCTTCTAAAGTCCAAAGCCGAAGCAAAATTTTTTAAACATTTTCTCTTTGCCTCTTTAATAGTTCTCTTAAGGACAGCTTGCGCATGACGAAGAGTTATATTTGACTTTAAGTCACCCAAGAGCTCAGCTTGTAAACGGGCATCATCACGCAGATCAGTTCGACCCACGCTCTTCAGATCAGTTAACTCATCAATCCACAAAGGTTTATATTTTCTTATTTTACCTCTAGGTATTGAGACCTGAGCACAGACACGAACAGCTTCAGTGATATAGTCACTACTTCTATCCGGGTTCGTAATGTCAAGTTTATTCACAGCGAGAAGTCTGTCAATTAGTTGGGCATACTTTGACCAATTAGCCTTTTTTAGGTTCCATCTAGGCAAGAAATCTCCATTTATATAAGGGCGCTGGGAGTCAAGAGTGCGAGTTACTTTCAGGACTTTATGTCCGTAACCACTACAGGACTCCAAAAGTTCAAATTTCATACTCTTGGACAAATTAATGTGTGAGAGGACAAGGTCAGGGTTAGTCTTTTCTCCTTTGAAAGAAAGAAAAGTATGTCCATTTGGTTGGTGAAAAACAAGGGCTGTAGAGTCAAGAAGATCCTCCATAGCTTTGCCAGGAGAATCTGGTTGTCTATATCCCCACCTACAAGAGTGGCAATTGAAGTCACCTATAATTATGGTGTTTTTATCAAGAGTGTTTTCTAGAATAGAGGTATTTGGAACATTACTATTAGGGTTATAAACAAAAACTAATTTTATTCTCAAAAAATCCTTCCAGACATTTAATTCGACAGCCTCTAAATTATTGTCCTGCATTGAGCAAAGTATTTTAAAAGTGCTGGTATTAGAACATTTAACGCCTACAATAATGCCGGAGGCAATCTGACGAGATCCTGGTAAAGTATAAATATTAAAATCTTTGCGTTTGAAATAGTCCAGAGTATCAGTAGAAGCACCAGCTTCAACAAAGGCAAATACATCACAATTTCCTCTAGCTGATACAGTCTTAAATTCAGTAAATTTTGTAGTAGTTAGGCCACCCACATTCCAGAAAAGGACCGAGAAGGATGCCGCATTCGAGCCCTGAGAAGGACTATATTTTGGCTTATAAGAAGGCATAATTCACTTTGGGCCACGACGAATGCTGTTACTCATTTAGCACTACCCAGGAGGCACGTGTAGCTTAAAGGCTGCTATGGACGCAAGTAACATTACCTCCTAGGAGGCAAAATGTGCCCATTACCAATCAACAAGATTATTGACAGCAGTTTGTAAATGCCATTTCATCAGTCAGGTATTAGAATCTTGGTAAAAAATTTGAAAATCATGAATGTATAATATTCCACAAAGTGATGGTTGAAATAAATGAAGAATGTTGCTGGTGTAAATATTAAAAACAGTAACACTTAAAATAATTCCCTGAGGTATACCTTCAAATTTGGATAAATAAATAGGATAAAATAGATCATAAATGGACATTAAAAATATGAGAGTTAAAAAAAATTCTGATTAAAAATGGGTAAATTTTTTCTGAAATTAAAATTACATGAAGTGCAAAGAATTCCTTAATTAAATATCATTGGCTTCTTTTATATCAAAAAAGATAGACACCAAATAATGTCTCCATACAAAGGCATTCCAAATTTGTTTTTAAGTATGTGATATTGTCTAGAGTGGATTTACCTTTCCAAAATCCACTTTGATAAAGTAATATTTACTGATTGTCTTCAAGTATATAAATAAGACACATATTTAAGTTAGGCAACTTATGTATATAACTGGACGGTAGTTTTAGGTAGAAGATTAGTTGGATCTTTCCCAGGTTTCAGTATTTGAATAAGTATTATTTTGCTTCAGAGATTGGGATAGACATGTTCATTCCATATTCTATTGAATAAAACAAGAATGTTTATTGAAGATTCATGGCTAAGCTGACAAAGCATCTTATATGAGATACCATCCGTCCCAGACAAGTATTTTTAGTTTGGGACAATGCTCTCTGCAGTTCCAGCAAACAGAAATTGTAATTATATAGATTTATAACTTTATCATGAAACTGTATATGTTTCTTTTTAGTTTGCTCTTTGGTCCTGAGAAGTTTAGAATCATAAGAGGCTGAACTAGATACCCTTGCAAAAGTTTCATCTAAAAGATTGGCAATATCGTATTGAGAAGAGTATGAAACAGCTCCTGTAATATTGGGTAATCTGTGTGTAATATTGGGATAGAGAAATCCTCTAATAAATCACTGGCTGGTTTAACATTCTTCCACAACTCTTTGCTGGAAGTTGATAAGTAATGAAGGAGACATATCTAATCCAAGATTCTTTTTTGCCATACTCAATAAGAAAAAGAGAGACTAAGCTTTTTTTTAAAGCTATGAGGTTTTCTTTGATAGGACATCTATGAATAGACCACAACTTTTTCTGCTTCTTGTATGACATTTGGCACTCATTGTTTTACCATGGTTTATGATGTTGGCATGGAGCTGGGAAGTGCTTGAGAACAGTATTTTTAGCAGCATCTAGAAGTACATCAGTAACTTTTTGTGCACAGTCATTAATATCCTTACTTCTAACAATGCTGTCAATAATCACAGCTAATTGAGTGTAGTGTAGCCAATCTACACGATAATAAGAATAAGAAGAAAAAGAAGATTTATGGTTTATTAATATCAGTTTCATTTATAGTTAACGGAAAATTATTGCTGTTATGTGAATCATTTTCAACACTAAAATTCAATAAAGGCAGAATTGCTGGAGAGCAAAAAGCCAAATCTAATGAATGAAAAGTTTTCTTATAGTTAAAGAATATAGGTTACTTCTGTGGAATTTAAGAGGTAGATATTGTTACTAGAAATAAACTGTTCAATTATGTGACCACGAAAATTCCTATTATGACTAGCCCATAGGATGTTATGACCATTAGAGTCATACAGCAACATAAAGTTTGTAGTTAGTTGATCCAACAAACTGTTTAAATCACTTTCAAGGATGACAGCATGGGGATGAAAGTAAAGACTACATATAGTAATGAGAGATGTTGTATGTACCCACACTGCAACAGCCTGTAGTGAGTGTACAGAGCTAAGTATGTTATAAGACACAAGAATGCACACATTTCCAGATACTGTGCCATTTTCTCACACAGTTATAACCACACAATTTAAAACAATATTGAGACTATAAGAATGATTCTAGGATAGTAAAATACATTGCATTATATATATTAATAAATGTTTTGATATCTTCTAATAGAGTTCAAAAACCTCAACAGTTCCAAGAAACAAGGGCTACCATTAAGCAAAATTGAATGCTACGGTCTTGGAGCAAGCCTTTAGGGATTCAGATGAATTTTCACTAAGGAGTGTTTCATCATCTGAAGGATCAACATTCACTTTATCTGTTTTCAGAAGAACCAAGAACTCTTTTACTCAAAAAAGGTAATTTATAGAGCCTTTTTCAGCATGCTTCAATTTTTGGGATCTTTGACACTTTGATTTTGCAAAAGAATTTGGAGAAATACCTTTCAAAATAAGTGAGACAATTATATATAGAAACATTTGAGAATAATTTTGCAATCAAAAGATTTAAGCAATCTGTGTGTTTGGGTACTTAAAAATTTCATGACTTTTTTGACTTCTTGTGAGTAACTAACACCTTTTTGAGGAATACAGAATGATATTGTATACCTGGCTTTAATGTAAGATAAATTTTAATTTATATATTTTCACAGATGTAATTTATTTTCCTAATATCCATATTTGGTATATCTAGGAGTAAGAAGGTTGTTCACCACAGCAGTTAATGCAGTTTTCTTGATATTAACTACTGTCATGACCACTGATCCACATGCAGAACAAGTCAAAGGTACCCTATAAGTAGTTTTGGCATGTCTAAAATGTTGACATCTAAAGCAACATAAAGAGTAGGAATGTAGGGTTAAATATTGCAATTTAGATAATCAGTTCTAATAAATTGGAGTAGTGTATGAGTTGCAAATATGTGTACGAGGTGTTTAGTTTCTATAACTGGGTCATCTTTCCTGATTATAATGTGCTGTACTTTTTGGTCAACAAGATGACCCAAAATTTCTTCCACTTAAACATTAAACAAATCATCTGCTGAAATTACCCCTGCATAGAATTTAACCTACTATGGGAAGATACTAAAACATCAATATTACCAAGATATTTCAATTTTAGAAGATTTTAGTTTGTTCAGCTGATAAAACTTCAATTAAGAGATCATCAAATTTCATCTTGTAAACATTTTTGACATTTCCAACTATACCAATAAGACACTTATTAATTAAGAAAGGGAAAACATCAAAATTGCTCTAAGTTCTTTTAATTACAAACTATTTTGGATCATGTACTATTTGTTGCTCCATAGAGAATAAAGAATTAGAAGCACACTCCATAAAAAGTTTGATTATTTCAAAAAATTATAGCCCTACCCACCAGAACCTAACAAGGGAATGCATGATAATTGCATCTCTCACTACTAGCCATACACTTTCGATATAACACTGAAATGGCTTCTAGCCTTATTGAGTGATTCAGTAGATATATAATATTGCTTCATTTATGTAATCAGTATGATACACTGAAGACTACAACATAATTACCGTTTACCTGAAGAAGAGGCACAAGTAAAGTGTTGGTCTCTGGGAACCTCAGTTACTAGGAACCCCTTTACAAGGGACATGGGTCTCTATGCACAACAAATGCGTAGATGATTTAGTCCCCAGAAGAACTTAATAGCAACAAAGTGGCGATAGCTACTTAAGGGGACCATCACCCTTTCACAAGGCAACCACAACAAGGAAGGAAAGAAAGAAAAAACAAAGAAGAATATGAGAAGAAAAGAAAGATGAGGACAGATTACTGGGATACCTCAAGATTGTGACACCCATATTTACTTAAAGAAAATAAATCCCGAGAGGACAAACATTATAAAAGTAGTCAAAAAACATGGTACATGTGTTTTTATGACATAAATTTCCATAAATTTTTATTGACTGTTTATATTTAGTGCACGTTATGATCAAGCTAATAAACAATGTTGAGAAATGCAGTCAGTAGAATTTAAAATGTTTCACTGATTTGATTAAATTAAAGTCTATACAAAAACTGAGTCAAACCATCTGTAGAACATTAAATATTTATAGACATACAGAAGCAAGAGTCACCATTCTTTTCGAAAAACATTACAACACTCTCTAAATCATAAAGTCTAGAGTTACAGTCCATAATAAAGTGCTTAAAGATGCACATCTCTAAAAAACAAAATAAAAATTAAAGGCAGTATAATAACATCTCTTTTTTAAATTTTTTTAAAAGGAAAAATGCTAGTGACTGTTCATTTTAGGAACATATGAAGCATATTCAGAAAGTTAGTATCATTTAAAAAAATAGTAACAGAACTTTTTTGAAGCCAATAATACTTTTACATAAAAAACCAGACATTAAACATTTTTCTAAATAGTTTCTGCCAATTTTAAACCACTTGTTGCAATATGTTACCAGCTTTTGTATAAGTTCTTTATAGAAACTTCCTGCCAATAACAATAACCACGATTCAGCAGTATTTTTAAATACATTATCAGATCATAACCACTTGCCATCAAGCTTGTCCTTCATGTGCAGGAACAAATGGTAATCAGATGGCACTAAGTCTTAACTGTACAGGGGGTAATCGAACTGCTGATAATGAAACTATTGAAGCCATTTATTATCACAAGCAGCATGAGGTAAACCATTGTCAAAGAACAACACAATTCCTTTACTCAGCATTCTTCTCCTTTTGTTTTAAATTGTACACCATAATTTTCTTTAAGTGTCACAATATCATGCTGCACTGATGGTTTCATCTTTGAGAAGAAATTCAGTACGCAAAACCCCTTTCATATATAAGAACACAGTACATATGATTTTTTATGCTGACATTGTCCTATAGAATTTTTGTTTCTTCAGTGGTTGAGTGTGTGCCCACACCATTGACTGATGTTTCAATTCTGATGTGATATTGTGAACTCAAGTTTCATCACTTGTCACAATTTTTCATAAAAAGTGTTCTGCCTCTTCTCTGTACTGTGTAAAAAATGTCAATGCATTGAAAATTCGCTTTGTTTTGTGAATATCAGTGAGAATTTTTGGAACCCATTGAAACATAAGTTGTGATAACTTAAGTAGTCTGCTACAATTTCAAACAAAATAGTACATAAAATTTGCAAAAATTTATCTGAAAGCATCATTGTTGTAAAACATCTATTATCATGGATTTTGTCATCCACTTTCCATACCAAATCATCATTGAATCATCATTAACAGAAGGCCGACCACTCTGAGACTCCTCGTGCACATTTGTCCAATTTTCATTAAATATTCTAACCCACTTTTACTAAATTTCATAACTCATCATTCCTTTACTGTTAACACCTTTAATTTGTCAACAGATTTCCGCTGGCTTAGAGAAAATAAATGAATTTAGTGAAAATATCAAGTTCTAGAAACTGTGAATTAGTTACAAAAATAAAAGTATTTAATAAAAGATTATACGATGATTTAGTCTTCAAAGATGATTTAATAATTATGAAAAGACAAAGATGTTACATTATATCCCTAATGTTAAAATATAAAAAGACTGTAGAAAGATGCTAGAGTAACTTAGTAGATGTTGATTAATGAGATTCCAATACAGATAAAATTTTATAAAATCTTTTATGTTCTGATAGTGAATAATCTAATTTTGAAGAAAAATCAATTAATTCAGTTTTCTGTAGTTACTTTTGATAGTAAAAAATTTAAATTCTTTTTTTTCAATTCACTTCAATAGCCTATTTTACTGACATACTTTAAAATATAATATGAGAATTGTGCACATACACAAATTTCTTTTAGAAAATAAATAAAAGTAAATGTCAGAGTGAAACAATAATGTCAATGTCTCTCAATAGTAAGTTCATTTTGAGTAATTTTCTTTTCAGGAACTTTTTAACGGACAAACTATATTTTGTAAAGTTTATATGGTATTGATGGTCATGAAATTTGAAATTTGACTTAAATGCAAAATTATGGATAAAACAAAAGCCAAAAAATTCTACTTAAACATTCGAGTGAAATATTTCATAATTGTTTGAGAGAAATTTATATAATTGATTTATATACCTAAGAAATATTTTTTTTATTTATTTCAAAAACAATATTATGGAAAAAGACTATTAAAAAATCTTAAAAGATTTTACAATTATTTGAAGTTTACTAATGATTTACAAATATTTAAAGATAACTTTAAAAACATTAAGTTCTAAAAGCACATTATAATCCTATTTAGAGTAGGAATGATATTAACTGCAGATTTAACACAAAGTATGTCATAATTGATTATATTAACTATGATGTAAATACTTTGTAAAAAATATTAATTCAATCAAGCATTTAAAATCAGTCAGACTGTAAAGTTATTTTAACATTAAATATTTTAATTTAAACATATTTTATTCTGTTCAATGAAATTCACAGCTAATAAAATGAAAAATTGTTTTTAGTTGAATGCTAAAAACAATTATTTTTTCAGCTCAATTAGAAGGAACATTTTTAAACCTGTACAATTTTAAATTACAAATAAAATTATAACAAGCTACTAAAAAAAAATTTACAGGATTATAAATAAAAAGTGAAGAATGTGAATCTCATACAATAATTTACATTCTATATAAAAATCAATTTTAAAAACGCAGAACAAGATATTTTAGATTTTTCATCTATCTGGGAATAGTTGCATAAATATTTTGCTTTTCATGAACAAAAAATGCAAAGAGTTTTAATAATTATAATGTAAATCATAAGAGATAAAATGTTTAAATGAATTTATATCACTAGCATGGATAAATTTAAAATATTTTACTTCATTACCTTTTATTTTTGTTTTGAGCACAATCAAATAATTTCAAGATATAAAAATAATTAAAAACAGTATAACAATATATTAGGAAACAAATGTTAGTTTTTTTATAATTATTTAGGAGAAAAATTATTAAGAATTTGTAAATGCATCTATGACCAATTAATTTATTGAAAATGATAAAAAAAACCATTTTTGTATAAGTTTTGCAAAATAAAACAACCTTTGAAATCATGATAATTTTCATTGAAAATTTTCATCTTAAGTTATTTATAGTTTCAAGATTTAAAATGAAACTGACACTTTAAAACCAATAAAGATTTTTAAAACCAATTATTATACAAATAAAGAGAAAAATATTATTATTACCTGAGAAGTTTTTTCAAGGTAGAAGGCGTCATATCTTGAACAACTATTTCTTGAGTTTTCTTTTCAATGAAATCACTGTCAAGCATACGATGGAAAACAATACTTTGTGCAGCGAGAACAGTGCTATGAGCTGGAAACCGCCATACAGTACAGTCTTCAGTTATTATGATAGTGATATCACTACAATGCTCGTTCATGAAGAGTGTTGCTCCAGCACCATGCACAGGAGAAGGCTTGAATGTATGACTCATTTTCTTAAGAAAAAATAGAAATTCAAATGAGTCAAATAGACAAACGTTAAAGCAAATGCAGTTAAACATAAGATACTTTTATTTATTAATAAAAATATAGCAATATCTATCTTTTGAAATTAAAAAGTTTTTAAGTCTACTATATTTTATTTTCAGATGAACTGAACCACACATATTTTGTTTACATGCATTTTAAGCTTCTTTTCAGTTTTATATTTTAGTATTATATTTTACATGTTTAATTTAAACTAATTATAAACCCCACTAAAGCTTTTAGAACTTACAGTTATTGAAAAATATTTTAACTACAATCATTAAATTATGAATTCTAATTAATAGATAAAATTACACAAATTAAAATTATCAGAGCATGCATAAAAAATTTAAAGTCATATAATCAGAATTCACCATTTTATATAAATTTTCATACATTAATTATTGTACATAATTCAGAAGATAATATCGATTTAATTTTAAAACAATCAAATTTAAATTGTTTGATTAAAATTTAAGTCTATGATAGTAATCTGAATTGCTTATGACCTCTAATTGTAAATTCAGTTCAAGTGATACTGATCCCCAAAATCCTTATGTAGTAACATGCATAATTTAACTCCCAAAAATTCTTGCCAAATACTTTTATTTACCAGAAGAAATGAAAGGCTATATTAATTTCGTTTTATAAGTTTTGAATATCTTTGTACTTGTATTAAAGAGAGAAAAACTCTTTTATAGAATTATGCTTCAAATATTTTATTTTTAAACTATATCATAATATATCACATTTGATAAACAAAATCAATGTATAATTTTAATTTTCAAAATTTCAAAAGGTTATCTCGAACAACTTTTTTAAATTTCAAGTATTTATTTAAAAACCTTTTTTCCAATAATAAAATTTCACAGATTTTCTATGGATTTTTAAGTATTTTTAGACACAGTTTAACTGACAAAAATATTTAAACAAGTTACATCATGTTCAAATATTTATAATCAGACAATTTCTACTTCAAAAGTTCTAATTCAAAGAAAAGCTTTTATATACTTAAGTAAACAAAAGTCTTATTTGTTCAATAGTGGTATAAATCTAAATCTACTTTTGATGAATTTCTACTTAATATAGTTAGAAATTTTTGTAAAATTTGCCAAGTAATATGTAAAAGCTATATTGTGCAATATGCTAATATAAAATACATGCATTTTTATATTTATGAAAAATAAACTGTATGAAAATACAGTAATATGAAAAGTTTACACTACCCTAAAAAAAGAAAAAATGTTGAATTTTCAATTATAAGTGCACATTTTTCCTAAAATTGATTTTCTTGAAAAAATAAGTAACAAAAGCTTAAAAGCATTATTTAAAACAGAATCAAATGAGGATTCTGTTTTAAATAATGTTTTTAAGCTAGGAGTAAAAATGGTATTCCGAATGATACAATTTGCTAGTTCAAAAATTAATTTAGAAAAGTAATTTTCAGTTTTATTTCCCAAACATCAAAAACTACTCGGAAACATTAAAATAATTAATTAAAATAATAAATATTATAGGAGAATAACAGCCTGTAAGTATTTAGGTAAATCTGCTTAATCATATTATTCACATCACATGTTTTAACTTTGTTTTATTTAGAAAAACGAATCAATGGTTTTCATAAGTTTTAGGATATATTTCTAGATTATATAGTTACTTATATTTTCCAAAATTTATTAGTCTGGGAACTGAAAATTCAGTATAAAAATAGACATAAATTTATCATGTCATTTTTTTTAGTGATAAGTTCAGAAATTCTGCAACTAAATAATAAAACTATTAAAACACATAATAAGCATAGTAAAATAATCAAATTAATTTTGCTTTGTAATTATTTATGATAAACTTAATAAAATAAGCAAAAGGTAAAGTCAATAATTTTAGTTCAAAATTGTAAGTTTTCCAATATTATTTTTAATTTTAGTTTAAAACTATTCTATACATTCTATTTACTAAAATAGTAAATATAAAATGCAAAAATATGTATTTTACAATTTTCACATTTATATGTATACTTTTCATTCTTTATTGAAAACTTTCATACATCCTTCATTTCCAGCAAAGGTAACTGAATAACATAAAAATGCCCTCTAAACCATGGGTTCCCAAACTTTTTTTCTCATGGACCACTTTCAAAGTTTTACTACTTTCGGTAGACCCAGTGCTGCTACATTTCTACAGTATTACCAAAATTCCTAAAAAATATCACCCTAAATTGAGAGCGTTAAGATGAAAAAAAATTAACACATTTTCTTTTTGTTTACTATTTATTAAAATAATTCTTGTACTATTATCTATTGCTCTATTCTATTCTGTGTTTGAACTGAATCTCGAATACTTTTGAGTACCTACCTAGTGAATGATCCTACTTGTCTACAATGATAAGTACATCCAAGCCAAAATTTTTGTTCTTTACTATGAAAACACCAGAAAATATTTTGCGGGGACAGCCACTTACAATTTGTGAACCCCTGTTTTCTTTTCTGGTCTACGTGGACCTCCAACTGATCTCCTATGGACCACTTTGGGAACCTATGCTCTAAACTTCCACAAGGATATTTTGAAAATAATTTATAATTAACTGAAAGTTACTATAATTTTGAAAACTATTCCTTTCAAGGGATGATCATTTATTAAGGTATTTTAAAGTAAAAATAACTGTTTCTACATTATAACATTATCTGGCAACTCATAGAAAAATCAATTAATATGTTCAACTCAATTAATAAATGTTTAAAAACTTTAAATTCTGATAGTGATAACTAATATTAGTTTTAAATAGCCTTATTTTAAATTAGCAAAAAATAATAATAATAATAACAAAAAATAAAAAATAGAAAAATGAGGGTATACAAAATAATAATAATTCACTCTTGTTGCATTATTACTTGGTATTATAAATTATTTTGTATACAGAAGTTATACATCTAAAAGTGAACACAATGTCTAAGATTATTTAACTGTTTTTAATATGAATTATTAAAGGATTTTTTAAAATTCCAAATTTTTAACTAAATTATTTCAAAATTTTAATTAACATAATTTAAATAGTAATAAATATATTGTACTAATTATATTAAATTTCAAATTAAATCAATTATTAATATATCTTTCAATCAATATTCAAATACCATTAAAATTAAAACAACAGAGAAGTCCATATTGTATGTTTAAGAAACTAGAGAAATATTCAAAGTAGCATTGGCTTCTCACTTGATCTTAAAAAAATTTGTACACAAGTATTGGATCAGAGGTAAATATAGATTATAAGCATACCATTAAGCATTCTCATACCATTAAGAAAGATAAGAATTGATCTACATTAGACATATTCATCATAAACTAAATGCAATTTACAGATTTTGCTTAGGGCAGATTTTATATATAAAATACTCTTATTGAAATTGAAGAAAACAAGATTTATATTTATAATTTCCCTTTGTTTTATAAAAGGCTAGAGGAATTTAAATATTTCAATCATTCCCTTAAATTGATATTAGGAATAATTCAATTGAGATATTTATAAAATTCTCTCTAAAGTATATATATTAATCTCCTTTGAATTGTTATAACTGAGTTTAAGAAAAATTTTTTAGCAAGAGATAAGTAGTAACATACAAATTCTATTTGAAACTTTAACTTTTTAAATGTTAACTTCAAATGTGTAACTTTCCAAATTTCTAATTCTTGGTTTATTACATCATTTAAAAATATAACTGTTTTATGAACATATTTACTGTCACTCAAACTTCACAATTTATGCAAAATTTAATAATTTAATATTAAAAATACAAAAATTAATTATTGATTTAATTTAATAGTTAACAAACTTTTCTTATTATTCTACTGTTTAATTCCACTGTTGAACAATAAGCAACAATGCTTTTAATGCACTAACGGGATAAATTTAAAATTCTATAATAATCTTAACTGACTTTGTTTTGAAAAATAAAATTTCTTTGGAATACAAAATTCATAGCATAAATTAAAAATAATTATATAAAAGCTCAAATTATCTTAATAACTTAATTCATTAGAAATACTGATTAATTTCTGTATTAAATAAAAAAAATTAAGCTAATTAATTATAAGCAAAGACAAGACTACTAATATACTAGACTATCAATATATTTTGAAATAAAAAATATTTTAATATTTGTTATACATAAAAAAATTAATTCTCAAGTTTATGATTAATTTAACACATTATTTTAGTCATCAAAACTAAATATTATTTAGTGATACTCTTAAGCATAACTAAATCACATAACACAAATTAAGAAATATTTAAATCCAATAAAAATTAATGACAAAATGATTTTTAAAAAAAGTTCTATGAGATAATCTACATTTTAAAAAATAACTTATATATAAAATATTGTATTTTTTAGTATATTTTTGATTCTACTAAGCTTTATTATAATTAATTAGAAATAATAAAATGAATTACAAATTTATTATTATGAAGCAGTAAAACAATAGTTATTCAAAATTCTACTAAAAATCACTTATTAGTTTCATTGATAGTATAAAATTACACACATGGTTGAATTAATTTCCTCTTCATCCAAAAATATAATCTGTAGTATTTGTTAAATATAAAATATTTAGCACACATCACCTATTTTTATAAAATGCTAATCTTTATAATTGTATAAAATATTAAAACCAGTGATGTCGCCCACATAATTTCTCCAAAAACTGTGTGAATAATGACAAATAAAAAAAAATTCCTGCAATATGTTAGCATAATACTATTTTTTATATTTGTTATAAATTTCTTTCCTACTTTAATAAAATAAAAAAAAGTATTAATACAAAACAGAATAACTATCTATGTTATTCTTTAACACATAATGTTTTTGCAATAATGTTCAATAAAGAATTTCCTATATAGATTTAACAGAGCATAGTGTTAACAAAGATAAACCTTCATAAGTATACAATTGGAATATTTTTGTATTTCCTATCACATATGAATTAACTGTTTTAAATTTCTTAAGATGTTATTTTATTACTTATTTTCCTTTCTGTTTTCTTTGAATTTAAAACTGATATATATTTATTTTAACTAACAAAATTCAGTTTCCATTACTTAAAATAAATTAAGAGGATTTTTCAACCTGAATCATTCAATATGTTGAATTATATAAATTTTCTTAAATATGAATAAGACAAGGGATGATTTAGTTAATTTTAATTAGGAGAATTAAAATATGAACTTAGATGTTTAATTTTTTAAACTGGAATTAAATTTGGTTATTTTCTATAGTTGTATGACAAAAAATTTCAAGTTTCTTCAAATATAGTTTTTTTTCTATAATATCTTTATATAATAATCTGTTTTCTACTATAATAATCTTTAGAAATAATTTTGCAATCCAAGAATGAAAATATATATTACCAATTACTGGAAGTTTCAAACTATAAGAATTCTTTTCCCCTGCAAACATGATGGCTTGATTTTACTAAAAATATTTTTGTAATTATTTTAAGAAATATTTCAAATATTAAGTTTTTTTCTTTTTTTTTTTTTTTTTTTTTTTTTTTAGCTTTATCAAAAATTGAAAAGAATTATCTTTGGTTTGAGAAATTTATCAACCCATTATCTTTAGTTTTAGAGATATTTCATCACTTTTCTTCATTAATTTAACAATTTAAAGTAATCATGACAAAAAATATAATACTTTTGTAATCTTTTGAAATCAATTAAATTCTTTTATTTTTCTCATTAAATGATATTTTAGCAATTGGCAAATATTTGAATATTAATTATGTTTGAATACCAATTTTACACTATATAATGGCTATAAATGTTATTGAGAATTTAGGAAATAATAACTGCTATTAAGAAATCCATATATTTGTGAATATAAATTTTTCAAAAAGTTCTAAATAGTTTGATGTTGTTTACAAAATTAAATACCTTTTTAAATTTATAAACTTGTTATAAGAAGCAACTACATTTTTTACAATGCATCTTTACTGATGTATTAAACATATCAAGAAAAATAAAATATTACAACTTTTATCAGAAGTATAATATCAGACATTAATATTTTCTTATGATCTTCAAAATGATTTTAACTAATAATTTAGAAAATTTTATAGAACCCATTCTGGCTACATTTTAAACATTAAACTTTTAGGTAGCTTTATTTTGAATTTTATAGTGTTGCCAACCTGGAAATTGTTTTCTTTTAAGAGTTGTGAAAATGTACTTATTTAATTTATAGTATTTCTGAAAAATGAGTGACATCACTATTCATGGAATGACATTACAAGATGAGTTAAAACCTTTCCAATTAGACAGTTTCAATCAATTCAATAATATAATCAAACTCCTATATTACCTAGTTTAACCCCAACTTAAAAATCTTATTCTGCTGTATATCTGCCTAAAGTTTAGGTTTTCTTATATTTCTTGCATTATATGGTCTATTTTATTATAATTCTCAAGAAATCTCATTATAATTCTTCTTCAAACATATAACATGTCTAATTCAATTCAGATGATTAATTTTAGCATAAAAAAACAGTTGGTCTTTTATAAGCATTTATTATAAATTAATGTGGCAACTTCTATGTCAGATATCATCAAATGTATATCTTACAACACTGTGTTCAGAAACAATCAGAATCCTTTCTTCTATCACAACTGAGTCCCATGTCTGAATGATAAATTAAAATAAGACAAACATAAGTCATAAATTTTCCTAGATAGAGAGGCAGATATTAAGTACTGTTTTAATAACAAATAGAAGCTTCATCACAGCAATTACATGTTTATTTCAGTTAGAATATCACTTAATTCTATTAAATATCTATCATAAATAAATTTCCTCTATAGTAGCATCAAATTTACAATATAAAACTGAAAAATGATTTGGGTAGAAAATACTTTTAATTGCAAGCATACACTTAATTTCATCTAGGTTATTAGTAAAGAATATTAGTTAAGCCTCTTTCTTAACAGCTACAAAAACTTCTACTTAAGATCGTTTTAATGTGCAAAGAAATCATTTTATAGAATGGTAACTATTAAACTTTCTTTTTAACAAATGTGTATGATTTTTCCCATAATATCAGCACATCTTCCATTTTTAATAATATATATTTTTTATTCTAGAATGGTACCTATATGATTTATAAAATTAATTTACTGTTAACTGGAAAGCTTAAAAATTATTTTAAATGAATATTAGTACTAATTTTTACAAAATAAATTTCTGGAATTTTAAGTTAAATTCCATGAAAGGTTAAAACATCATAAAGTGCAAAAAATGCATGTTGCTTTTATTTATAAAGAGATAATTCTAACTAACAGATAGATAATTATAGTAAAATCTTTTATTTCTATCATTATTTTACAAATTTTAATTTTAAATAAAACTCCAAAATTACAATCTTGGATCAGTTTTAATTCTTTCTACGCACATTCAACTTGAGACATAAAGATTGACTTTTATTTAAGAGTTTATATTAAGCAATATTTTCAATAAAACAAAACAGCAAATTGAAATATGACTGATGCAAATGGATTGTATTTCGATTCTCATGTTCATTTGCAGCATTTTTTAGACCAATTTGAAAAAATATTGTCAATTTATACTATTTTACAATCAGAACTAACTCAGACTAGTAAGCAGCTATGCATTTTCTTTATCTTGATTAAACCCATACACTTATACACTAAAGGCTCTTACAGAAACTAGTTCAATTTCTTTTGATCAATTTACTTACAATAAAACGAATGCAAACTAATAATATTTTTTCACCAAAGAATATGACTAAATAAATTAATATTTTCCAGGACTTATTTCTATTTTTGAGAGTCAAATCAAATTTCCAAGGACTCTTGAAAAAAATAATCAATTCCTTAGAGTTTCAATGAGTTGTTAGAACCCTATTAAATATGAATAAAATCTCCCAAGTAAATTATCCATAAAAGTAAACAAGCTTTTAAAAAATGCTATAGAATATCATATCAACTCTTGATATAAAACTACCACTTTAAATTTAATTTCAGATTGAAAAATAATTGTTGCAATAGATGAACAAATAAGAAAGGATTGGATGCACTGATGAGAAATTTAATCTTGTTTGGGTATAAATTCTTAGTTTACAATTCTTAATTGTTTCATCAAACACTTTAACTATGCGAAAAAATCATAGCAATACTAAAACCAATCCAAACTAAAGCATGGAGTTTCAACTGTGAGTTTTAATATAATCATGGAAAAGTTATTAAAAATGCTTTAATTATGATTGTTAGATATTAATTTTATAAAGTTAACGATGTTAATATTGAGTTTCAAATTTCAATCTAAAATGTCGAAGTTAAGGATAAAAAGAGAAAAGCTTTTTATTTTCTTAGGCATTTAAGAATAATTTATTAGTTTTAAACTGTAATTGGACACTTAAACATAGAAAATATTTATAATTTTTTTCAAGAAAAATACATGCAAAATTCAATATTTGAATTAAATTGCTAACACATTAAATTGTTAATATAAAATTCAAAATTATTGTGGAAAATGCTTGTATTTTTATTAATAGTAAATACTATTAAGGAAAATACAGGCATTTTCCACAATAATTTTGAGTTTAAGAAAATTTGTCTGATTATGGTTAAAAAATCTGATAAATTAGCTTACCATTTTTATTGAGTTTGTTAAATTATAGATAAAATATGATTGCAATTTGTCTGTTTTATTCATTTTATATGAAATGGAGAAAAATTATATAAAATATTTATGAAGTACATGAAGAGCTTAGTATTTAAATAAACTTGCTAAAGCTAACATAATACAATAGATGGTCATTTTTACAAATCTCTAATATACAAACTTGGGGCAAGTTTCTACCCTAACACCATAGATACAATAATTTTAACTCCCAATTGCAATCTAAATTTTATAAAAAGTCTCTTTTTTGTGAACTCTCAATGCTGATAGTTTCTTTTTCCATTTTTTATAATCTGATATTTTTTTAATATTTGTCTGAATCTTTTTCCTGTAATACCTGAGATCATGACTCCTTAGACAATGACGGGACATGTGCAAGCAATTCTAGATTTTGTGGGAACTATAGTCAAAAACACATATCAGACATTTGATGGGAAAGAACTATGGTGCTGAACTCAACTTCTGTGTTTCCCATACATAAGGGCATCAAAAAGAAAATAAATTATTCTCTCCTCTTTGCATCAGAACATTCTTTAAAACTTTGTGACCTCTTATTCTGTAATTGGTTTAATTTAATTTGAACAGTTCAATTTATGAAATTATTTTATTATTTTTGTCAAGGGAGATTGAGCTGATTACATTATTTGTTGCAATTGAAGAAATAAATGTTTTATCAGTCAAAAAAGGAAAATTCTGAAAGTAGAGAAAAACATAAAATAAAACAATATATGGGATTAGAAAGAGAACAGACTCTAGACAATTTTAAAATCTGAGAAAAAAATCTCAGAAAGGAAACAATAACTTCTCTCTCAAAAATATTGTGTGTAGAGAAGCAAAACATCCTAAGCTGTACAAAGTTTTAATTGCATGGCTGAGAGAAATGATAGGAAAGAACATTCCAGTTGATGGTAATGTCAAGAAAATAAATTTAATTTCTTTGCTGAAGCTGAATATAAGAGATTTCAAAGCATCAGATAGTTGGCTCCAAAATTTTAATGACATGATTTGAGCTTTAGAAAACTGTATGGTGGAGTGCAATCTTTAAGATGAAAGTGTTATTTCTAAGAAAGAATCTTATTTTTCATAAGTGTTTCTTTAAGCATTTTATAAATAATTCTTTCTAATACTATTTTATTTATACAGAAAACTTAGTTTGGAAAAAAAATCAGACCTTCACAATGTAATACATTATTTTTCTATTTTACAAACTGATTTAATGGTCCTTATGAATTCCTAAAAATGAGCATCTACTGTATATTTAGAACATTTCAAAATAAGGTTCATAGTAAATATAGATTATAGCAATAAAAAATAATATATAGTAATGAATGCCAAATATTTAATTCTGTTCCCAAGGCCAGAAGGTTGACAAACTTGGAAATAATAAAGATGATCAAATAACCTTCAAATGCTGAATATCAGGATTCATTTCCAAACATGGATATATTTTAATAAAACAAGTCTAGGTCCATTGAGTCTACTTCTATGTTAACAAAGAATATTGAAATGATACAAATTTTAACCATGATTAATCAGATATTAAAAAAATAATTGCAATAAAGTTTCTTTCACAATTTATCAAATGCCAATATAATAGCATAATAGTGTGTTGTGAATTAAGGTTTATATATATATATATATATATATATATATTGTAAAAAGTAAATTACACAGATTAAATTTCTTAAAATACTGAATGCCATACTGGAACTGATCAGAGTACATATATTAAACTTCATCTATTATATTGAATACATAATAATTGAAGAAGATCAAGAGAGAGAGATTAATATTAATAACTATTTTTTTCAATGTAGGGTATGTAAAGTTAAGATTAATAATTGAGAATTGGTGTTTCTTGTAAAATGAACACTTTTTTACACATAAACATTCAATCACATATAGATTAAGGTAAAACAAACATCTGTATCTTATATACTCAACAAGTGACTAAACAAGAAAGGATAGAATTTTTTCGCAACCAGTTTGATATCTAATGTTATATAAGTTGCTCTAAATAAGAGAGATATACAAATATAATAGGACTAATCTGACAATCTATTTTCAAACTTATATAAAATTGCCAAAATTTTTCGTTAAACTCATATTTTGTAGTGTTGCAAAATCTCTACTTCTGCTTCCTAATAAAGAAGGCTGAAATGCCAATGGTTTTTTTATTATATAATGGTATTATTAATTTCACAGTAACTTCTCTGTTACAATTAAAAAGTTAATTGTTTGCAATTAACTTGGAAAAATATTTGCCTTCTTTTTCTAATGCTTATTTATACTAATTCATAATTTTTAGATATATATTGCTATCAATTTATAAATGCATATAAATTGTAATCATAAATTTGTTATATTAAAGGTGTTTTACTTTGTAATGTTATAAGAATTTTGCTGTAAAATTAGTTTACGATTAAGATTTTCTTACAATTAACCATAAACTATCTTCCTTATATTACAATCATACTTAAGATTTTTATACTTTCAATAATTTTATTTATTTCAAAGTTTACGCACAAAAACAAAATTAGGATGTAAATGAGATACAAATATCAATGCAATAAATAAACTTATTAATATATGATTTTATTGTATATTAAAAATTAATTTATAAATGCAAATGCAATAACCAAATGCATCTTGGTGACATATACCTAATATTTCATTACTTTATCTGTTTTAAAAAAAATTATATTTTATTATTTAGTTATTTACACATAATTAATGTAACAATTACAAAAATACTACAGATTTGTTAGAAAAATGTTTTCTTCTCTAACTGATCTATTGGTACATTAATGTTGGGTTAATGAACAGCTTAAAGTATTTTAGCATCAGCTGCTTAAATTGAATGGGGGTAAGGGGTTAAAATCAAACCCACGAATTGTTGTACGGAATGACAGAGCGTAATCTAAGAATCCTGGCTTGCTTTAATCCTTTTTTAATCCTGGCTGGCTATCCTGGCTTTGCTAAGAATCCTGGCTTTGCTAAGAATCCTGGCTTTTTTTTAAATGATGAAAACAAAAACAAAAATTTTAAAAGTTTATTTTTTTCCAGTAAAATAAATTTATTGATTGTATAAAAATTAAAATAAATTCAGGAATAAATAATATCAATTATAAATCTAGTAATAATAAATTATTATAACCACTAGCACTTTTGTTCGAGTACACTTTTAAGAGATATAATACAATTTAAAGTATTGACATAACAAAAATAATAAATGCAAATAAAAGCAGACAAAAAGACACACCCAATATAATTTATTACAAAAAAAACGAAAATTACATGCACAAAATTTCCTACAGAAAGGTATCTAATAAAATAAATTCATTAACTAAAAATACATAGAAATTGCATGAAATACATATTGATAGGGAATTAAAATTACTAAATATTTACACCGGTAATCCTGATTTGTTTTGGTTTACACCAGGGACTTTGGCTTTATTCCAAGAGGTTTAGCTGTATACTGCTACCTGAAACAAAATAAATATTGTAAGGATATTTACTAATATAGAGTAATTTTACTTACAATTCGAAAGATTAAATGTAAAAAAATGTATAATTTTGAATAACCAAATGCATCTTGGCGGCATATATGTGCCGCAATTCAAGATTATCATTTAAAAAAACAATGCATTAAATATATAATAGATCTAAAATGATCTTTGTTTTTTTCTGATTTTGAAGTCAGATTGGAATGAGGTTGCATCTGAGAACTGAATCTTTGGTTTGGGCTCCAAGATCTAAACAATGTTGAAATCGAAACAATAACATAATATAATATGATATGATGTTTAGCAATAAGATTATATGATGTTTAGCAGTAAGATGAGATGTCTAAACATAATATGATGTAACTATATAAAAAGGAGTTGATAAATCTTATTTGAGAAAGAGAATTTGCTGTATTGTATTTTATTTTCGTTTGTATTTTTGTTGACTACCTTCTGACAAAAGGTTTCTTTGTTAAAGCTGTAAGACAAACTCGTTTATGAGCTTATTGTTTTGAATTATACTCCGTTCGCATTGCATTTTTAAGCGCTTGAGGTGTCAACTTGTGATTTATTTAAATCAGTTCGAACTGAACAGCTGTGTATATTTATCTTAAACCATTCTGACGAACTGGCTTAAATACATTTCTATTGCTATCTTGTTGAGTGTATTTCCACAAACATGTTTGTTGAAGTACCTGAAACCAATCAATATAAATGCAAGAGAAACAAAATTAAATTATAAACACCGTACAATCAAATTGTGTGATCCCAATTTATAAAAATTTGTGTTGTTATTCTAAAGGTATGCAGTAATTATTTGTCATTCCCTTTTAACATTAAATTGTTATAATGAGTGATAAAAAATAATACGATAAATTACAATCGGAAATATCGTATGTACTTAGTAAAATATACAGACAATTTTAATTAAAATATTTAGTTTCTTACCAGTCAATATTTCCTACACAATTTATGCACTTTTTCGGCACAACTTTATATATATATATATATATATATATATATATATATATATATATATATATATATATATATATATATATATATATATATATTGCACATTTCCCTCATATTGTTATTTTACAGTTATAACAAGTATCTATAGTTTTTCCTACACTTTAAATCTTGGCAATGAGCTCATTCGCGTCTGCGTAGATTCTTCATTAGTATCTGCTTTTGTCTAAGTGTCTGACATGTACTTTCTTTTGCGAATATATTCATTACGAAACTCTTCAGTTAGCTGTTGAAGATATTCTCTCCTCATAACTTTTTTCAGTAACTTCATATCATAAAATCCCTGATTTAATCCCTGTAAGATCAAGAATATTTCAGGATATATAAAACAGACCACCTTCATAGAATATTTCAGAGCCATATATATTTCCGGCCTGCATAGAATATTTCTGAGCCATTTGGTTGATAATGTCGACACAAATTTTGTTGTGTTATAAAATGATAATGCTTATGGAAGCTTTTTTGGGTTATTATGGTCAATATGAAGTGGGAGATAAAAGGAGCTTAATAATGAAACAATTTTTATAGTTTTTCCCTGATAAACTGTCAAAGTTATAACATCATGCTTCAGTGACAATGTATCATATAGTGTCATCTTTTTCACACATTCAGGTACTTCTTTCCGATTTCAATAAATTTCTTCTAAACTTCTGAAAAGAAACAGAATTTATTTGCTTAAAAGTGTTCATACAAATCGTGTTTTTTTTTTTTTTTTTTTTTTTTTTTTTTTAGTCAAATCGCGAAATCTTGTCAGTTCTATGAATTTATCTCTTTCTATAGTATCGCGGAAAAAAGGTGGTCCCCAAACAAAATATCCTAATCAAGCTCTAGATTATTTGCACCAATATACCTTATTGTTATAAGAACATATTATTTATAAAAGCTTATGTACCTTATTATACAAGATTGTTATAAAAGCATGCAATTTGTGTAAAGTTGTTGGTAATTCATTTTTTTCCAGTTGTAGGTGAGCTTCTTTTTCTGTACAATTTTTGATTTGACGAAGCATAGGTTCATATATAAGTAGTCTCCATGAATTAACTGCATAAACATTTTCAGTATTTCGCTTTGTATAATTAGTTAGGGCATTCTTTGCTTTGAAAACAATATGTTCTGCAATTCTTCCACGCATACAACTTTCAGAAGTGATTCTTTTCTTTCCTAACGCGTTTTATCATTTGTAGCAAAAGTTCCACAATTCATTTATTCAGGATTTGAATCAGATAACTTTTGACATATATTTGCACATTGTTTTTTTCTTTTCACAAGAGGTTTTCATTAAAAATTTTCTTTGAATTTCAAAATCTTTGAGAACTGTAAGGCATTGTGTCTAAAGGAATGAGATAAAAGTGCTTATACAAACTTGTATTTATTCGAAAGTATTCAGCAAGAAAACTTTACAGAATTGCCAGTTAATACAGTCCTGTATTTTGAGTTAGCTAACTCAATAAATTAGTTACTCATATTGCAGATGTTAATATTTGTCAAAGAGTGATATACAGCACAATTATAAGGTCTGAAAATGTGCATCGAAATTATGTAATCCGCAATTAATGCAGAAATACGAAATAGATCTTTTGAATTTCTGTCAGTAAGTGAAACCAGAAAAATCACAAGAAAAAACTGATGTAAAGATGTCACTTTTTTTGATAAAAATATTGACGTATGTAACAAACGTTTGAAAGTACTAGTGACTTAATTTAAGAAACAAAAAATAAATGTTCTCAAATGATTAAATAAGAGGAGATATTATGATGATCTAGAAATATATTTCTTGTGATAGGGGTTCAATTTTCTACGTATCAGGTAAAATGAAGTCTGGAAAATAATATAAATAATTTTAATACTGGACTCCTTTTATAGAGAAAAATAAAGATGTTAGTATGATAATATACTTTTGTTTTGGAGTAATTATTCAAAAAGTAGTTCAAAGTAAATAGCATGGCATTTGAAATCGCCTTTTATATCTTTAAACTGCATTGAATAAGAAGCCTACGGGGAGATTCTGAAAGAATTCATGCAAATATGATAAATTTTACATTGAGAATGAAAACTACTTTTGAAGATGAATGACATTGAATATATCCCTAGTATTTTCAAAAACTATTTTTATCGATTAAAATATAAGTATTTATATAATTTGATGAAATATCCTCCACACAAGCTTCTAAAAGCTTGCACTTATTCTTATATGCTATTTTCTTTTCAGCCTTGGAAGATTTTACACAAGCTTAAATATTGCTGAATGTGTTCAATAACTTTTTTCTGATAGTAAATAAGCTTTTCAAAATACATGAATATTTTTTTTTCCATTTAAGTTTATATTCATCCCTCCATAGGCATTTTAATCCACAATTTGAAAACGCCTGTGATTAAAGAATTATACTATTAAAATGTAAATTCATGTGAAATGTTTTGTTTAACTTATATAACTGTAATTTATACATCAAAATAATTTACTTCATGAAATCTGTTGTGTTAAAATATGAATCGTAATATCCTGCCCCCAATTTTCAAAATTAAAATCAAAACTTCAAACTTCAGTTATTCAAATTAAAAAGCAATAAATAATCAAATATTACACCCAAAAATTTCATCTGAGATAAATACCATCAAATCAATTCACATAGCTGACATATAATTTTTACCCCATAAATATATTTTAATGTAAAGGACATACAGGGGGTTACATTTTTTTTAACAATATAATTCTTGTTTTTTCTGATTAATGCTTTACTAAAACTATCCATTCAAAAATAACTAAAATTAACATCTAACAACGTGATGAAATTCAAAACTATATTTAAGGATGCTTCTTTGGATGTGTTTCGATTTCCTCAATTATTATGTTATCTCTTTTACGTATGAGTAGAAATAGAGTTATGGTTAAGTTGATAGAATTAAATTGAATTAACTGCTATTTATTGATTTAAAAATTTGCGAAAGTTTAGATTGAATAATTTTGTGCTTTTAAAATGATAACATTATTGTAACAAGCTATGAAGTAAGTTGTCTATAGTCCAATATTATGTTGATGGTATAAATGCAACACTGAGATCTCTCTGATATCATCGCATGAAAGATAATCGTTGATGGAAGCTGCCGGAAAATATAGACCATTTCGCCTTCAAAATGTTTCTAGTGTTCACCACGTGGAGGAATGAACAGTCAGGTGAATTTAAAATGTCAATGCGCTGCAAGTGTTTACTTAGACAGTCATGACCCGTAAGGAGTTGAAACTGTGCACAACCTGACGGCGTAGACCATCAGGGATATCCAAAAGGTCATCTTTCCACCACATGGTTGTCACTCTTTCTTGCAGTTTAGAAGCTTGAGTTCTTTTAAAAAATTGTTTTAGATGCAGCTTTATAGTATGGTAGAGAATCTCTGTGTATCTTAGCTGGAGAATTCCTGCGCGCCTCTTTGCGAAGAAGTCCGCCTGTTCGTTTCCATAGATGATACAGTGTCCAGGTATCCACTGGAACACAACACGTTTCTTTCGTGATGTCAAAATTTCTAAGAGCTCCTGGATATGGAGAATTTCACAAGAAGGGGGAGAGATTGAGCTTATGTCGTAAATAGCAGCCTGTGAATCAGATAACAGAGCCACTCTATCAAAAGCATCAGGGTGAGCTACTTGTTGTTTTAAGGCAATTTGAGTTGTCACAACCTCTTCATCCAGTGCTGTTCTGAGAACACCTGAAGAAACATATAAATGGAACAACTTTGAATATATACCTGTACTAGCTGACAATTGGATATCAGGTTAGGAACCATCTGTAAAGACATATTTCCACTCTGATTCAGGATACCTCAAACCAATGGTTTCCAAAGAACATTTTCTCGAGACATCTGAGGAAATGACCCTTTTGAACAGATTGTCCTGGAGATCAAAGTTTATTTCAAAATATAGAATATTTAGAGGGTTTATTGTTTTCAATGATTTCCTTTACATTAACTGGGATATATAAAAGTTCTCTGGTCTTATGAATACACTGGATAAAACCATTACGAGTCTTTAAATATCTGGAACTTATCAATTTAGAACCTTTCCTTCGATGGTGTCTTTTATTGCTGCAGTGTTGGTCCGGAGCAACAATGCATCGGTAGGTGTCGTATTAATGACCCCACTAATGAGTTGCAGACATTGATTCAGTAGAACTCCAAGCTCTTTCATAATTTGATCGCTTGCTCTTATAAGTAGTTCACAGCAACAGGTAATTAAAGGCAGTATAAAAGTTTTGTAGGCGGTGCTTAGCGTTGATCTAACACATCCCCAACAAAAACCCTCTAGATACTCTAGAATGGGTATTTTCTTTAAAAAACGATCCGTGATCATCGTGCTACTTTCAATTCAACTTCTTGTCAAATGGTGACAAAACTCATTTGTATGGGAAAACTTAGTGTTATTGTACTTTAGGTCAGGAAAGAGCCCCTGATGAGCTAGTGAGAACGACTGTACAGCGTTTTTTTAAATTTATTTATAAAGATTCACTGTTATATTATTTTCTGCGCACAGTTTGGAAGCAAAGCAAGACCTTTGTTAAGTTTGTTTTCAATTGTAGATTTTGCATTTCTCTTAGATGCTTGTCAGCAAAGAGCAAACAACGAACATCTTTAATAGACTTTAAAGGAGAAACAAGATCATTAATAAATATATTGAACAGCACACAACTACTATCTGCTCTCTGTGGGAGGCCTGTTTGCAAACTATAAAATTTTGAGAATACATTTCGAAAACTGATTTTGCATCATGTTGATCAGTGAAAGCTTTTATCTACTTGAGCATTTTCCCACACACTCCAATTTTAAGCATTTCTAGCGAAGCGTCTCTCTCAAAATCATATCATAGGCACTTTTGAAATCAATATCAACTGCTGTAAAAATATGATATTTGTCCAGAGCATCTTTAATAGTCTGGCTGAATCGAGTTACTTGCTCTGTTGTCGATCAGCTTATTCTTCCGCATTTTATTTTTATCATCCAAGAAACAATTAGTGCTGTGATAATTAGCTTCGCTATTGTTTTCTCGAGGATATAAGTGAGGGATATTGGCCTATAGTTGTTGAGTTGCGCAGGGTCTTTGTCTTTATTTAGAATGGGTATAATCACAGCTCGTTTCCACTGCAAAAGTTCAAGACAAGTTTCCCACATTCTGTTATTTATGCGAAGTATAGTTTCACTGACATTTCCACCAAGACACCTTAAGAAATCTGCATATATATGGTCTTCACTGACTTCACCTGGTGATTTCTTTAGTTTTAGATGATCAAAAGCCAATTTCAATTCTCCCAAAGTAAAGTCTGCCATAAAAATGTCCGGAACATCGTTTGATCGTTCAATGTTTTTTCAACTTCCACAGATATTTTAAATTAGGACTTTTAATACGTTAACTTATAGATTACTCAAATATATAATTTATAGAGTACTTCAAATATATAATTTATTTGATTTACTCTTCCAAATTAAGATCAAAACTATTTCGTTATGAGTAATCAAAGAATAAATGTAAGTAAAAAAATAAGTCGTTCTTAAAATACAATGTAGATGCTTATTTTTGTGATTTTGTAATGGACTGGTAAAATTTAAATTTTATTAAGTTAACTTTTTAATGTTTTTGAATTATTACGTGCAGATAGTCCCTTTCTCTGGTTTTATGAGTTAGTTTCACCGAATGCTTTTGCCAAACCTCTATTAGAAGTTATGTCTTCCTTTAAAGGAAATATGCTCTTTCTTAGAAGCAGATCTTTTATTCTGCAGGGTTGCCAAGAATTTAAACATTATTAGACTATCTTTTTTTACGGTTTATAACACTAAACATAAAACAGTCTGTTAGGAAAAGACATCAGTTAAAATAATAGGAGAAATTCAGTGAAAGAAATGGAAAATTGAAAATCTATATTGGTTAACAGTTTATCCAAAACGTGATGCTGTGGTCAATTCACTGATCATGATTGCTTAGGTGAGCATCTTCACAGCATTGGAATTTTTATCTAACCTTTTTGCCCATTTTGTGATGTTAGAGAAAATAGAAACAGAGCCTATTTTCGTCGTTGTAGGGTACTTCTTGGCTATAAGATATAATAATCCTGACATATTTGTTTTATTGTATCCTATCATGTATTTAAGATTCTGCTCTACAAACATTCCGTTTTATTTATTTATTTTTTAACTAACATTGCTGTGTTTTTCCTTGCCATAAGAAATAAAAAAATATTAATGTAAGGAAATTTAATATTTCTTTAAAAATAGATTGGTTCTAATAATACCAGAAGTTAATTTTTGTCATTCGAAATATTAAGTTATATAAATAATATTACAATATTCCGAGTTTCTTGATATTTATCAAAGTTGACATTTTTACATAAGAGTAAATTTTTGTTTACACCTTTTACTTCTTGATTTCCGTAACGTAAACATATTTTAAATACAATTAGTATGCATCTTATAACATTTGAGCAAGAATTAATATTTTACCGCCTGTAGAATATAAATTCTTACATATAAATATCTATAAATATTTATTTGATTAAATAATCCTTATTTATTTATTTTTATTTGATTAAAAACAGAAATTACTTGTTTGAACTACTTATTGCTCTCTATTATAATTATATTCCATGCTTGAGAAATCCCATAAGACAAATTTGGTAAATTTAAATAGTAATATTAAATAAATATAGTTAAAATTTTTCTATTAATAAGTTAGATTACATAGAGAGAACTAAAATGTTGGATGTATTTTCTGTTATTAATATAATTTTATATAAATTTGAAAAATAAATTTAAATTTTATTAAGATCGATTGTATAAATATTTTGTCAGTAAATTTTTTCAGATTTGTTTGATGAAATAATCAAAAAAAGTTGATAAATTACGTATTTTGTACGCATACAATACGCAAAAGTTGATACAATACGCATTTGCACTCACTCTCAACCATTTCTATACTTCTGAAATTAAATCTTAAAATAATTTATGATTTTTACTTGGTATTCATTTCGAAGTTTCTGTGCGACACTTAAAATTTTCATTTTAAAGAAACGCTGATGAGATCTGCAGAAATTGTATCCAAAACGCTTTATCAGCACATAAATTGATTTTAAAATCTCACACTGATTTTTCCTGAATTAAAAATATCTCATACTAGTTAAAGCTTTCCCAAATTTGTACAAATTTAAATGCTATTCTCGAAATATTATTTAGTTATAAGCAAAGGAATTACTAATCACATCATCTCCCGGATACTCAGAAAACAAATAATCTTTAACATAAGTTATTATTTCTAGTCAATTTACACTTGCAAGTGGATATCAATTAATGCAGTTTTATAATAATTAGGATTAAAATTAGTTAATCTGTAAATCATCACTAGTCTAATGAATAGAGCTACATTTAATGTATAATTATCTCAATTCTGACTTATTTCATACCAGAATAGATGATGAAAAAATTTTGTTTTTCTCTTATAAAGTTTATTTAGTTTCTATTTTTTTAGTTTCACTTTTTCTGTTCAACCCACAAGATTATTAGTTACTGAAACATTTTTTGAAAAGTCTTAGTTTCACTTCACTGGGTAGTAAAATAATAAGTATTCATTTTAGCAGTTTTTAAATGAGATGTCACAGAAGAAATTTTATATAAAGTGTTTTGATAATTTAATACATAATTGTATTATAAATGTTGTTGGCGCCAGCGCTTTGAAAGTTGACTCATTTTTCCTTACCCCAAATGCACCAACAACCCCAAAGGCCATGGAATAAGAACTTCACTTTAGTTGTAGTTCGTACGTCCACTCGTTCTATATTTGAGTAGCAAAAATTTTATTTGAATCGCATAAAATTATTCTAAAAACATTACACAACAGATGTTAATATGGCCAAACAATGAGAAAACAGAAAACTATAGAACTTGCTTGTAATTTTCATATCAACTTTTTTTTAGTTTTACTTATTATCATTTATTTATTAAAATATTTAGCATTTTACTAGGCAAATTATATTTTAACAATATCTTCTTGAGATGTTGCAGCTAATATATATGTGTGTATTTTTAAGGCATGTTGATGGCGCACAAATATTAAATGGCATTTATTTTTCAAATTTCGCCTTTCAATTCAGTAAATGTAAACAAAAATTAAATTTAGAAGCAATTTTTCGTATATACATCGTTTCAAAAGTTATTTAAGCTAAATTAAAATATAATCTAAATAATGTGCAATATATTGTAAAACATTCATATTTATTTTATTTTAATTTATAGTTGTATATTCCAGTTTATAAAACTTCTGCGCAATATTTTTATTTAAAAATTATAACTAATCAGAAATTTGTTTAATAATTTTATACATACCGCTTATTTTTAAAGATAAATATTATTAATATTTTTATATAAGAAACAATAATTACTTATTCAAGAAGTATATTTTAAATTAAATATCATTTAATATATACCTCATTTATATTCTTTTATATTTCACTTTTACTTATTCTTTAAATAATTAGAAAACTGTAAAATATTATTCATAACCATTTTTTTTAAAATTAAATATACAGTTTCAATGAATATATGTTCTGATTACTTTTGAAAAGCAAATGATATTTCATAGATGAAAATCAAAAATTTTAGAAATGAAAACAATCCTCATATTCAGAGACGTATTTTTAATGAATACATTCCTTCATGCATGATTTTTTTTATGACATTAAACATCGAGAAAAATGAAGACGATTTGACACAATTCATATGCAACTGTTCACGTGGTTTCGCTCGACATTGAAGCTTTTATTTCTTTCATTGCTCTTATCAAGCTGACTTTCTTTCTTGAATCGTTCTTGATGATTCGTTCTGCATGAACGAGTTCTGTGCGAAGTAATCATTGATGCTCTGGCTAAGAGAGGTATTGACTTTGCTGTTTCTCCAAATCCTGTTCCTCCTGATGGCTTAGAGGATTCTCTGCAGAAGCATATGGCTTTCTGGAAATAGTTCCGAAATCTAAGAAAAAGGAAAATGAATACCATAATCAGTAAAAACATAAATAATATTGAAAACATAAATTATTTTAAATAAAATTTAATCATTAAACGGAAATTGTTTCTTTTATATATTCTGTAAATATATTTTCCTTTTCAAAAAATTGTATGCATTAAAAATTTCAGCAAAAAAATTTATTTTAGATGGAGGTAATAATTTATTATCAAACAGCCATTCTGTATTTGTTCAAATAATTATACAATGTTTTGGAACGAAAATCAAGTAAAGAGTGCATTTCTATTTCGAAATATATTGTTTTCTTTCGTATAAATTTTTTTGGTTGATAACATTACCTTTCCATTAAAATTTTTTTTTAAAATTTATTTTTATATTTATTTGTCAAAACCAATCATAATAATTTTTTTAAAAAAATAATATGAAGAAATCAAACATGATACAAAACGAAACAAGAAGTGGCTACAGTTACGAAGAATTTTGGTAGAATTTGATGCAAAAAAGATAAAATTTTATTCATAATATGTGGATAAATTAAGTTTCAAGGACAGTTCGCAAACAATTTTCAGCAGCTTAAAGCAATATCAAACTCAAATCCATTACTGTTTTAAATGATATTAACTTCATAAAACATAAATAATATAAATATGCTGTTAATTATTTACACTTAATAATTATTATTATTCTTTTCGATTGATTTTTTAATTTTTAATATGTATTTTCCGTTAGTATTTAAAATTAAAGCTGTTCAAGATTTTTAGCAATAGATCATTAAATTTTTTCATAGTATTTTTGATAAGACAGTCTTTTTAATATAAATTTATCCGTATTTTATACCTGAGTAATAGTAGCTTAATACATTAGCTTTTTTTAATGTTGATTGCAATGATTTGGAAACTATCTTTTAAATATCATTTTTCTAAAGAAAATTTCAAAATGCTCAAGGAATAAAATGTATAATGAAAACTAAAATGTAAATTTGTCAAGGCGAAAAATGTTTTATGTCTTTTTTCTGCATAAATTGTTTGACTTTGCTTTGTAGAAAACATCATATAAGTTCTTAGTTCGATCGAGGAAGAATAGCCTATAAGGATTGCGAATTACCCTTCAGAGAAATCGACGATCATGTTGAACAAAACTAAGGAACAGCGATGAAAATCTGTAATTTTGGATACAAAAAGATGGATCGATGGGACTGTTACAACACACCTGTTGCTTCCCGGCACGTGATGACAGCATATAATGATCCTAGCAGTGATGGATTGCTTAGCAGCATTACGGAATACAGTGATGCGTTTTGCATATTATTCGGAGTCCTTTGGTATCACTCGTGTCACATGCAATAGAATAGAATGTCCACAAGGCTTTCATTGCTTCGTTAGTTTTGACAGAAATTCTAAGCGTTTGCTCCATCAATGGTACGATGAACGACGGGAAAAGACAAGGAAATAGAATGAAATTGTCTTTATTGACAAATCCCTTTCCTGCTAGCAACAAACCATGACATAACTATGTAAAAGAGCTCCGGATTTCTTGGATAGTTTTAATGGGTTTTGCTCTCTCACCATCAATCATGACGGTTGCGTTCAAGTTGAATCACAGTGGGGACAAACTTCTGAAATAGTGCGTTACGTATTTCCAAAGTAGTCCTGCACCCAATATCATGGTTTACAGTTATATTAGAGTTTTTGCTCTCACTAATCTCCAATAATCATTGTTGATACCGTGAACAGTCAGCGTTATATCTTTGAATTGTTGGAGCTTGTGGTTCCTCAATACCTTCAGCAATTACCATCAATCATATTTCAGGAAGATAATGTGACCATATGTGGTTAATATTCAAAGTTTATTTTTACACATCATATTAAATTACTTTATTGGCTTGCTTGTTCTCTTAATGTATGCCCAGTTTTTCATGTTTACTCAGCAACAGCTGACACATGTTGAACATCCATTAGTAAACCAGAAAACCTTTGGCAGTATGTGGAATGGAATACTATGACCCAAGGATACATTTAAAGCCTCCTTGATACTATTCCGAGGCTTTTGGCTGTTGTTATAGACAATAATGGTGCCTACACTAGTAACTAAATGTACATTCACTTCTAATTTTGTCATCATTCTCATTTCACGAGAGACTGTAATTTCAATAATATGATTTTTGCATAACATGTTATTTACTAATTAAATTTTGTTATCGTCTTTCTTGAAGTCGTATTTTGAATGACTAGCGGTATGCGCAGTATTGTGAAAATAGTTTAAAAGTAAACAGCATCATACAGGTAACTCGTAATTTTCGGCAATGAAACCTAAACTTGGACAGAAAACCAAACTAATCTTACTGAAACATTCATTTGTTATTTCAAGAGAGGTTCTTATGGTAATAAATTTATAGTAATGATCGCACCATTAATTGTCAGTGAAGTATGAATGTAAATTTGTTGAAGCCTGGGCAACATTTTGTCAGTCTTGTTATCCTTTCGTTATAAAATTCTTCTGTTTCAACATCGAACTGTTTATACATGGACTGTTTCGATGTTTTTGTGAAGTAAATTAATCCAGGAAATTTCCTTATTTACTGTCCAATTTTTAATCATTTATCAAAGTAAGTAACCTTTGAATTTCTTGCAGAAAATAAGCACATTAAGATTAAAAGTTTACAGCAATGCCTTTTATCATATATTACTGGCATACATCTGCAACAACGTAGATTATACAAGTGCTTCCTAAGGTTACAAAAATTTCTCCAGCATTTATTTCGAGATTAACGTGTAATCCCATAGAAAGTTCGGAATGATTATAATCTTTTATAAGCGATTCATTAGAGATCAAGAAAATTGTATGATTTATTATATTGGGAAACTTAGATTACAGTTTTACTCTAAAAACAGATAGCTACTGATTGTTTTAGACTATTTGTCCTACTTTTAGGACATGCCTGATTTATCTTTACATTTGTGATATTAGTGAATTTAGCAGGTTCGCTTACTTTATAGTAAAACTTATTTTAAAGCCACAAACTCGTTAGAATATGACCATAATTTAAATTTTAATAAAAAGCTTATAAATATTCAAAATAGTTTTCTCTAGAAGTATATGAATTAATAGAATTAAAATGACATTTTTTTACTATAATAATATGAATTCGTAACTTGCCATTTAAATTTATTTCACAAGAGATTAAAAAATATTTGACTTACCTGGCATTCATAATGTAGTACACAATAGGATTATAGCAAGAGTTGGACATAGCCAGCCAATATATTGCGAGATACAGATGCTGTATGAAATGTGTTTGAAGAACATCGCTGTTATAATAGATATATAAGAAATAAATGTGATACGGTAGCCAACATATTGCGAAAAGAAGCATAATGGCGACAAGCATATGAACAACCTGCAGAAGAATAAAAAAAATTTTAAGAAAATATCTACCTAAGAAAATGATTGGTGATTTGTAATGAGAATAGATATATATTGCATTTCAAATTTTAATATTTAATTGCCCATTAGTTCTTTATTAAGAACTAATTAATGGCTTCTGCATACATAACTTCCAATTACTATGATTTTTTTGATCAGTTTTAAAGATAATGAGCGATGGTATGAAGCAAAAAATTAAGCTTTTGTAAAAAAAAAAAAAAAAAAAAAAAAAAAAAAAAAAAAATTATGAAAAATAAGTACACTTTTTATATTCCTTGTCAAAAACAAAAAAAAAAGTTATTCCATCCGATAAAAATGTTCTAATATTAATTTTGTATTATAATTTGTATATAATAATTCGAGAAATATTTAAGTGATTAAAGTTCTTTTAGTACATTCTCTAGAAAGCAATATACAGATCAAGCTATATATACAAGCTATTTACAACATATAGCAATATACAAGATACAACGTATACTTTAAAGTAACTAAAATTATTTTAATAAAAATAATTAATTCTCTAGCAAAATCTTATAAGAAAATTAAAATTATATCTTAGCAATGATTTAACAGGAAATCCTTCCTTATTTCATTTTGAGGTTTAAATATCATACAAAATTTTCATAGACAAGTAGAGATGATTAATTTTTTAAAGTAAATTATTAGAAGTTAAAGCATTATTAATAATTATAATTGGCATCAAAATGTAACGAATCATCTATGGTACTATAGCTAATATTTGAATGAAGAGATGATGTAGTACATCATTTGCATATTTGGCAATTGTGAATAAAGGAGACTTAAGTTATTGCGATATGTGACGACAATTAATTTTAATTAGAAACTAACTTGTCGTGTAATTTGAAATTTCCTCAAAAGTCTATATTTCATGCAAATTCATTTTAATTTAACTCCAAGAATGAACTCTGGAAATAACATTAATCCTAATCTCTAATTTGTATCGTACTCAGGAATTATTTTAATTATTTTCTTTGGTATAATGCATTAAATGTCGTCGCTGCCATTATTTTGTTTTGAAACATTATTTCTTAAAACTAATTTGTTCAAATTGAATGAAAATTAATCGCAAAATAACATTTTAAGAATACTCATATAAAGTTGAAATATTTATATTATTTTTAACGACATAGAAAATTTATTAGTCATTGATTTTGCTCGTAATATTCTCTTAATTTTCACATGACATAAGAATCATTTTAAGGACAGTACATTTTTGTAAAAAATAATTTACTATATTTAATTTTAACCATAACTCTCTCTGAGTTTTCCCAGAAAATGAACATCATTATAAAATTGTGTGTGTGTGTTCGGTCATTTAAAATTTTCGTGACAAAATCTTTCAATATGTGTTATTTTTTAAAATTTTATTTCTAACATTAAAAATTAAAGTTAAGTGTACGAAGAATTTTAAAGTTTATTTCTTACATTAAAATTTTTGATAGAAATTGATTTAGCACAGAGCTAATGTTAAATTAATATTCTCTAATTTATTTAAAATTTCTCAAGAAATATATTTAAAAAAATTCTTCGGCATTTTGCATACCTCAATTAAGGGGATTTTAAAAAATAAGTAAAATATTATAATATATACCTATTTTAAAAATGTAATTACATTATATGCTTAAGAAATCTTATCAGAAATTAGACATTAAATCCAATTATTTTCAATGATGGATGTAATTTTAGAAGGCTTTACCTTGTCATTGTCTTTCACGTGTATAATGAAAAGAAAACTAGATTTGAAAAATTTTAATCTGTGATCTACAGAACATTTTGTATTTAGTTTCCATAGAAATTGAAAAGAAAATAATTACATTCCTTAATATGATAAAAGCAAATTTTATATTTATGTATAAAATTTCTTTTAGTTAATTCTAAGTAGAAGGGTTTAGAAAAAGTAAAATATACATTTACAAATTAAAGTAAAAAATAATTTTTTGATAATTTAAAGTATTTTAAAAATATTAAATTACGAAATGAAAAATTCTAATACTTCCTATTCCAGCAACACAATAATATTTAATTTAAAATATTTTATTAATTAAAACACCCCCCCCCAAAAGAAAAGGTTATAGAATTGTTACTTAAGATTGACATCAAAATAACAATTATTAAAATGTAATTACTAAAAAAAAAAAAAAAAAAAAAAAAAAAAAAATTGCTTTTAATGCTAAAGATCTTTTTCTGTAACACTATGATTAGTTATTAAATAAATGATAACATTAGATTTATTTTCTCTTTTAAACTGAAAAATATATGAATTAAATATGAAAAAATATATAAACTGGAGAAATCTAGTTAAAATAAATTGATTTTCTCTTAATTTTCAAATTAAGTTTAAGAAATCATAATTATAATTTTTGGTTGGGAAGTTTGATTAAATTTAATCTTAACAGAATTATAAATTTAACATTTGAAGAAATATAAAAGAAATTAAGTGAAAAGATCTTGTTAATGTAATTTAGAAATATTAATGGGTTAATAATAGAAAAAGATTCACAAACATAATATCATTCATTAATTGCAATAAAAGTGTGGAATAAAGGATTAATTTAGGAAGTGACAATCTCATGAGAGGAATTTGAAATCTGAATCGTCAAAACTATATTCTGCGAGATACTAGTTTCAGGGACATATTGAGAATTTAAGAAATCCCATAAATATTTGCTTAAAATTTTATTTAAAACAATTAATAATTTTAAATTTTAAGGGGATTTTAATTTTGGAGTTGACTAATTAAGAACCCTGAAAGTATTATTCTGAGATTATATAAATTAAAACAATACATTAATTTCAATTTAATGAAGACTCATTTACCACAAAAGAATTTTCTGTTGGCTGTTTTCATTACTTCTATTTTTCAAAAATTTTTTGACTGAAGAGAATACAAATAAAAATATTCCAAAAAATTTATAAAAGATATCCAATAAACAAAATATAGTTAGTAGTTCAATATTAAAATAAAAATGCAGAAGTCTGATTTTTAATTCAGCAATCTCTTTTTGTTACATCAGAGTTAATGCAAAGAATACACCCAATCAATAAATTTTAAGAGGATTTAGAATTATTAGAAATAACCATATTCTATGTAAGAATCGAACCTATGATCGTCTGAACTGAAAAGCTGTTTGTACACACTCAGGAGCGTGTGTGATAGTAGAGAGATATAAAATGGAAGAGAAAGACAAAAATAAGAAAGTAGAGAAGAAAAAAAAAAGAAGGAGCAGACCAATTGGTTATTGTTAAATACAGTTTTATGAAATTGTTGATTTATTTAGACATTATAGGTAGAATTTTTTCTACACTGATGATCCTGAATAGCAGTATTATATTTCAAATAAAATTTTTGAAAGATATTATGTAATTCAGCTTATATTCCATTATAAATGAATTAAGATTACAAAATATAACAGTGTTTATTCATTATTATTTACTTAACATCGATAAAAAAGAAATGTGTTCTTATTTTCCAATACACCATTATTTATCCTTACATTCTGGTTTTATATACAATTATTAAAGTCTCAATCTCCGACAGAAATATAAAACATAAACGTTGATTAGTATATTAACTTATAAAATAGATTAAAAGACAAAGGTTTCTTTACTGAAAATTAAAAAGTATATTAAGAGGAATTATTAAAATATTTTTCTTTTTGTTTCATTAATTTTAAGATTTTTTAAGCGCTTAGCTTTATAAATTTTGAAATAAATAAATATATATTTCTTTCAAAATTGTTATGTGTGTGTGTGTCTATATATATATATATATATATATATATATATATATATATATATATATATATATATATATATATATATATATATATATATATATATATATATATATATATATATATATATATATATATATAATATATATATATACACATATATATATACATACATATATATATATAACTTTTTTTAAATATTTTTCTCTGAGTTTCGAGCCCGCCGTTGGAGGATGGCGCTGCAAACACTTGGTCGCCACGACTCTTATGAGTGGACAATCATATAATTAACATTACAGACCAGGTGTTTGTTTACATAAGTAGTTCCATTAGGAGAAATAATATTAGTTATTAATAATTTAATTTTGAAAATATTCCCATCAAACAAAGTATTAGTCACTGAATTAAATTAATATTTGCATATGTTATGTTTTATGTTTCTTTGTAATTTTATGAGTTCAATACTTATAAATTGCACTAGTGTACTAAAAGTTGCTCTATAAAATAGATACTGAGACATAAACGTTGATGTTTGTTTATTTTCTAATGTAGTGTATTCTTTTATACTTCATTGTTTCTTTATAAGGTTGATGAATATTTTAGAAAAAAAAATAAGATAGACACAGAATATTTTTAACAGAAATCATTCTCAGAATGTGTAATCGAAAGAGTTAAGCTGTGTCTTGTGGCATTACAGTTTTAAGCATTGTTTCAAGCTAAAATGTCGCTATATATATATATATATATATATATATATATATATATATATATATATATATATATATATATATATATATATATATATATATATATATATATATATATATATATATATATATATATATATATATATATATATATATATATATATATATATATATATATATATATATATATATATATATATATATATATATATATATATATATATATATATATATATATATATATATATATATATATATATATATATATATATATATATATATATATATATATATATATATATATATATATGTATATATATATTTAAATATCTAGCGCTGAAACAAGAAGCTCAGATATAAGTATTTTTTCATAGTTTATAGGAGAGATTTTACATTTTTCTTTGATAAATAAGAAATTTTCACCAAATTATTAGTTTTTAAAAGCATTTTTTTATGCATTTTTGCAGAAAAATTATATTAAGTTTAATGTAAATGATCTTCCACCACAGTAATCAATGTAAGATTGAACTCATCTGTTTCTTAAAAATATCTTAATTTTTTCAACAATATGTGTATTTTTTTAAATATTCATTAACTAATATAAATACTTTACGGTTTTAATAAAATTTGTATTACCTTTTGTTTGGATTTAATGACATTGTTTTGGGGATCAGAATTCTCTCCTATGACTTTGCTTCCCCACAAGATGCAGCCTATCCAAGTGTAGGTAATTGCCATCGTACACATAGGAATCACGTACGTCACTACTAGGAAAATGATATTGTATCTGAAAAGAAAGAAAAACATTATTATAATAATATTATGCACTTATTGATTAATTTAGGGATAAATAATAAAGTGTTAAATTTCTAAGTATTTTGTGTGCCGTTAATTTAGAAATCCAAAAGAGTCACAAAATTAATTTAAAATATTTCATGAATGTTTAAGCTTTTTTAAAACTTTTAACGTTCGCAATGTTTATAATTGCTGGGTATATTTTATCATTCAGAAGTTTATATTTTTAATCAATAATATTCCACACTCCATCAATGCACAATTTTTCATAGTTGTAAATTGCTTTTGAATTATTTTATTCAGCTTAGTGGATCGAAATTACTTACTCTAATTATAGGAGCTCATACAATTTCAAAAGTTCTGAGCCAAAATTGTCCTTTATAGTTATTCATTGCAGGAATGAATTATTCAATAATTTCTCAATTTCCTGAAGTAATATTTCTATTATAGACACGAATATTGCTGAGTATGATATCAAATATTTTATTGAATTTGTGATACAAAGATGATTTTGAATTTTTTTTGTTTAAACTTTACTGCTTCCTTAATTCACTGAAATGTACAAAAACCTCAATGGACAATTATATACATAAAATGCTTTCCCTTGTTGAAATTTACCGTTGTATTCTGAAGGGGAAGAGAGTGATATATGGATATAAATAATCTCACACACACACACACACACACACACACACACACACACACACACACACACACACACACACACACACACACACACACAAACACACACACACACACACACACACACACACACACACACACACACACACACACACACACACACACACACACACACACACACACACACACACACACACACACACACACACACACACACACACACACACACACACACACACACACACACACACACACACACACACACACACACACACACACACACACACACATATATATATATATATATCATTTCTTATAATAGTATGAGTTTTTAAATGTATTTAAGTTCTTATATATATATATATATATATGTGTGTGTGTGTGTGTGTGTTATGACATATGAATTCAAAACTAACTCTTATCAATAATAATCGTGTATTATTTAATAAGACACAGCAAAGTTGAAAAATATTACCAAATATTTTGTAATTAGTCAATGAGACAAATTGAATTAGGAATTACATAAGAAATAAATGGTCCTTTATCAGTATTATAAATTCATTTAATGTACATATATTCCAGAATTAGGAGTGAAATTACTAACTTCATTCATGTTTTGAAGCGTTGAGAACAGGTAAATAGTTCAATTAAAACTTATGATGCTTATATGTTACTTGCTCCGTAAATAAATATTTATTTCGAGTGAATGAGATAGCACATTATTCTATAAAATAAAAATGTAATTAGATATTTACTATGTAAAATTATTGCTTAAAAGTTATCACATAAAGTCTTATACGTGTTTTTTACTTTTACTAAAAAATTGATTTATTAAAAATTTGTTACGATGGTAACAACTGAATTTAAATTAAGAATGATATTTTTAAAGTAAATAAAAGTAAATGGATAATTGAATCACGTATTTTATTTATTAATGATTGTTTTATATAAATATTTACAAAATTTATTAAAAATCTTACATATATTTAAAACTTTTTTACGAGTATGAATTCATACATTTGCAATATGATATATTTATTTTAGTTAAGTAACTATATAATATGTGTATAAATTACATATATACACAAGTGAGAGATGGAAAGAAATAAAGGTACATACCTGAAACATTGAAATAGTAATTAATTTTAAAAAAAATTGTTTATTTCTGAAGATTCTAAGTTTTATAGCAAATGTGTGCCATGGTTTTAATATAATCACAAAATTATACTTTGTAATCCTTATCAATTCGTAAAAACTACTCATTTTCTTTTTCAGAATACGAAATCATCAAATAAGAACAGAAATGTATAATTATATCATTTGTAAAAAATCATGTAATTTCAATGATAAGTATAAATTTACTCAATTTGGTAACATTTTACTATTTATACTTTAGTATTTACAAAATATTTATTAAATCCAAAACATATTTTTAATGTTGAGAAGGAAACATTTAACGCGAGGCTGATATAGTCTAGAATTCTGAATAATTAAAAATAATTTCGTTAATTACGATTTATTTGATTCTAGAAGTGTCAAAGCGTTTATGTAATGGTGTCATGAACAAATTTAGAGAAACTTGATGAAAATTTGATTCTAAAATACCATTTATCAATAAACTTCTTTCAAAAGATTGAGAATCATACATTAAATGTTACAAAAGTAGCAAACACAAACATTGCCAGTTCATTTAGGTTCCGATTGAGAGGTTTCATTCTTCTGGATTGATTTAATTCATTCAATTTGGAATGTAAATTCTTTTTCATTGGATTTACTCATCAATGCCTTCATTTATTTCCATTCGTTTTCTCTAAAAGCTGTTAAAACTTAATTAACACTTTTAAGCCACATAACTTAATTTCAAATCAAGTGGATCTTTTTAAGTTACAAAATAATTTAAAGACAAATCAAATAACATCTCATGTGATAGGGATATTCCTATTGTGCCAAATGATTACAATTAATTAGCTTTTCCTTAATACATTTTATTACATTTTAGATAAATAATGTTGATTAAGCAATAAAGTCAGTTGTTAGAATATGCGATAATTGCATTTTTAAATTATGTTACGAATATTTTGCTAAAAGTTGAATAATATGTTAAAGTTTTAAAAGATATGAAACTAAGTTTAACTTTTAAAATTTTGAAGAGAAATGTAATAAAATTGGATAATAAATATAAATTAAATTTTATTATATTTAAGTACATATCTTGTTAAGTCAAGAAATAAATGGTAGAAATGACATTCATGAATAAAAAATTAAGAATTTTATAACAAAATGTTTTTTTTTTAATTTAATTTGCCATTATATATATATTTTCATCTTACGATTTAATGAAAGATAGAATTGATATGTCTAATGCTATAGTAAACATTAAAAATGCTCAGAAAAATAAAATGTTTACAGATTAAAGATTAAAAAAAATACATGGATCTAAAAAAAAACATTACTCTGTTTAAAATAATTTTAATTTAAATTAGATGACAGTGACTTCATGACAGGATTTACACTATTTCTTATTGAACATGAGGTCTGTTTTTAATTTAGACGGATATATATATATATATATATATATTTAATGCGCGTATATTATGAGTTTGGTGTAAAAAGAACTAAGGCTTATAAAATTTAAATTTGCAAATTTTTTATGTAATATTGTGATATAAATAATGTATTTTTTATGTAATATGTAATATTGTGATTCCTTTGTGTTATCCTATATTATGATATAGGATAAGAAAGGCATTTTGAAAAGTTAATATTCAAACTTTATTAACTAGATTTTGATTAAAAATGAATTGCGTGTAGTAATGTTTCTTCTTTAGTTATAGATATTTCAGTAACCTTACTTTACTTGTTGTTAACATTTAATGAATATTTTCTCATTGTGAATATGATATCTCAGCAGTATGCTTTACTTTAATCGGTAGATTATAAGATCATCATTCGCTTACAGTCTTGTTGTACACAATGATATGTAGGTCAAATATTTGGATATTTACAGTGTCATTTACAGACTCATAGGATGAATCTTTAGAAATTGTAATTATTAATTAATGATTTGAAAAAGAGTCATTAGCGTTCCACAATACAAAATAAAGATTGGTATTTATGGCTCATGATCAAATGAAACCAAAAACGTAACATTATTTGTTGTGACAGCTTCTGCTGAAGACTACGGATACCAGAATTTCTATTCAAACAATGGTAAGAGGATTCTACCATGTGGGTTTACATGCTCGCAAATGTGTCGTTTATGTTTGCTAACTGGTAGGATCTTTATTTTCCACAGATAGTTCTGGAACATATCAGAAAAAAACGAGATAAGTGATATCAGTTGTAGACCAGTACTACATTAATATATAATTTAACAATAGGCTGACAATCAGTATTTAGCGAAACTGGTACTTAATAAATAATCCAATAGTCCAAGATATTGGATTTAATTTGACGAAATGATTGCCTGAGAAGGTTTGTACGTATCTCAGAGGTTTGTACGATCTGTATCTTACTGGAATAGCGAATTAATGTCCCAGTAATGTAGAGATGAGATTCTTACATATGTTTGATATTTTATGCTACAACAATTGAAAATGAATTCATTCCTTGGAGGATAATATCTATAGTTACCAAATAGTCATTTAATATACTATTTCCTTTCGATGATAGAAACTTTTTTATTCATCAAATATAAATCTTACTAAGTATGCGTGGGATAATTTAAAGCAAAGGACTATTAATTGCGAAAATTTAAAAAATGATTCAGCAATTGAAAAGTACTATTCTATTAAAATGGGAAAGCATAGTCCAGTCGCTCATTGACAACTATTTTAAGTACATCCCTGGAAAGAGTAAGATTTCATTTTGTTCAAGGAAAACCATATCTTTATTAAAATTATTTTTTATGTATCCTTAATTTATGCATAAATTATAATTACATACATACATACATACATTATATATATATATATATATATATATATATATATATTTATATATAATATATTTATATATATATATATATATATATATACACACACACACACACACACACACACACACACACACACACACACACACACACACACACACACATATATATATATATACGCAGGGTGAATTTTTTTTAAAGTGACAGTGTTTGGAGCGTGCTGTAGCGCGATCTAATAGCCGAAATGGCACTAAACTTGGTACTTAAAATAATCAAGACATAAAAAAAAGATTTATATAAAAAAATTTAGTTTCAAAAATCTCTGCTAGGACATTTAAGGGCGCTGCTGTAGTTTACAATAACGAGAATTAGCAATAAACTCGGGTATTAAAGAAAAATGCAAATGATGTGTGATGACAGTGCTAGTAATATGGGTTATAAAAGCAAGTAGCAGACAGCTCCGACAAATAATCTCATCTGCAGTAAACGAGCTTCAGAGGCCATGTTTCTCACGTTACTGAAACTTGCGTTTATGTTGGTGGAGTATCAAATTTTTCTATTCTAAAGGACAGCAAAACAAAGACACTTAAAATATTCCTTGTGTATGTTGCGCATGGCTGTGGTGCACAGAATGCACGGTGTTACTTCTGATAACGGTGCTTATTTCTGAGAATGTTGGAAAACGGTGAAAGAACACGATGTTATTTCTGAGAACTTTGCTCACACTGAATGTGGTCAGATTCCTTCCCGAGGAAATTAATGGAGTAAATAAATATTAATAATTTACCTGTGCAATTATATGTGCTAGTATTTTTCTTTTCTCCCATTTTATACATTATAAAACACCGAAAAATGTCCTAGCGGTGATTTTTGAAACTAATTTTTTTTACGGAATCATTTTCCCGTGTTTTGATTAGTCTAAAGACCCAGTTTGGTGACATTTCGGCAATTAGATCAAGCTACAGGTCAATCCAAACACTGTCACTTTAAAAAAAGATAGGTATATATATATATATATATATATATATATATATATATATATATATATATATATATATATATATATATATGTGTGTGTGTGTGTGTGCGTGTGTGTGTTTGTGCATGTGTGTGTGTGTGTTTGTGTATGTGTGTGTGTGTTTGTGCATGCGTGCATGTGTGTGTGTTGTTTATTAGACGTATGTCTGTCTATGAATATCTTACAAGTGATTTCACATTAAAATTGATTTCTACAAAATAAAACAATGTATTAATTAAATATGCATTTCATTGAAAATTTGTTTTTAGTAGCATAATTTTTAAACATAAGAATTTATAATTCTTATATGAAACTTTCAGTAAATTTCTCATGATTTTAAGAGCCATGTTTGTTGTCTCCGAACAATTTTTTATTCCAAAATAACCATGGTCTCATTTTCTAAAATATTGTTCTTCTACGAATATCATTGAAAGAGATACTTTAAGTAAGATTTTCAAGAATATCTTTTTACTTTTAAGCAAATATTTAATTATATTATTCCAAGAAACACAGCATACTCCATAAACAAAGAACTTAAAAAATAATTTCTTAAAGAATCTTTAATTAAAATAAAATTTAAATGTTACAATGCACTGTAATATATTTTTCTTTTACAATAAAATTATTTCTCTGCTATTTTTTGCATTATTTTATAAAATTATTATAAGAATTTCAGTGAATTTAGTTAATTTACTTGCTTTGATTTTTTTGATTGCAGACTGACACCATCATGTTTTTATTTATTTATTTTTCTGTCCTATCTGAAAATATGTTAAATATTTTTTTTTAAAAGCAATAAGTAGTTAACTGAATAAAAAAAGTTACCTCATTTAATACATTTTTTGGAATGATTTAATATTCAAAATATTCTTTTAATCTAGTACGCGAGAATCTGTATGAAAAACATATATATATAAAATAGAAAAATAAAAATTTGCTCTTTAACAAAAGTAGAATTTTTTGAGTTCTGATTTCGAAGTTTTTATGAAATGTTTCTGTATAAAAATCCTACCATTTTATATTTAAAAAGCATTTTTATTACAATTTTCTACTAATAAAATTTTAAAGTTTTTATTAAATTTATGTATTTAATAAAAATCCAGAAATTTTGCAATTGTTTAATTCATTTTACGAATATTTTCGGCTCTGTTCTTTTTGTTATGGTAATTAATTATTTAAAAATAGGACACTATTTAATTACTATTTATTTTTTGAAAGTAAGTTAAGTACTGCTCAAATGAAGTTATAAAGTAATTTTTTTTGTAAGTTTAGTAGTTTGTTTTGGTATAAAAACACTGTTTGTGTTTTTATACCATTCTTAATGTATATTGTAATTAATTAATTAGTAATTATTTTATAAATATTTACATCATAAATTTAACAGTTTTTATGCAATCTAATTCACCATTTTTTTATTTATATTTTTATTCAGCATGAATGGCATATAATTAATTAGCAGGAATTTTTATAAAGCTGTATATCTTTAAGATTGTTATATTCATCTTTTGTTAGATTCTTAAGTCAACCTATGCTCTTAAAGCTAAATGAAAAGATATAAATTAAAATCTTGTTTGAGTAGATATTTATCTAAGATGAATAAAATATTTTCTATATTAATCTTTTAAATTATCAACATTTTTGCGAAAATATTAACTATATTTATTGAATTTTTAATACATAAATATCAATGTCTTCAGGAGAAAAACAGTGTAGTTTATTTAAATATATCAGTGAATGTTTAATGTTATCAATTCTTATATAAAACAGTTTAATACATATTTAAAAATCATTACGTTTGACATCATTACCTATAATTATATTCCAGTAATTTATTTCTGTATTACATTTTAATAACTTTCAAACATTTATAAATAATGCGTCTGTTGAATGTAAATAGATAAAATGTAAACTGTACTAAATTAATTACAATTAAAATTATCAAAAATGTACATTAACTAATGCAAAATTTCACACATAATTTATTTCTAAAATGTTTATGGAAATATTAATTTTTTCTTTACTTTGATGATAGTTATTGAAGTAATTTGAATTTTCTTTTGTGATATTAAAAGAAATTCTAAATAAACAGTAAAATATGTCTATAATTATAATAAAATAAGATAATTTATAATCGCAATAACGTAACAAGCATAGAGAGAGAGAGTAAAACTTGTAAATAAATTTAAATATGGATAAGTTAATACAGGGAAAGTTTTAATTTTCTGTCGTATGTTAAAATAAATTTAATTTAAAAAGAAATTTAATTGTTGCTTCTAGTCTATCTTCCTTGATTTATTCGTAAGTATCATAAAAAGTACTATACAGTGTTATAGAAAATTTTTGATTAAATGAATCATTTTAGGGATTGGCTAAATTTTTGGAATAATTTTTTTTAGAGTTTGAGTTACGTTTAGATAAAACTTTAAGATATTACTAAGTATAAAGATACTTGATTTATTCAATTTCATTTTCATTATCAATGAAAATAAAAACCTTGAGGAATACTTATTTTCTTATTTAATAATTGAATAGTGATCTCTAATAGCCATTAAATTTTTGCTCATACATTTCGTGAGGTAATAAATCACTTCCGGCGAGAAAAGATAGGACTTAGCTAAACAGAACTATATAGATTAAAAGCTGTGTTTTTGTCACATGACGTCCCGAATGCAACATATCCATGAGACAAATGGTACTCAAGGGAGGATGCAGAAAAGACCTTTAAATATTAAATCAATATCTTTGATGACTTCCGTTCCCTCGCTTAGGGAAAAGATAATATTAAGATAGCATGTAAAAGAATATTACAGATTAAGCTCCGGCTTAGTCATATTATTATTACTTTGATGAATAATTTAATTAAAGGTAATGATTTTTCGATGTTTTCTTTTAAAGAAAAACTGATTTTTCTTTTGAAGTAAATGACAGGTTTATAACTTACACGTGATCTGCATAGGACACTCCTGCAGAATTATCTGGCCACACTAAATAGCAGAGAGTCCTTTGGCCTTGGTCAGCGTACTTGTAAGTGATAGTGGTGGCATACAAGAGTGATGGTACTGATATTAGAGAGCTCAGAGTCCAAATGGAGAAGATTATGATTCCAGCTAAGGTTTTGGTCATTCTTGGACGCAATGGCTGAGTCACGGCAACAAATCTGTAAGGATTTATGTAAAATTAAAAACTAAGTTTTAAAATTAACGTAACTTTAGAAAAGTGTTGTAATCAACATTAAATTCCGTTATTTTGTAGTTGAATAACAGTGATAAATAATATGCAAAACTATTGAAACATTTTAGGAAAAAGGGCACACAAAACATAGAATTTAAAGATTTTAATATTAACTACAATATTTGAACTATAAAATGATTTCCATTAAATTTATGATTCTAATTTTGTTATTTTTATTTATGTTCACCATGGTATAGTGGAAATGACCATGGAAAAACATCAATGTGGAAAGTGCTGTTTTATCTCCAAAGACTTGTTTTAATAATAAGATGTATGAATTGTATTTCTGAGTCTTCTGACCGTTGCGAGAGTGGGTGCTTGGGAGTCTTCCTGTTTTCTTGATCTTTTACGCAGGAATACAGATAAGTATCTTTAAAAAATCCTACTGGGAAGCAGTGCAGAATGCGTCATCCGAAAGTCTGTTTCCTGTTAGGAATCTTCAATTGTAAGTTCATTAGTTACACGGGTTCAAATATGCTAGTATCAATTAATGATATGTTATTATAGATTATTAATATTATCTAATATTTTTTATTATATAATATTGTGTATTTTTAATATTATATAACAATTTTAATATTATCAAATGGAAGTACCCTTTTCATGCGATGTGTAAACACTGATACCGCATTGGTAACTGCTTAAAGCAGTAGTAAGGCATTTTAACGTAAACCGCATAGTTTCTTTTCGAAAGAGCTTTTCGTGGATACTGAGATGGGAAGTCATGTAAGTTTTAAAATTGCTAAAGCAGTAAGACATTTTAATGTAAACCGCATAGTTGCCTTTCGAAAGAGTTTTTCGCGGATACTGAGATGTGAAGTTTAAAAATTTCAATAGCAATATTTTATTGTATTTTTTTATAAAAAGTTATAGCATAGTTATCATTAGATTGTGGACCCCAGTACAGTTTTCAATATTATTCATGTATATTTGATTTTATGTTACATTCAGTCGTTCAAATTATGGATATATTTACATTTTATTTAAAATATATTGCTACAAAAATTAGTTTCATTAGAAACTATAAAGATTGGCAAAGAATGATTGTTAGATTCCTTGTCCACTTTTCATTAGTCTAGTAATTGATACTGAAAAAAAAAACTATTGCGGGTGTTACATAATTACATAATTTGACATTAATTCATATTATAAACAAATGTAAGAAATGAAGAGAATAATATAAAACTATTTTGCAAAATTTTCTCATTATTTACGTCCTCAAAGAATGCAAGAGAAAAGTATTTTAGAATATAACATACGAAAAGTCACAAAACGGCAAAAATTATAAACAAGGCTTTGGTATTTTGTTATTTGTTATATTTGAATCATACAGTACTTGATTTATTACATTTACAACATGAATAAAACGTTTGCACATTTATATTATTATCATTGTATCTCTTGATATATATTATTGTATTTATAATGTTATTCCAGAAATTACAAAGAATTTTTATAATTTATGAATTATATGTGTAAAAATGTTTTAGCAATTTTAAATTTTTCAATTTAATTGATATTTCAGCTGAAGCATGTACAAAAATTATATAGACTTGTCTATTATTTTTTATATTTTTGAATTATTAAGAAGATTATTGGTTACTGATTATAAATACATACTTAGCGCTGAATTCAACACTGTGGCATAAAAATTAACATGTTCATAAAGTAAAATGTTAAACAGTTAAAATAATTTTAAGTATTTCATTAAATAAAATGTGTCTTACAATTTTAATTAGAACAAAACAAAAATATTTTACTAATATATGCGTAATTATAAAATTTAATTCTTTAGAATTGAGTTGATTTGAAAGAATTTTGTTAAAGTAAAATTATAAACAAAATTTAAATTAAATTTTATTCTATTTCATTTAAATTTGTAATAGAGTTATTTCTAAAGTGGAGAAAAATTCAAATATTGAAGAAGTAGTTAAATGAAACCTTCGTAAAGTAAAATATAACTAAAAACAACGTCTTGCAGTAAGAATTTCGATCTTTTCTTAAAACTTTAATTTTAAAATAAAAGATGGACAAATCTATTGCAAGAATTTTAAATTCATTTATTTAATTAGTGGGATTTATGCAACTTTTTAAAGATAAATATATCAAATGCATGAAAGTTTTTGTACTTAAATGAGATCTTAATTTATTTTTATTGTTTAATCAAACTTACATTAATCATTAAATTACTTAAATAGCTACAAATAAAAAAGATATTGAGAATAGGAATTCGAAGAATTTTCGGAAAAATGTTAGATTTTCTTAAAATGATAATCGTAAGTTTCTCTTAAAATATTTTATTGTATTGTTTCATTAATATAATTTTTCAATTTTATCATGTTGAAATAAAATAAGGGAAATTTATGAGTTGAGAAATTCAAAAAATGGTTTCATTTAAAATATTTTAAATAATTTATAGTTCTTTATTGCATTTTTACTGAATATTAATACAAGTCTAACACTTTCATACTTATAGTAATTTAAAAATAGAATAGAAGATATTCCTCTGTTTCGTAAGATTAAATAAAAGTGTGCTCTTAAATGTTAGATTAATAAACTTCTCTTTTGCATTTCTCTATCAGAAATAATGATAATGGTTGTAAATTATTTAGGTAACGTAATTTTTATTCAATCCACTGTGATTTCTACTAGCTAATGAAAACAAGAATTTAATTCTTGTAATATTTGTCAAATATCTTAAAAGAACTAATTTTAAATACATAATAAGGTGCTATGAAAAAGTGTCGATATTACTGATTTTAACTAAATAAAATATTAATTTTTCAAACAAAGAATCACAATTAATCTGAAATTGTACTTGAAGTAACCAAAGAAGTTTACTTCATTTCGATTGCAGAAATTGTATTTTTGAACAGTATAATCATAAAAAATGGCAAATACATCGAAATATTTGACGGAAACATTCTAAACGATTCAAATAATGACAGTTCTTATATTGTATAATGTAGAATTTACAGTGTTTAACGAAATTTAACAGAACTAATAACACTTCACTATATCTAAGAAATGTCAACAATATAATTGTTGTTACAGAGTGTCACATTTTTGAACATAATTTTTAATAAGTTATCTGTTATGTATTTTTTTTTTTTTTGAAATTCTAATTGTAGTTATGATTAATAAATAAAGAATACTTATTTCTGTTCATCTGCAGCAAAGAATGATAGCTAAGATGTTTCTTGATAAAAATAAGATTATTAAAAGAAGTAGGGACTGCAAGCTAAAAGAAGAATAAAGATATATTAACGATGCAGTTGCTTATGGGATTTCAAAGAATTCAAAATATTTGTGTCTATGTGACGCTATCAAGAGAAAAAAATATAGACATTGATGGAACCGTATCGATGGCTGAAGTATGATTGTTTCACTTAAAAGGAAATACAAAAGCACTCACCGTATCCAAAATAAACTACGTGGAAGAAAACGAAGTCATTACTATAGATTTTTTATTGATGATTTACAACTTCTTCTGTTGATTCCATGAGTCGCAGTTTGATGGATGACTGTTAATGGGTTTCTTCAGCGTTTTCTGATATTTATGAAACATTTCGTTAATAACGAAAATTTATAAATTTTTCAGAAAAATGTTCAAATAATATTAACATAACGTATACTTTAATAAAAGTTTGCTACCCTTAAGACAAACCTCTCGTAGTTGTAAAATTAATAAACTAAATTTAAATCAATATATTAATGATATTCAGTACCAGTAAATTTAATTTAAATTAAAAAAAATGAGAATATGAGTTTTCAATCAATGTCAATATTTATATTTGTTGAAATAACAGCAAATTAACTAAAATCTACTTTCCTAGTGGCTATGATTGATATGAGCAAACTAAATCCCCTAAGTAAATAGAGTTTGAAATGAAGTTGTCTTCATGGTCAATAAGAATTTTCTATTCCCAATCACATTTTGGAAGCAGTGAAAAAGCAGCTTTCTTCTTTTCTCTAAAGTGAAAATATTTTACTTTCTTTTTCTACTTTTTTCTCCCTGCTTTTCCATCTATTATACCGGTGTTTTTCTACATTGATTCAATTTAGTTGAGGAGAATTCTTTCAATATAAATAACAATTTATTTAACCAAAATTTTTACACGTGAAGCAAATATTCGTGCATTTCCTTTTTCAGAAAATATGTTATGGTTAGAGTAAAAATTTAAAGTCAATACATTAAGTATATACAGTATCAGTATATTTAATTTTAAAGTTAAAAAAGAATTTTGTTTTGAATATCTAATTAGGTTATTCTATTCACTAAATTTAAAAATAATGTTATGCAACAGAACATTTAAAGTTACTTGTAACTAGAGTGTGGATAAGTATTGCTTGAAAAATAATGCATTCAACTGAGTAATTTTCTGCACCTTATTTAGTAAATATTGCTTTTAAAGGCATATATGATGTTTTTGAAATTTTGTTTCAAAGCATTTTTTTTTTCAATTTCATTCTTCATTATTCAAGATTTCTTTCTTTCTCAAATAATAGGACATTCATTGGTCATGAAATATGTTCAATAAAACTTTTAGTATATGTTATATCTTCAATAATTTAGTGGGAAATTTGGTGTATAATCTTATTTGTAAAATTCTTAGTTTAATTGTTTGAAAATTATCAAACACTCTATTATAGAGTGATTTGAATTTGAAATATAGAGTATTGATGGTAAAACATAGAAATTACAGAATGTTGGAAATTAATGAAGTATTATTATTTAAGTTGCGTTACATGTACAAACGCAGTTAAAGTAGAGCGTCATAAGAATATAAAGATCTAAACGAGAGTTTAATCTTATAATATGAAATAAGCATGAATAAAAACTGTTGACAGTTCACTGGATTTCAGCAATTACTCATTCTTCAGAATAAATGCATCATTCTTCAGAACGAAACGCATCGTTCTTCAGAATATATATAAAACGCATCGTTCTTTAGAATATATATAAAACGTATCGTTCTTCAGAATAAAACGTATTGTTTTTTCAGAATATAAAATGTGCCGTTATTTATAATAAGTGCATACTCCTTCAGAATAAACGCATCGTTCTTCAGAATAAAACGCATGGTTCTTCAGAATAAAAATTATCATTTTAGATTCTGGTTATATCTAAGACTCTTTATGACAAATATAAAGATGATCATATATCTTAAAAATGATCATATATCTTAAAGATGATCATATATCTTTCATATAATCTTAAAAACTATTTTGTTTTTAAAGTGTCTAAGTGATAGTATACTTCAAATTATACGCTCAACTACATAAAATATTAACCCATAAATGATCATAAATTCGCAATAAGTAATCACTTTAATTCACAATATTTCGGTGAAAAACATTTGAATTACATAAAAGCTGGTAAAGCATTTTTAAATTCATATACTGAAATAATAATACTAAAATCTTAATTACAATTAAAAAATATCTGCTTAAGGAATAAATTATTTTTATCTGAACTTTAGTGAGAGACGGAATACAAATACTGTTAAGAATATTTTTGTATAAAGAAGTAAATTTATTACAACTCTTGGTACTACAAATTATATATATTTTTATTATTATAAAAAAAAACAAAATTGTTATTGAATATTCGTAAGCAGAAAATATAAATAGATCGAGTTAACTATTCAACAAATATAGAAAACGAGGAAATATCATTGATTGTTTAGGAATTCATTAACTTTATAAGAATAAATTCTTGTTCAAAGAGAAATAAGGTTTGACAGTGATGGGTCAGTTTTACTTGAATTTTCCAATTAATATACATGTTCATATTTAAATATTTACATTCATTTCATTTTGAAAATCTACAGTCACAGAGTATTCGTGCAATCTAGAATGATGATTCGGGGAATGTATTGTTCAAAATGTGCTCCAAATTACTACGAAAGTCTAAACGTAATTAATTTTTATTTCTATTAGTATACTTATCTTTTAGAATATTAGCTCTCTTTTTCTCGATATTTGTATCAATGAATAATATCCTCCATTTGTGTTCATCGTTATTCATATAGATTCTACATGATTAATTGAAGTATGAATAAAATAATAATAACTTGTAATAATAAAAAATGAATTGAAAATATACTTAAATAAAATGATTTTTTGGAGAGCAAAAGTATTCTTATCCACTATTTTTATTTCGATAAAAAATTGATCAAGATGCAAAAATATTTAAAAAAAATTATTTCATTTCCAGTTTTAAAATATTTTTCTACAATTATTAAAATTGAAACATTGATATATTAGGAAATAGGAAGAAAATTAACTGTATTTTTTTTAAAAAAAGCTCTTTAAATGATACTAAATTCCCATGACAAGGTGTGACAATTATTCACTACAAAGAAATATTATTGAATTATTAAAGCTTTACATTATTGGTAAGAAAAATTGACAATAGAATTTAAATGAAAATAAATTTAATATACATTATACATTTTAGGATATAAACCAGGGTTAAGATTCGCAAAAATCTAGAAAAAGCTTGCATGACTTTCACAAGAATATGACTTATTGATTGGACGAGAAAGATTATGATTTGATTTACACTGCGGTAATGTTTTTTTCTTTTTATCAGGTTCAGTAGATAATAGTAAATTAGATTAATCAATATTAGTACATTCTATCGAAAATAGATTCTTAAATATTCATTTTAGATAAAAAAGGATTCTATTTTACATGAATGAATTAATATTACATATCCTTTACATACCAGTTATTAACATAATAATATTATCTATCACATGAGAAGTGTATGCATTATTGAAAATACAGTACAAAATTTTAAATGAATTAAAATAATCATAAATAATAAATTAAACCTTAAAATAACTTGAGTATATATTTGTAAAATGGATTTAATGGATAAATAATTTAAACTAAATAATAGAAATTTCCAGTTTTATAATGAGTATTTTTGTACTATGTAGTTACTCAAAGTATATTATATTTTATTACAAATTTCGTATGTAAAAATCTTAAATCACTTATAATAATACTTAGTTTAATAATATGAAAATATTTCACGATTAATATTTTAAAGATATATTAATGAAATATGAAATCATAAATTTATAATAAAAATAACTATGTTCATACTCTCATAATTAATTTATTAATGCTTAAGCTCATGAGGTAGCTATTTACAAACAAACATAGATGTACATAAGCTTCTTTACATATATTATTGATAAATACTTTTTTTAATATCAGTTTATAAAACAAATAATAAAAAATATCAAAATTGTCAGAACGTTTTTTTTTCCTTATTTATCATTGGAACTTCAATATTAATAAGAAATAGTAACAAAAACGTAAATTTAAAATTGCAGTTTATAATAGTGAATGTAAGTAAATTTATTTACATAAAAAAGGAATTTTATTGTAATTTATAACAAATGTTTTAAACAAATACGCAATATTTTAAAATAAAATTATAAATGGAAATTTCAACACCACAAAAATACATAAGAGTTATTCTATTAACACATGTCACAGAATTTTTTAATATTTTTATTAATTTTGAAATTATAAGACTCTCAAAAGGAATATTTATTTATATCTTGAATACTTAGAGTATAAATGATTATTACTTACTCATACGGAGACATGTATTTGGAAATTATGAACAGGAAAACATTTAAGTAAAAATGTGTTCTTGTGTTCAATTCAAATTTCAAGAAAAAAAAGCAAGAAAAAAAATCTAAGATCTTATGATGTATATTTAAATGATGATTAACATATTAAATTACAAGTTTTTAAGTTTATCCATTTAATATTCATACAATATTACGTATAGGGATTTGAAATAAAACAAATATCAATGTACAAAATTTACTTAAAGCGATAATATTTTCCTTACCTTAAAATTTCTTATTTTTTTATGTAATTCTCAGATATATATCAATATATTAAAATGACAACCCTTTAAATAATTTTAAATGAAAATATTTAACTATACAGTTAAATACTTAAAAAATTTCATTTATTAATACTGTAAATATAACGAAAAAATATCAGCCTTTTATAATAATGTTGCGAGAATAAAAGAAAATAATCTATTTGTTTTGAAATATTTTAATGTCTCATTTAATTCATTATGATTTAATTTCAAGCTAGGGACAATGATCTCTCAATTTATAAAATAAATATTGAAAAAAACAAATATTGCCATAAAAGTGTATAAGAGATATTTCTGGGAAGTCTTAAATTTCAGAAATATAAAATTTTCTGAGTATAGTTATTATATTTTTGAAATCATATTTAATTTCATTGGTTCATGCTTAAGGTTATTAATTAAAAAAGCAAAAAATTAATGTGTTGATCAAGGCTAGAAAAATTTGAAGGAAATTTTATTTTAATTGCAATTTAGTCTTGATTAAGGAGTGCATGCATTTTTAAAAGAAAAATTCTATGTATAAATATAAATATATAAAGTAATTGTGTAAGTAATCAGTGTTTCACATTTTATGCTGTTTTATATAGAACCAATCTTTATCATGCTATAATTTCTTTGAAAACGTTTGCTAAGAAATATTTTATCATATTTTATCAATGATGAATTTAATTTCATAAAATGTTTAACACAGTATAATTTCTCAATATATATATTGATTTGCCTTTGGTACTTAGTATAGTTAAAAATATTTTTTCATGTTAAATTAATATTTAGTATAGATTATCAGTCATAATTTCTTTTTAAATATAATACTATTTTCAATATGAAAAAAAAAAGCTTCGAATGGATTTTAAGAAATTTATAGAAAGCTAATGAACTTAGATTTTTAACTCGATTCTCCATATAATTATATTTAACCATAATAGCAGTTTCCATTATAAGTTATTGGAAAACGTTACTTTGAAAATGCTCACTTGGTTAAATTCAAATTATTAAAAAAAAGACTTAAGCAAGAAAATAATTCAATTTATTCTTATCACCACAGCCTGTCATGAAAAGCATTTGGTATGCATGTTATGCATATATTTGCCGTATTCAGTTTAGGCATGATAGTATCTTTTTTTTAAAATAAATAGATAAATAAATATAAATGTCATCAAGCACGAAAGTTCTAGTTCATTTCATTTAACTTTCATTACTACTATATTTACATAACCATTTATTTTAGAAGACATGTTAGAAGAAAACAATTGCATGCTAGTAGTGAAAATGTAAATAAAGAATTTAAATAATGTTTTCATTGAGTGATAGTTAACGTTTTTCCCTTCAATAAAGAAAGAATGGTGAAGGTCCAATATTTTTTCTGATATTTAGAGACAAATTATACCAATTATGGAAGTGGTCGCAAGATGTAAATAGGCACATAATGAAATAGGAAAACATAAAAATAATTGTTTTATTACTCTGCGTAGGTAATGTTTTAGCTATTTTGATAAATAGTGTTTTTACGTTGATCTAAATATTATCAATGTAACTATATAATTCAGTTTCAATATCACTAATCATTCAATCGATTAATAAAATAATATTCAAATAGGAACAAAGTAAATTAAAAGTATATGAAATTATGGAAATTTTTAAATGTTCCCTGTGAAAAGTTATTTTCGTAAAATTGATGAAACGTTAAATGAAAATTCAATTTAATTAGCTTTTCACCAGTTTTCTCAAAACTGGTGAAAGTTTCTTTTATATTTTAGCAGATTGCAGCTAAATGCATTATTACAGTTAAATACATTATTTAAATCTTTAGAGATTATTTTATAAAATTCTTTTATATGTTTCCAGCTTATTTGATGATTTTTCCCAATATTTTGATAAATCTTCTATTAAAAATTGGCTAAGATAATATTTAGCTGATTACTGCAATCACTTGATTCTGAAGTCCTATAATATACGCATGATTAAGCATAGTCATGTGGCATGGGACTTCGTTTTAGTAACTCTTCTTAATTTAAATTCTAAAGAATATATAAATTACTATGTTATGATTCACTTGACCTCAAAAAGATATTTCCTTTCACTGAAAAAAGAAATGCGTCATTGAAAGATTTTTGGATGTTTGCCGTTCACTTTCAAAGGTGACTCCATTAAAGCAGAAATGTTTACATTGTACAAGAATGTGTAGTATATTTAACCATTTTTAATACAAATTCAATTTCGATATTCTATGGAATTAACATTTAAAACATTTGATGCGTAAACGTAAATTATTAATGAAAGAAAGATTAAAGGATTTCTGTTTTCCAACAAACTCTTACAGCACAAGAATTGAACGGTGAGATGTTTAAACAGAAATTTATAGTAAAAGTTACAAAATTAAAAGTTTTAAAGGAAAGAAGATTTCAAGATCTTTATAGTACTAGAATTGTTATATTAATTTTAAATAGGTTACTTTTAACATATTTATTTATTTCTTGAGTCAGATATCAAACACATAAGCTTTCTGACAAGGTAGGTATTCCTTTCCTAAACAGTTATTCCGGAGCAATAATACAAACATAAATTTCATTTACTGATAATAATGAATGAAATATTTAGTAAAGTGTATTAATGAACTTTAATCTAAAATACTAACTACAGGGTCACTGAAATTAAATTTCTACTATTCAAAGGGACCTGGAGATTTTGGAGAATAGACAATTCGAAGAATGAACTGGATGCTTCTGAAATGAAAAATAATTCAAAATATCACCACTACCAGATGACGCTGCAGGTCAACATTTTGCATCAGCATAATAAAACTACACACACGATAAAAGGAAGACGTTGTTAGCGTCACAATTAAATGAAAATTGCAGAATGTCTACGCTGGGTGGAGAAAGCATGAGTATACAATTGCAATTGGTGAGAATGCAGCTGCGTTTGTAGGAGTTTCCTTGTTTGTAGAAACAACAACATGCACCCATATCTCATCAAGCTCTTAGAGATGTGCTGAGGAAATCTGAGTAAAAAGAACAATTAGGCTTTCTTCCAGGGAGGAAAAAAAGAGTAAACCACACCGTAGTATAGGATATTACTACAGCGGACATGGAAACCATTAGTGAAAAATTTTACGGAAGAGTCAGTGCATCACCGATTTTCGCATGCTCTTGATAAGTGCTATTCCATAGTTTATCATGTTATGCGCAGAATTTTAAACTTCTATCAAATTCAAGTGGTTCATCAATTAGAACAATGCTATCTGGAGATTCACAAAATGTTTGCGCTGTAATTTCTTGTAAGAATAGAGATTGATGATATCTGGCAAAATAATATGTGGATGAAACACATACACTTTAATGAACAGAAGAAGACCCCTTGCATGATACGAAAATGACAGTATGGTGCAGAATCTATGTATCATTCATTTTCAGACCATACTTTTTTTTTTTAAACGAGTGACCTCTTTAGAACTGAGCACCCAGCAAATGGGTTGCGGTTTCGTGAAATATTTGTGACGTACATAATATCTCCAACAACAAAACTAGCTTTTGAAACCCTATTTATGCAAGTTGGATCAACACTTAACATAAAGACACGATCCCAACATTTATGGAGGTATAAAATTACGAATTCACAGGTAATCAGTCAATATTTCTCAACAATTTGGCCCCATGTCCAATCTTACGTTTTGAGATTCCTAGTTATAGGGACTTTTGACGAGGAGCATTCGCCGGGAACTTTTGATATTTGTGTCCGATTGGAAGAACAGTAGTCGAAGCCATATTAAAAAAAAAAAAAAAAAAAACTTATGTTCTGAAATTCTGTATTTCTCTCCAGTCAGCGCTGAAACGCATGATTTCTAGAATGGAGTGATTGGTAAAGTAAGATAATTAATATAGAGAACGTCTTTTAAAGAACTAATCTGATGCTTAGTTATATCATTGAAAGAGGTGTTTATTTTTTTCTCTAATAAATTTTGATTGAAATATTGTGTATCATTTACATTTCTTTACTTTTGGGTAGGACTATTTTTTTATCCAATGTTTCAAGATCTCAGATTTTCCTGTTTTCACACTATAACTCGTGACACCTTCTAGTTAATAATTAGAACTTATTATTTCAAAAATTTTTTCTAGCATTTCCTTTGAAGTGTCTTGTTGCCAAATATTTTTGATTTCGGACTAGTAGAACTGTCTAAAGAGCCCTTTGAGTAGCGAATGTCTAATTTTGATTAACTTGTACATAAAATTATGTTTATGGATCTTTCTGTTTATCAAATTTCATTTATGTAAGCTGAAATATGTGTTTTCGCGATTCCTGTTCTAAAAACATTGACCTTGCTGTAATATAATATTATATTGCATATGCTGACAAATTAGCACAATATAACTTTATGAAAATGTTGTTTGATATTTTAATCTTATTATTTACATATTTTTACATTCATTAATAAAATTCTTAAGAAATTGTTGACGGGTTAATATAAGATTACATACACAGTTAAATTGAACATAGTCATCTACTTGAATATTATTTCTTATGAACCCTCAATATCATTTAATGATATAAAAAATGTAAATTTAGAATTGCAGGATATTATTTAAATATTTTAGTAAAATTCTTTCAAACAGCATGCTGTGGTGTTAGATTAAAAAGAGGTATTATAATTTAAAATTATTTGCAAGAAAAAACTTTTCCGCTGCTAATATAAATCAATTAGCATGAAAAGTTTTTAAACTTAGGATTCATTATAAATTTTTTTATAATGGCAATGTGAAATTTTATCATAGTATATAAAATCATTTTATAATATATTATAAAAATATAACAATAATAATATATAACATAATATAATTTATAAACTTAATTTCTTAAAAACTTTTTTATAATATATTATAAAAATATTTTTAAGAATGTAAGTATATAAAATTTATTTAAATTTGAATAAATTAAAAATGATTGCTTATTCTAAATGACATGATATTTAGAAAAATGTATTACACCAATTCCATTGTTTTTTTTTAAGCTTAATTAAATATTTTTAATGTTACTGATAACTTTAATTAAATATTTCAGACTTTTATTTAAAATAAGTTTTATATTTATAAAAAAAATATATCGAAATAAATTATTCAGAATATATGCTCGTATCAAAAATGTTTTAGGAATTTTTTATCAAAAAAATTAAAATTATGTTGGAATTACTTAAAAAAATTTAATTATGAATTAATAAAGCATAAAATATTAAGTCATTTCATTAATTATTTGCATTAACTGACACTTCAAAGCTCAAAGATTTTTAAATAAATATATTTTAAAGATTATTAACGTAAAAAAATTAAAAGTTTAGAATTAAATTTGAAAATTAATATTAAAAAGTTGCAAGAGAAATAACTAATTAAAATTTTTTTATCAATTCTGATTTGTTTTAAATTGTTTCAAAAGTTTTAGAATATTAGAATTGCAGTTTAAAGAATTTAATTCAAAAAAGAAAAAAAAATTCATATCTAGACACAGAAATGTAATTAATATAAATATAGATAAATAGAACCCAAATTTACGATTGAAAATCTTTAGAAATCTGTAGCAATTAATTTCTTAGAAAAAGTATATTTAAAAATTATTGTTAAAACATATTTAATAACAGCTAAAGTTACAAATTATTTTATCAACTAATAATGAAAAAGTTTTTACACTTAAAATAATAATAATAAAAATATATAAATAGAAATAAAAAGTATAGGAGATATTATATTTTAGTGTGTTTGAAGAAATTTTAAACATTTTTATAAAAAAATATTAAAAAGAGCGACAGTTATTCTAAATTGTATCCTTTAATCTAGCTTAGAATTTTTTGAAAGTTTTCTTACATTAAAATTTAAATCTGGATCTCAATGCAAAATACAAAAAGATAATTTAATGGAAGACGGAAAAATGCACTGAGGTCATTTTTTTTAAGTCATCATAATTCATTATTCTAAAATTAGTAAAATATGCATTATATATATATATATATATATATATATATATATATATATATATATATATATATATATATATATATATATATATATATATATATATATATATGTATATATATGTATATATATATATATATATATATATATATATATGTATATATATGTATATATATATATATATATATATATATATATATATATATATATATATATATGTATATATATATATATATGTATATATATATATATATATATATGCATATATATATGTATATATATATATATATATATTTATATATATATATATATATATATATATATATATATATATATATCTATATATATATACATATATATATATATATATATATATATATGTGTGTGTGTGTGTGTGTGTGTGTGTGTATAAATATATATATCATTTAATAGTTTTTTCTCCTTTAATAATCAAAAGTATCCCATTTTATAGTATTCTAATGAGAGAAATAATTTATTGATTTTTTATGAGCAAATTTAAAACATTCATATAATTTCTGTGATGCCTTTATATCCTGAAGCTGAGCTGGCAGCCGAATGGTTAGCGCTCTTGTCTTCGGGTTCAACAGTTCATGGGTTTGAATCCCACCTTGGACATGGATATTTGTAGTGGTTCGGAATGCAATTTGAACCGTAGGTCCCAGTTTAAGTCCTCATGTGCAAAAAATGACCAATGAGCAACAAATCAAACAATTACATCCTGAATTTTATTTGTACTTCAATATATAATGTTGCATATTTTAAGGATGAATTTTATTAAATGAATGAAAATTAATAGCTAGTGTGAAATTAGCAGTTCAAGAATTGCAATAAAGAATAAATAAATTTGTGTTCGTGGTTTGAAATCTGTAACAACAATCTAAGAAAAAAAAAGGTAAACTTTCTCTAATAAATTCTTGTCACGTATAAAAAAAGTAAAAGCTACATGAAATTTAAAATCTTTGCTTATATAAAAATATCATTACTAAGTTTTTTTTTCACAGCTGAAGACCGGAGTTAAAAGAAGATGTGAATGCAATCTGAAATATAAGGAAAAATCTATATAAGCAAGGAAAATAGAAACTTAAATTGTTTGTTGTTGAATCTAATAAAATGTTTGTTTGTGGAGAATTTTATTTCTTTTTGCTAACACATATTATTATTCATAGATAGTAGTTACTATAAGAGTTATTGTACAAATAAAAATATGCCTACAAGAGAAAAATTCTACTCGAAAATTAAAATCTGCTGATATTGAGTGAATTTGTAATATTCATTTTAGAAATGAATGTGGTAGTTATGTAATTATATGATATTGTTATTATTGAGGACATTATTTATAATTGGAATAGATGAGACAACTTTCAAATTATTTTAAATTAAACAATAAATTGTTTTTAAATATAAAAAAATCACTAAAATTTTCCCACAATTTGCGATTTTCAATATCAATTTAATTGATTATAAGATTTTTATAAATTTCTTGAATAATCTTAATTTTATATTTCAATGACATTAAAAATGTCACCTACTTCACATGAAAAGAATTTATTGAAGCTCTTCTAATTACTTTATTTTATAAATACTTTATAAATTATAAATACTTTATTTTATAAATCAGAGATAAAAAAACAAAATATTTTCATTTAGGACAAAAGAAATAAATTACTTTTAAGATTGTAAAAAACAATCTCGTCCTAAGCGTGTTACGAAAATTTTAATATTAGAGAGACGAAAAGAAAAGAAAAACATTCTTTTTTCGAAATTTATAAAAAAGCATTTCGTTGAATTTTACTGAGATTTGTGTTTAAAAATAGATTTCATTTTAAGTTTATTTATATTTTTTTTGTTTATAAAAAATGTTTATTTTATATAAAATTTCCTTTGAGAAGCTTTTCAATGAAGTCTTCAGACGCAAATTTGTTCTCAATATTTTAAAAAGAAAGCTTGACATTTTTGCTCTCATAAATAATTCTATGTTTTGATTTTTATCTGGAGGCATTTTTTATTAGAAAAAAATAAATGTAAATTTTTTTAACTGTAAGAGTTTATTACTATCAAAGTGACAGCAGAAAATATGTACAGATTCTCTCACTTTATGTTTTTATTTTAAAATTTATACAATAAAAGAAAAATTGAGTGCTATAGAAAGAAACAAATATTAATTTATCACGAAGCTGACATGTTGTTTTTCATTATATAATATTTGAATTGAAATTGGATTTAGGCATTTCATTATTATATTAAAGCATTCTTTAGGAAAGAATGTGTTTTAGTTTAATATCACCAATTCTTAAAATACTAATTTTTTAGCTATTTTTTTGTCATGAAAGAACATTGAATTCATTATATTTCACTAATAGTTAAAGTAAAAATAATTTTTATTAATTATTTTTTCTTTAAATTAAAATTATGAGAAATATTCTTTGCTTTAATGTGAATACCTAATGTTGTAGTATAAAAAAATCTTGTAGCATAAAACAGATATTTTTTATATTTAAATGTATGTTTGGCTTCATATATTTATTTAAAAGCTACTCATAAAGTTAGTGTTATGAATTTGAGTTACTATGGTAAATCTTATAATTTACAAGAAATATAAATTACTTTAAAACTAATTGTTTTAAAATTTCATTGATAAATATTATGATAAAACATTCATATAAATAATTAACCATTTCATGTAATTCCCAATCACATATATGAAACATAAAAAATTCCTTTTTATTTGAAGTTAAAATTTTATTGTGTTAAAACAAAATAGGATAAAAATTAAGTAGCCACAAAACGACATGTAATTAAATAAGAGATTGTATTTTCAAATTGCAATCCTAACTAAACTTGTCGTCAGATGATTTTTGTTGTAAAAATATTATAAGTTTTATTAAGAAAAATATTTCATAATTACTTCATTAAAAACAATAATGGAGGAGTTAAAATATTCTTTAAATAATTTTTTATTTTATGGTTTGAAATCTGTTTTAGAGAATATATAATAAAGCTCTTTCTTTTTTAAAAATTGAATAAAAATTAGGGATGTTTATTTATCTGGAGCACAGCTTCATGAATAAAATTCTGTAAAAACATTATTTCAGAATATAATTTTTTTAAAGTATTAAATGATAATAATATGATTGCCTAATTTTCCTACCTAAATATTAGTTAAAAGGTTCTTTAATTTATTAAGAGGTACCCAAATTAAAAATGAAAACATATCAATATTTAGGAATAGATTGTTATTACTATATAAATGGAAAATCATAATTTAATTACTGTGAAATTAATTACAGCTTTTATCTTATTTCATACATATTAGTCTAACCTTTAAAGAAATTTCTAGAATGGGTGTTATTTTTTAATATTTTATCGAAAAAATTTAAGCAAGAATTTTCAAATTCTTATTTTTTTTAAATTACATTTCTTGAAAGGAAGCAACTGCATAACAATATGTTGATGAGGTTAATATGAAAAATTTTATGTCTTATGAAAACCATTTAATATAGCTTGAATTGAGAAAATATCTAAATTATTTCTTAAGATTATTTATTATTGTAAGGAAGTAATGAAAGCAGAGTGCCTCATTTTTCAGTTTTGTAGAAGCATTTCTGCTGAATAACAGAATTTAATTATTTTTTCTTAATTATCGTTAAAGGTAAATTGCTTAAAAGTGTGTTCTCATATTCTACACACGCAAGAAATAAGATTATCACATACGCGAAACAATATGTCGTGAAGGAAGAATTCTCGATAATATATCACCAGGGAATAATTAGAAGTATAATAGGTGCAATTTGCATGATGAGGAAATACTTCATCTTCGTATTTTTAGTAAAACTCATCAGGCTTTTGCATAAATTAATTCGAATAATTTTTGATAATAACACAATAAATGTATGCAATTATATGTTAAATTTTATCATTAGAAATTTTAAAATAAAATCTTTTCTTTTACATATTTGAAATTAAATTCTAAGCACTACTGCGAATAATTTTTTCTCAGGACCTATTATTTTATATTATATATCACTGAATATATTTTAAGAGTGTAGATTATTGAAACCAGCATCTTTCAGCTTTCTTCTAATAAAGTTCATCACAGAAGTTTAATGAATGTTATTATCCTTAGTTGTATCGAAATAGAAAATAAATAAATTAATTTTTATTTTCTGCATATAAAATGCAGCTTCAAAACTCCTTTTCATTTGCTTGAAAATCATTTACACATTTGTAAATATAACTACATTATATTTATTTTGATAATGTTATAGGTTTTAATTTTCTGTTTAGTAAGAAAATTGTTATTTAATGCTGATTAAAGCCTAAACATTTTGAGTTCTATTTAAATGATACAATTTTTAAAATGTTTTAAATTTTTCAAGTGAAATAATAAGAATGTTAAAAATTAATCAATAATTGAACTTGTGTTAAAAATATTTTACGAAAATAAAATAATAGAATCTTAGTAAAAATTAAAGACCAAATTATCAGTAATAAAATTGTGTGGAAATTTAATTTTTAAAAATGCAAACACAAGCTAAATCTAGCGATTGAAAGATCACAGAAAATTATTTTTACATTAAAAATTTCAAGAAAAATCATATTTGAAATCAAAAGTAATTAATGCTAAATTTGTTCATAATATTTTAACATATTCATAACCAAATGTTTAAAGTTAGAAGATCCTTACATGATTTTTAAATTCTGCGTACTCTTCCTTTTAAAGAAATTTATTTAAAATAATGAATGCAACCTGCATTCAGTTTTTAAAAAATCAGTAATATTTTTGGGAACCCTTTTAACTGAATTTGAATTTTTGTTAAATTAAAAAAAAATATGAGTCAGAGAAAAAAAAAATCTTGTAAAAATGTTTATGCATTTGATTTTTCTAAATATAAAATTCGTTGATTCTTGCACTCATATTTTTACATTTTATTTAAAAACATTTTCCATTCAGTAGTTGAATAAATGATTTACTGTGTTAATTTAAAATATAATATATATGTTGGAGAAATGACGATTACAAATAACTTAGAAGATAAAGAAATTTTTCAATAAGCATATAAATAGAAAAATGAACTTTACCTAATATTGATTTCTCTTTTAAAATGATATTTCATATATATTATAAAATTATTGTTGTATTTATATAGACGTGCTGCTTCGTTTAAGGTATAACTTACATCTGTTTAAATTAACATAAGTTAAATTTACAGTGAAACCAGTATAAATTATGTAGTGCTTAAATTGAAATGGATAAACTTGGCTAGATTATTAATTGTTATGAACTCACTGCAGTTACATAAATGTTTTAGATTGATTTTGGAATGGAGTATTGGGGATTTTGTCTTATAAATAAATCAAGTTGGTTTGATATACGCGCAATAGATATCCTTTCTACTTTATAAAATTAATGCTGCATTTATTTAATATTTATTAATGTACACTTTTCTGAATAATTTCCTCAAAGAAAAAAGTTTTCATGCTTAGTAAAAATCTATTCATATGAACATAATTAAAATTTTCTATAATCTATTTATAATTTGATTGTAAGAGAATCAAGACAAGTGACATTCAAGAAAGTATTTTCTATATAGATTTTATGCAGTATTAAATTATAAATAATGAATTAATTATGCCAACTTATATATATAGAGAGAATATATTAATAATATATTTTAAGTATTAATAATCTAGATATTGTAAGTAGCTCCATTTACTAAAAGGTCAGTTATATTGAATTACAATCCATACTAATGCATTACTCTTGGAAGATTTAAGTTACATTTTCAAGATAATCACTATAGAAATATCCAAGTGTTTCCCAAAATCATATGCCATATTTTTATATATTTTTTTAATATGATTTTTGCATGAGACTATTTTAATCTTATAGAATATAGAAAGAAAGTCTTCAGCATACAATTTCATTACGAAATATTGAACTGTTTTTAATAAAGATTTTACATTTTATCTTCTACTTTAGCTCATTCTCATAATTTCAAATTGGTTCTAAGAAGCATAAAGTTTAAAACAATATCATTTTAGTCTGTAAAATGTAATATGATAATGAATTTTTATGTTTTCTTTTATTTTACATATTTTTCTAGAACTATTGTGTAAATTATTACACAGAATATCGCAATGTCTTAAGAATATGTGGAAATTCTTTTGTAGAAGTCCACTTTTATTAGGCAGAAAAATGTGCCTTAGTGTATTATTATATTTTTTTTTATTATTATTTTGCCTTTTTATGTTATTTTTTCATCCTTTATCTGAATTTTTATATTTTAATAATGCAAGTTCATGTAATATAAAATATTGTAATTCTCTTCAAGTTAATATATTTATTATAGATAAAAAACCTTTTTGATTTAAAACTTATAATTTTATATTTTATTTTTACCCCAGTTTTTTTTTAATCATTTTATACAAACTAATGCTAGAAATTTCAAGATGTATCAGTTTAATGAAAAGAAAGGGTGTCAGAGATGGTTTGTTTTATTTACGAGCAATTAAAAGAATTAGAATCATATTCTAAATTTTGTCTTGAAATTTAAATGATTTTGAATGAATTACAATATTTCTATTCCATTTAAAATTACTATGCACTTATTCCACTGAAAACGAAATAACCATTTCATTGTAGATCTTTAAACAATACCGGCATTGTTTGCAAATCCATATACTTTGGATTTACAAACAATATTTTACAACAAAAACCATAATCATTGAAGTCATATACGAATTCCGTAAAAATTGTACAATAGAAGTTACAAATATACAATAGTTGGGATGTTTAAACTTCTGATTTTCGATATTAAAGCCTCTTAAGATTTTCTCTTTCATGTCCACTTGAAATTATTTATCATTCAAACAGTGATTCTATTTGATCATATATTAAACTACTTCTAATTATACGTTAGAAGATAACTTCAAGTATACTTTGGTTTGGAGAAATTTATTTCCCCTTGAAATGAATGCCAAAATTAAAGGAGTAGATTCTCTGGTGCTGCCACCTATCAGAGGATTTGAAGATTAAAAAGTCGTACTTTCACCTTTATGGTGCTCTGATTAAAACAAAAGACGCCCAATTGACTTAAATTCACATAGCCGAGGCATAGAGATTTTGGCTAGTCCAAATGTCCTCAGTAACAGCAACAACAACATAGTTCGTAACTTTTCAATTCCTTTGAACTGTTAGAATTATGCAAAGTTTAAAAGTTCAATTTAGCAAGTAAATGCATAATTTTCCTAATAACTGACAAATTTTATTTTAATGTATAGAGTTAATATAATTGTAATATAGAGACATAGGTTTTAGAAAAATGGAGATTTCTATGCTATAAATGATGGATACGTTATTGCATTTTCAAGAAAAAAAAAGTTTTCATGCTAAGAAATTAAGTTTTAGCTGCTTATCATTAAAAAACAATTTAAGTGTCAAAAATGTAACTGTTATTTCTTTAAATATAGATATTTTTGATATAAATTCTATAAATTAAATAATTTTTGGAAAATAAACATCTTTGCAAATGATTTCAGTTGTTCTAACTAGAAATGTTTTTAATTAATAAACATCCAATTTAATTTAAAAACGGATGCTTAAGAAGTGGAAATTTTAAATTAATTAAGAAAATGAAAAGAAAATATTTCAGACTATTTTTTTAATCTTATTATTCTTGAATTAAAACTAAAAAACCTTTTTGCTTTAATTAAAATTACTCAGTAAATTACACTTCAATATTTTATGCCGAGAAAACGTAAAAGAAAAAATATTACATCATCTTTATGAAAAAAAGTCAAATTGAATTTGATCCATACATTTTCATTAAAAGTAAAAATGGAAAATATACTAAAAAGGTATGATTTTGAATTGAAAAAGATATAACTTGAAATAAAACAGGCAGAAACCAGTGTCAAAAATTGATGATACATCTGAAGAGGAAACTTTGAAGATCTTAGATTTACAAACATGGGAATTTTTCCTACGGGGCAAGTTAGAAAATTAGGAAACCTCAAATTAAATAGTGTTACAGAAAAAATATTTAGAATTTTGATAAAGATAGCATATATCTAGAAAAAATAAGTCAACAGGACAAGTTAATGGAAGAAAGTGATGTGTCTTCACCAACCAAGACGATACTCAGCATTTTTTAAATCTATCTCTAATTATAAAATCTGCTGTTTAATTAAATTAAATAATATGAGAGATTCAAAAATATTCCAAGCATTTTTTTCAGATAAAAATTATTTTATTTACACAATTAGATTTTGCAATTTGCTGTACTTTATTCCAACAGATTATATGAAATTATGAAATAGTAACCATATAAAATATTTTAGTTTGATATTGTAATTTTATGATCAAATTGGCTAAAACAATCTAAAGTAATCTTTTAGGTATATTACATTACCAATAATTTGCATATAATATTATTTCACTTTGTTTCAATACTTAACTGTTGCTTCAAGTAATTGTGGAGTATGATTGATTGCATAACAAAATAATTGATATTAATCATTTTTCGAATTTTTGGCACTCATACTTTAGATAACATCAACGTATGCAATCTGAGCACTTTCTACTTCTAGATAACATCAACGTATGCAATCTGAGCATGCACGTTAGTTTTCATTTTATATTTTGAAACATACACTGTATTATGGCCATTATACATAACATTAAATTAATATATTTCCTATATTAAAATTTTTTATGTATGAAACCTTTATAAAAACACTCATTAGAAATGTTACTTTTCAATTATTTATTTTTACAATGGCTTGCAAAAAAATAAAATAATTTCCTTACATATAATTTTTATAGGTATTAAATATTGAAATCATTTTGTGTTATAAATCAGGTTAATTAATGTTTTAAATGACTGTATTATTGAGAAATACTAACAAAATTAATCAAATCTTAATAATAAAAAATAAGAAAACTTGAATGTTATTTATTAGTTTAAAATGTCTCAGCTGCATTAAAATTATGAAATAAATTTCAATTTCTGATTTCATTGATAATTCAGACCCATTTTGCTTTACTTATAATTATATAAAATAAAGCTCTGTTATCAATAATAAGTTTAAGCAAATATAATAAATATTGTAACAAAAGTGTTGCAAAATATAACATTGCTTCATGGAAAAGGATACTAAGTAGGAATACAAATTTAGAGCATCATAACCTTTCTATCAAATTTAAAATGGTAAAAAAATAAACTTATATTATTAAATTATTTATTAGTTATCTTGAAATAATAACTATAACCTTCGTGATCAAAATGCATTATGTTAAATAAAATTTTATTTTAAAAATTTATGTTTTTTAGTGTATTTGTTATAAGTGTGAAAAATGTTTGAGGACATAACTAATTAAGGTATATTTATCTTTAGAAGACAAGATTTTAATGAATGTTAGATAACGATTTTTCTGATAAAAATTTAAGCCAAAAATGAATGTTCTAGACATAATGTATTATGTCATACAATATTACGAGTGCCAGAAAATTATATAAAAAATTATCCCCTCTAGGGTACGTAAATATACTTTAATATGTGAATAATTATTAAATTTAAAAAAAATAAAATGATAAAAATATTTTAAAAAATAGATTTATAAATAAAATTATATATATATATATATATATATATATATGATGTATATATATGTATAATATAAAGTATATCAAAATAAAAATAAATATCAAAATAAACATTCTACTTTCGACATTGATTTTCAATTTAAATTAATTATCAAAGTAGAATATTTAATTCATATGCCCGAAGTTTTGAAAATGCTACTAGAGTTAATGATTCATCAAAAATTTACACATAGCTTAGTGTAATATAGAAGATTTAAATTCATTTATTTCTAAATGGCATTAATTATGATCATCTTAATCAATGGCGAAAAATTAATATTCCAGTAATTACAGAAAATGTTCGATGTTTTATGTACTATTAAAACGCGCACAAATATATTCTGATATTATAATAAAATTATTTTACGCGTTGAGAGTAAGTCTGAACACTATGTCTAAATATCTTAATCATTATACAATTTTTCAGGCATAATCTTTTAAACTTTAGTTAATTTGGTGATACAGGGTATATTCTTGATTATGGATTCATCAATAATTAAACGATACATGTGTGTTTCTTGTAAACAAATCAAGTGCTTATCTTACAAAATCCTACAAGTAGTACATATGGTGTCATCTGTTTGATGTTATCTCCTATTACCGCATGTGCTTCTAGTTTTCCCGGGGAAAATTTTAAGAGCTTAACAGTATATTTAGGACAGTTTACAACCGCATCGCTTAAATTTTATAGTATTGTAATTCCAGGATCCCTTTCAGCAAGATAACATGAGACGCCAAACACCTATCTTATCTTAAGGTGGTTTCCACATTATTGCTAATTTTGCATGTCTAACGAGCTTAGATATGTACAGTCAATGCAGAATTTATCAGAAATAGAAAGCTGACAGTTTTATGTATCTTAAAATGTCATAACTCGTAGGTCTAAAAAGTAATAATCGAAAAAAGGATAGAATACGTCAGCGAATGTTGCTATCACTTACACACAAATAGGTACAGATTATTATTTTATTTCTATTAAGAGTAATTAACTAATTTTTAATTTAAAATTAAATGAGAGGTTGTACTATCCATTGATTGTTGTTATGGCCTTGAACAAATTTTTCAGTTTGTTATTTTTAAGTATGAGTTTAAAATAGGTTTAATTTTTATAAATATTATTTTTTATATTAGTTTTTTAAAAAAAATTATATTTAAGTTTTTCTCTATTTCTGATTTTTAGGAATTATAATATATATGTCTAATTTTTGTATTTTTTTTTATAAATGGAAATATTTTGCTTTAGTTCTTTTTATTTATAATTAAATTTAGCTCTAATAATATTGTGCAAAGACTTGAATTATATTATTTATAATGTTGTTGAGCTATATATTTCTTTCCTTCATGTATTTCTAATGATTTATTGTGTGCTAAAATTCTCGATATGTTTTAAACAAAATTAGTGCATTTTTTTTCAAGTAGTGAAATATGGTATATTTCATCACATTTTCATTAATATTTAACGTAGTACTGCAACCTGTTATTTGGAATCGGTAACGTTAGGACTTTAAATAATTCTGTTATTTAAAAAGTTTTAATGTTTGTTTAAATTACTTTAAAGTGCACTAAGATATTTATAGTAAATTATCTTGGAGACGCAATTTTTTACTCCAGAATTAAATAATTGGTTTCCCTCTTTTATCTATTACATAATTATCTTTTTTTTTAAATGGCAAGAAAATATATTAAGAAATAAATTAAAATCTTTTGTTTAAGTATTTAAAATATTTTAGTGAAAAACACTATTTCTACAAATTTCACGTAAATTGAAAAATATGATAATTGTTATGTATTTATAACACATAAATATTACCTAATATTTATAAAATATTTATTATAATATTTTAATTTTTCATTTTTTTAATAAAAGTTCATAAGAGTATTGACAGCAAAATTGAAGTTAAGATTTGATAAATTTTTATTTCATAAAGTTTTCAGTACAAAAGCCAAATAACTTTTACTGAATAAAAATTTTATAATTATAAATTTCACTAATATTTGCTAAAACATATTAAAAAGGAATTCTATAATATTTAGCACTAAACCAATTTTTGCCCTAAAGTTTACCTTTCATAAATACCTTATCGATATTCCAAACATAGCACAAGTTTTAGAAATCAGTTTACACAATATGCTTTAAGAATCACTTTCTTATTCAGTCCTGTCGCGAGAAAAATAATCCTGTCAGTTTCTTAGAGAATTATGTAATCTTATATTGACATATTTTTGAAATTTTAGAGAAGTTGAAGTTTTAAAGTTGAAATGTTAGAGTTTTAAAAAACTTTAAGAGAAACTCCATATAGTTAAACTATTATATTAAATTTTTTTTAACATGACATTTTTTAACAACATTAAACTATTTCTAAAATTATTAGTAACTATATTTAGATATCATAATATTCTATTAAAACCACCATATATTGAAGGCAGAAACATAAAAATTGCATGCTTCATTGATATAAATCCTAATTTTATCTTCTTCTGTCTATTTCATTTGTATATATTATTAGCATATAACACACACACACACACACACACACACACACACACACACACACACACACACACACACACACACACACACACACACACACACACACACACACACACACACACACACACACACACACACACACACACACACACACATTGTTTATCTGGTTCTCAATTTATCATTTGATCAGAATAAACACTTTGTTACAGAATTTATACTTAAGATTAAATGTGTTTTTAGTTATTATTTAGCCGTTCGCCCTGTATAGTGGTCAGCGTGCCTGACTATGGATAGGGAGGTCCTGGGTTTGAATTCCGATTCATGGATGTACTTTCTCTCTCTATCCTGTCTTTGTCCTTTCCTTGAATGAATGGGTTGTGAACGATTGCCTAACTTATAAACGGGTTTCTATAGCATGTGTGTACTGAGGAAGTCGAACTCCATACCAAAATATGGTTCAGTTGAAAAAGTGGAACAGCGCACTCAATACTGTCAGCCCAGCTGGCACAAAACAACAATTATTATTTAAAAAATATTGAAATTATCATTTACATTTTGCAATATTTTCAATTTAAAATTGTTTTAGTTTTAACTACCGAGTTATTAGTTAATTACTTTATTAATTTATCTTAGAAATATATTTTAACACTGAAATGATTTAACTTCAAATGTTGAAATAGCTCTAATATATTTTAATCTCATTTTAAATGTATAACATGAATAGATGCTTTTTGTTAATTTAACGCTTATAATTTCATTATTTATAAACTATTATTTAAATAAATATGTGTTATAAAGAGAATATATCTTATTGCATAAAAAGAAGGAAAATTATCTTATCAGAATTCGCTTTTACAAAATGTTAATAAATTTAAAAATGTGCAAATTTTGAATTTCAGTAGATGATAGTATCATCATTTGCGGAATGATTTCAGTTTTAAGGAAAAAGTCATTAAAATTTTTCTATTAATCCTTACCAATGTCATCATTTTTATAATTGGTCGTGCTTCGCGACTTATTGCAGTATCATATTCTCCAAAGAATCCTTCAGAGAGATAAGGTTAAACTTAAAAATGATAAAGGAAGTTTCGCTTAAAGTCACGAAAGAAAGAAAAAGTGTTTTAAGTTAAGGTGGCTAAAAAACTAAGGATCGTTTACTAGAAAAATTAAAGTTTTTAAGATATTTTAAGACTATTATCTACACATTGGGTGAGGGTACTTATTGCATTCAATTAATTGTTTACTAATATTGGAAGTTTTTGAAGGATATGTATTGTAAAAGTCCAGAACCATAGAGATTTAGAGAAAAACTATATTTTGTTTTCTAAAAATTATTGTATATTACCTGAAAGTGATTACAGTATTCTATAAAAAATGTTTTGCCATAGCAAATTATTTAAAATTTTGATAAATAATGAATTTCGTGACAAAAGTTATAAATTATTTGACAGAATAAATGCATTTAATTGTAGAAATCATATACATTTGATGATGTTAAAGATTTTGCGAGTTGATAAATATTTATTTTAAGAGTTCAACATATTAATATTTTTCGAGAGAAACTTAAAATATGAGTATGGAGTTTTTTAATCACAATATGTAAACTATTTTTTGCATATTTTTGTTTTATTTTTATTTAAATTGATATCAAAGTTTCTTTTGATTAAAATTTGCTATACTAGAATTATATCTTTAACTTTTTCATGAAGAGTTTTGTAAATGCTAAGTATATAATGTTTTATTGAAATAAGATGCTTAACTCTTTAATAAATAATATATTTTTATCGGGTGATTTATTTTTTTAAGCTGATGGAACCAAGTTCGCTAATCTAGTACTGTTCTAGACACTTCTGAGATTGGGTTTGATATTGAACAGATTGAGATTGATATTGTGCTTTTGCTTTCTGCATGCAAATTTGTCTGAATAGATGTTTAGGTACTTTCTGATTATCTTTCATTGTGAATTAAGAATAATCTGTACCTACGAAAAGTTCTCATTGAATTTTTTTTATCAAATCATAAAAATGCAATGTACAATTTTCAATATTAATCTATTTCTTTCATGTTAAGAAGTTGTATAGGAAGGAAAGCTTTGAATAAAAATTACATAAAATTTATCAAATATTGTTTATGATAGGCATGTATTTCTAATCCATTATAAATTTCATTTCCAAGAGGAAATTTTAATAATTTAACTTTAAATCAAACACACACACAAATTACAGAATATAATAATAAAAATATTAAAAACAAAACAATTTAATGATTAAATTTTATTAAAAGAAGAATAAAAATAATTTTGAAATTGAATGAAAAAGCTGCCTTTAATTAAGCGAATAATTTTTTTCGTGGCAATTTGAATTCATGTGAGCATTGATACTTCAAATTTTAAGAGTAAGTGAGTTCTCTTCCAATGTATATTTATAGAATTACTTAAACTATATACCCTTTCAAATACAAAGAATTTCTTAAATTTTCTGGCTTTTAATTTGATAGCTTCGCAATACCTTTGAGAGTCATATATCTCATTTGTGAAAACTAACTCAATAAATTACAAAGTAAAGAAAGTGAACTATGTAAAATTTATTTTTATCATTATAAATTGCAGTTAATGCATGTTATTGACATTTGCTCCATTAAAGGGATTGTTAAATGCTCTTAAAATTTTCTGTGATGTATTTGGAAGAAAAATCAATAACTTGGAATGTTAATTTCTAATTTTAACTTATACATATTCTTAAACTTTCTACAGATTTAAGTAAGGTATGGGAAAGATTATTCTCATAATTCTTAAGAGTCTTTTTAATGTGTTTGATTTTATTACTTTCATTAAACTTTTTCTTGAAAGTTTCAAAACACTTTTACTTTCGATAAGAATATTATTTTAAATCTTAAAATAGATTAAGTGTAAATTACATAATAATAATAATAATAATCGCTGATGACAACAATAAGAAATTGAATATTCAGACTTCGTCATTTGAAAGTAATTATAAAAATGTATAACTTCTCTTTTCATTCAAATAAAAAAAATAATATCTTTTTAAAATTAATGTTTTCTTTACTGTTTTTATAAATTATTATTGTACTTAAATTACTTTATTTGTTTAGTTTTAGTATATGATTCGCATTACATTATTTTTCAACTTTCAGATACAATCATAAGAAAACTTCCTCTAAAGGTTTTATGGGAATATTTTGAAAACTAAGTTATATGGTGCACATTATTATTGAACAATAAATATTTTTGTCCCTATCTTATCAAGGAGTAACACTCTCAAAAAATTGGAATTGTTTTGTAAATGATGATATTCTGGATATAGTTTAAATAACTATTTAAGAAATTGTTCAATAAAGGATTTTCAAATAACATTAGGTATAACTTGGCATTAAATTTGGACTTCTTCTTTAAACTTTTCTCTAAAATAAAACTGATTAAAACTATTTTGCTGATACATCTCTTAGATCTCAATATCTTAGTTACTGTGTTTTAAAAACACTGAGCCGAGCTGGCAGCTGAATGGTTAGCGCTCTTGGCTTCGGTTCAACAGTTCGTGGGTTCAAATCCCACCTTGGGCATGGATGTTTGTAGTGGTTCGGAATCTACTTTAAACCATAGGTCCCAATCTAATTAGCCCTCGTGAGTAAAAAATGTTTCCAGAAGTATCTATTTCTTGCCAAGTCACCAAGTTTTCTCGCTAAAACATCGTTAAGTGACCAAATCAATAAAAAACCTGCTTTTAACTTATAATACGTCTAAATACCGCAATTTTTATCCAAAACGTGAGTATTTCCGATCTGTCTGAGATATTTTAAGACATATACAATAATTATTTATAAATTTGTAATAATATTCTATATTTAACTTAGTCAGTAAAAAATATTACTTACAGAAATGCAGCACAGTATGAAAGTTTATTTAAAAAGTTACATCAATATTTTCTGGAAGCATATATGAAAATACTATATATTTATGTTAAGGATAATTAAAAAAAGGAATTTGAATTTTTTATTCCCGCATTATTTTCAATGTAATGCTGTATAATAGAGATAATTAATGTTTGTTGATTACTTCAAAGATTGAAGGGATAAAAGCTAAGAGAAATAAAAAGATGATAACAATATTCAAAAAGATGTAAATTAGATGAGGTAACAAAATTAAGTGAATAAACTATTATAAATGTCAAGATAAAAGCTAACAATGTTTTATACAAAGAGCTTTTAACAATGTTTTATACTTTGCTCATTAATTTGATTAGATCTCAGTAATTTTTCTTTTGTTTATAAGCGTATTAATAGAAGCTTAAAGGAGAGTTAAGAATGCCGCGGAATATTTCGTAAAGTAGAATTTCTTAATTAGTAACTCGCAGATTAAAGAGAAAAGTTTGTTTGCTCTCTTCTTAAAGAAATGCAAGTAAGGTAAAATTTTTAGTTTTAGCAAAAATATTTTCCAAAACTAAAAGCAATTCTTTGAAGATACGGAAATATATTGTTCCTGAAATTAAGTGTTAAATAATTCTTACTAAATCAAGCTCTAGAGTAATAAAAAATTATAGTTTATTTAAGAGTGTTTTGATAACATTAACATTTGATTTAGTATAAATTTTTAAATATTGGCAAGTGTTAAAAAATCTGATTTTTGTTCAGTTGTCAGTTTTTGCTGACGAATTAGTATTTTTGAAACGTGTAGGATTTCACATATTTTGTTTGATAATTTTATTCCTATATTGTTTTATTCAAATAGTAAAATTTTTATCATTTTTATTGATAATAATGCCAAGTTGATTGCATTATATTGTGTGAATACACATAATTAAATTTACATACTTATATAAATATTTAATTTTATATTCACAAAAAATATATTTTTGTATTGTTTGTTTTCGATAAAATTCGACTCATTTTCATTATTATTTGCATTGTAATTTGACATTGATGTTATCATATTTTCCATAACAGATAAATGTTGATACTTGATTTAAATAAAATTAATTAATAAAACAAACACTTATTTAACTATTATGTATATCATAAGAGAAATGTACCTAAAATAAATATAAATAGGAGAAATTATAAGTTTATTAGAATAATATATGCATGTATATCATAGGAATACTTTCAAAATATTTTCTTAAATTGCTCAAATCTTGTAATTTAATATCACAAATAGAAAATAAATTATACGTTTCCAAAGAGTATATAACATTAATTAGAATATCTTAATCTTAATTTTGCTGAAATCAAGACTAAAATCTATTTCAGCAATGTCAAAAATACGTTCCAGAAAAGTGTTTTTTCATTTCAGAAGAAATTTTGCTGCTCAAAAATAAAAGCAAATGTCAAATTTCAAGTAGGATATTTGAAATAAAAGAGTGTTTTTGAGTGCAACTCAAAGATGATCTTTCTTTTTGATATTTAGCCCATCCTACTTGAGATAGAAAAACTATGAGTACTTGCTCGAACCAAACTGAAATATTCTTGTTTTACGATACTTTTTAAGAGTACATATCTTTTTATAAAACATTAAAACAAATTATTGCAATCGTAAAATCAATATAGGCAGAAATTTTTAAAGTTTCAAGTATATGAAGCTGTGAAATTTAATGTGTCACAGTTAGTGTAACGGTAATTTTAAGAAAATTATTGTAATGAAATAATTCTTTAATAAGTATGAATATTTCGCTTTAAGATATTGATTTATTTTTTATTATAAAGTTTATTCTGCCTAAAATAAAGGAAATAACTTGATTTTAAAAAATATGAGAGATTAAACTTTTTACTGAAAAAAAAACAATGTTTTTATTTACAAGAAACGATTTTATAAATAATGCTAAGAAAAATTTAAATATATTTATCTAAATATTTTAACTTAATTATTTTTTATAAATACTTAGAATAGAGAGAGAGAGAGAGAGTCAACAAAATGCAATTTAAAAAATAATTTTGTTACTTTAAATTCCATTTTGTTGAGTAATTTAAATATCTATAAAAATATTTATCAAAATCATTTTCAAAATCATAAAATTTGAATTAACTAAAACCAAAAAAAAATTTAAAAAAAAGCGAAATTAAAATAACAATGATTTTCTTTATGCTTGTTGTATAAATAATTTGCTGTTTGTTGTTTAAACTGACCTTTTTCATCGTATTAAAAAGTTTTCTCATCAACATTTGATAACAATTTTTATCATCTTTATTGAATTTTTAAATCATTTAAGTTATTATAATGTCTATTTAGTATAATAACTTACTGATATAATTTTTTAGAAAACATTACTATCACTTTAATCCAAAATTTAAATATACATACAGATATGCTATTTTCAATGTTGTATTCGTTATTTAATTGAAAATTTATTCCACCCATAAGAGAAAACATGTCACATACTTTAAATATAGTTTATGCTTGAAATATTACTTCAAATGCTTTTTTATACCTTTGTAAAGTTATGAAAAAGCTTCATTTTTAGGCTTGTTTTAATTTTTAAGTTAAGAAATCTACATAATTGATTTTACATTTTAAAACTGTGTATTCCACTTTTATACGCAGTACACATTTTGTACTCATTTTTAAAAAAAGACACTTATTCAGAGACTTCAAAAAATAAATAATTAATATATTTATTAATTTTTTTAATTCATAACAATGTAATATTTCAGTAAGTATTTTACTTTCGAATCTAATGAATCAGCTGGAGTATAAACACCAGAAATAAGTATAATGATGGTTAATGATATAGTGTTTCTTGAATTTTATTTCATTTCAGAATGTCACAAATAGAACTTATTACGCTGTTTGAGGGTAAAACTAGTGCGTATTCATAAAATATCAATCAATGAATATTTTTAAGTATGCGCTAAAAAGAGCGATGGAGCTAAAGTGAAAAATACAGTCAATTTTCATCAAGTCAATAAATTATCAAAATATGCCGATGTTGGTGAGAAACTTCAATTAATCGATTTTATAATTAGGTCATTATCTTATACGATTGTCAAAATTTTCATTTCCGCATAAGTAGTCCGCCTCCAAATCTAGATTTAAAATGGAAGGATCGGAAATTATTCTAATAGCTCATTTAATGAAAGATGTAGGATTTCAAAGTGAAAGTGATTGCGGTCACTCAGTCATTTTATATTTAATGATATAATGCATCTAAATTAATCGGAATACTAACTTCAGATATGTAGCTAAAAATGAAAATTTTGTTTTGTATTTGTCACTTAACTTATATAACACACTTTTTTAGCTGTCATAATAGAATTTCTGTTTAAAATTTAGATAAATGCAGAGTATCCTTTTATATTAAATTTTTCTCATGTTTTTTTAATATCTTTACTCGTAAATTAGTTAATCTGTTGATCTTTATTATACAATGTGGTCCTCTAATGAATATTTATTTACATTAATTATTATTTCCATTTTTACACTGTTTTATAGATGATTCCGATTTATATATATACACACACACATATATATATATACATATATATATATATATACATATGTATATATATATACATACATATACAAACACACACACACACATATATATATATATATATATATATATATATATATATATATATATATATATATATATATATACATATACATACATACATATATAAACACACACGCATAAATATATCTATATATATATATATATATATATATATATATATATATATATATATATATATATATATATATATATATATATATATATATATATATATATATATATATATATATATATTTATATATCATTATTATAAATTATTTATTGCAGTTTTTAAACACGTATTATTTTCACTATTTAGATTTACATAATTATTTACTTAAACTTTAGTTTTTACATTTTAATTTATTCAAATTTCTTGTTGAAGAGCTTGAAATATATGTTTTAAAATACGCGGGGTCATTATACATTATATTTATTTCAATAATTACAAAATATTTCATTATAAATTATTTGTATTTTTCCGTGCAGATTTAATTACATGTTTCAAAATATCATTATTTTTTAATTTATTAATATGTCACTTGATTGAAGAAGTGACCTATGAAGAAGCTAATTCTTGAAAATTTTCATTATTAGTTCAGATGCAAATATAACATTAAGATTAAATACACTACTGGACATTAAAATTGCTACACCAGGAAGAAATACAGATAACAAAATGATATTTAATTGACAAATATATTTTACTAGAAATAACAAGTGATTAAATTTTCAAAAACTTTGGCTGGATAGATCCTGAGAAATCAGTACCCAGAACAACCACCTCTGGCAGTAATAACAGCAGTTATACGCATGGGTATTGAGTCAAACAGAGATTGGATTGCATGTACAGGTACAGATGCCCATGCAGCTTCAACACGATGCCACAGTTCATCCACCGTAGTGACTGGCGTTTGGTGACGAGTCAGTCGCTCGGCAACACTGACCAGACGTTTTTTATTGGTGAAAGATCTGGAGAACGTGCTGGCCAGGACAACAAACGAACATGTTCCGTATCAAGGAAGGTCCTTACAATACCGGCAACATGCGGTCGGGCATTATCCTGCTGAAACGTAGGGTTTCGCAGGGCTCGAATAAAGGGTAGAGCCACGGGTCGTAACACACCAGAAATGTAACGTGCACTGTTCAAAGCACCTTCAAAGCGAACAAGAGATGACCGAGACGTGTATCCAATGACACCCCATACCATAACGCCAGGTGATGGGCCAGTAGGACAATGACGAATGCATGCTGCCATTGTGCGTTCACCACGATGCCGCCAAGCACGGATGCGACCATCATAATGCTGTACACAGAACCTGGATTCATCTGAAAAGATGACGTCTCGCCATTCATGTGCTCAGTTTCGTCGTTGATCACACCATTGAAGGAGCTCTTGTTTATGAAGCAGCGTCAAGGGAAGCCGCAGCCATGGTCTCCGAGCTGAGAGTCCATGCTGCTGCAAACGTCGTCGAACTGTTCGTGCAGACACTTGTTGTCTTTCAAACGACCCAGTTTCTTGACTCACGGCTCGTGACGTAGTTGCACAATCCATTACGGCCATGCGGATAGTATGCCTTTCTTCTCGGCTGCTAGTGATAGTTGGCCATTGAGACCCCGCATGGCGTTCCGTATTACCGTCCTGAACCCATCGATTCCATATTCTGGTAACAGTCATTGGATCTCGACCGATGCGAGCAGCAATACTGCGATAAGATAAACCGCAATCCCGGTACGCTACAATTTGACCTTTATCAAAGTCAGAAACGTGCTGGTACGCATTTCTCTTTCTTACACGAGGCATCACAACAATGTTTCACCAGACAACAACGCTCAAATGCAATTTGTGTATGAGGTACCGGCTGAACAATTTCTTCATTTAAACACAATATAGGTGTCGCTACTGGCGCCTGCTTTGTCTGAATGCACTGAAAAGCTAATCATTTGCATATCACGGCACCTTCTTCCTTTCGTATAAATTTCACTTCTGTAGCATGTCGCCTTTTTGGTGTAGCAATTTTAATAGCCAGTAGTGTATTTTACTTTCAAATAATATATTCTTTTATGTAGAAAATTCTGGTGAAGGAATAGATTAATTTTTAATTTTTCTTGTAAGAAAGAGTTTCAATGCTGTAGAAAATCAAATTATGCAGACAATGAATGTTATTGCTCTTTTAATCAGAATACTTTAATAATGATGAATAATATTGTTATAATTTCCAATATTGGTCAAAAATCACATGAAAATCTTTATTCAGATAAGAAACAGAATTACAAATGCAATTTTTACTAAAAGGAATTTGCAATACATTTTTTTCATTTATATCCTCCTAATTTAATTAATATGTGGACTAACCTATAGAATGGAAATTTTATTCAAATATAATTAATTATTTGCTATGCATTTAGTGATTTATCAGATGTTTCAGGAATAATTTAGTTCGTAACCTTTATTCATTTAAATCTTTACGTTTTAGGCACAATTACTTTCATTCGGAAAAATTAATTCTGCTTACTTCTCTAAGCTCAAGAAGCACAAAATAAATCATCACCAAGTGGTTTTAACTGTTAGAAGATAAAAGTTGAGATTTAAAAGTAAAGTCCTTTTTATGGGATAATTCATCTTCACCCACATACAATTAAAGATAAAATTATTAATATTCAGCGATTAATATGTATTGATAAATAGAACTATAGTTGGGAAAATTAAGGGCATTATTAATGAATTAATTTTCCTGCATATTTTACATATTTCGGTAAGTATAGCTATCAAGTAAAAATTTGCCTAGATATTAATAAAAGTTTTCATCTCAATGCTGCTACTTCATGTGGAAAATTGTAAAAGCTCTAAAAACTTTTCAAATAAAATTATTTATAGTTACTAGACTGAATATGTTTTGAAGAATTTATACATTTATAACACAGTAGATATATTTAATTTAATATAAATGCTTTAATTTTAATGAAAATTACTAAATAATTGAATCAATTGGTTCCAATAACTCTATGTATTGCCATTACTACTATAAAATATTAAGTTTTTATCAGTTCACACGAAAAATTTGTAAAATGTTAGTCCCAAAAATATCAAATCATTTTAAAATTGAAAATCAGTTCAAGTTAAGCATTTAAGTTTATGTATAAAATATTCCTCTAATAAAATAACGAGTATACCTAAAAGCACATTTTTATTGAATAATAAATTTGCATAGTTACTGCAAAACATTATCTTGTCAAAGAAGAAATTTATTAAAAAATTAATGTTAATTATTTTCTGTGTTAAATTTATATATTTTAAAGAAAGAGCAAAATGTCTAAATCTAATCAAACAATTAAAATTGTCATACTTTTAGGTTAATTAAAATGAACAGTTTCAGTGTGTAATTATTTTTTCTTGTTATTTAAAAAATTACTTACGATGTAGATCTATTTCAATTTCGTGAAAGCTTAATTGATGACAATCCAAAATAACTCGCATTTGCAGTACTTAACAAAACCCATGAATTAATGTTTTGTTTGTTAATCAAATATGTTTTAACATATTTGATTAACGAACTGTTCAATAGACATTTAAAAGCAATTGTGCATGTTATGAAATCAAAAAATTAAAATATTATGAAAAAATACAGATTTTCTTCCTAATTAAAATTAATGGCTTGTTAGTTTTAAATGTTAAAGATCGATAATTTTCAATTCAATATTTCCCATATTTGAACCTAAAAGATGTATATACTTTTTGTGGATTTTAATTGCATTTAATTAGAAAACCCTGATTAAATTAAAAATCATGTGTAGAAATTAATTATTGTGTTTCTAACAAAATCAAAATGTGATTTAAAATATTTTAATGATGAACAATATTTTATTTTACATATAAAAAATTTAAATTATGAAAGTAATTTGAATCACAGATATTTTAGCATTAATATATGCAATATGCTATATTTTTAAAATTAATACTGAGTGGAATAATATTCAGTATAGCTACCTATACAACATAAGGAAATCTATTTGTTCATCTGGTTATTTAAAAATTCTTTGTTTTATGAGGCTTTCCTTTTGAAAATTGTGAAACATTCCGATACAAAATAAAATCAAAAGATATGAATTAATTTCACTGAAGGCAAAAATAATAAATATATCCATTGAATACTCACAAATGCTTGATTGAGCCTAGAAATTACATTTTTTAATATGAAAAATCAATAGTTTGAATATAGTTACTTTAAAAGAAAACAAGAAAGTTATTTTCTTTCTATTTGACCTAGGTGCATTATAAATTGATATATTTAATGAATACGAAATTTTATTAGCTTCCTATATTATTAGCTATTTTATTAGCTATTCATGAATTTTACCCCTGATCAAATGCAAAAGTAGAGAACGATACATAACTGTAGATTTTAAATAATGTTAAAAACAAATTTAAATTTGAATTTTTCAGGTTTTATTGAAAAATTTCTGAAGATTACAGATAGAAATATTTGTAAAGAAAGAAATGTACCAATGTATATGAATTCCGAAAGAAATTGTCTTTTTCACCGAACATAATTATCAAAAAGCATTCGTTTATGTTACGATAAGTGTTTTTAATAATTTCTTAAGCTTAAATTATTATATCACTAACGTTTTAAACAATAAAACCTAGTTAAAATATTTGCCTAACGCAAAGCATGTTGCTTAGGTGAAAATAATAAATTAAACCATGAGGTAAAAAATATTAAATCAGTGATGATTAAGAGATTGTTTGAAAAGAAATTTTATTTCAAAAAGTGAATCAACAATGTTCCAGTAAAAAAAATGGTCAGAAGTAAAAACTTAAATGTATAGGTCTATGCCCAAAATCAATTATTCAATGTAGAATATTTTATTTTATTCCTCTATGAAAATTATTAATTATAAAGGCAATAGTAAAAAGACACCAGACACCATTATTTATATATATATATATATATATATATATATATATATATATATATATATATATATATATATATATATATATATATATATATATATATATATATATATATATATATATATATATATATATATATATATATATATATATATATATTTTTTTTTAGAATAATGCAAAACAAATTAAAATTTTTTTTCAATATTCATTAATTGATTTATTAATAATTATATTATAAATATATATAAATAAACTATATATATATTTATTATTATAATAAAAAAATTAATAAAAACAACAGTAAGAAAAGTATTATTAAAATCCATTCACTCTGTAATTCTGGTTAGATTTTGAAAGATGGAAACGAGAGTTTAACTTCAACTTGATAATTAGTAATTATCAATAAAAGTTAATTAATCTAATTTTTATGTAATAACTTAAAGAAATTATTACATACTTTCTGTAAAAGATTTTTCACTATAAATGTAAGTAAGTTATTTTCTAAATACAATTGGTTCACATTAAAACAAAATGGCAGAAATTTAATTATCTAAGTTATAATATTTCATAAGTTTAAGTAATTATTTTTTAAGTCTCATCGTTTTGATATTTTAAATAGGATAGCTCTCAAAAATGATAACAATGACATCAAATTTTGAAAAAGAATTAGAGAATAATTGTTATTCTAGAATTTTATAAATAAATAAGAATAGTGTGTTATCTTAAATTATTAAATAAGATATTTTTTAACTAATTATTAGACTAATTATAATTTCAAGTTCCTCTGTTGATGATTGATTTCGCTTCCGAAACAGTGGTAAAATGACAAAAAACTAAAAGTTCCTCTACTATCTGAAACGATAAGTACTCTTATGTATTAACTAAAGTAATGTTTTCTCAGCTAAGGACATTTGTAAAAGAGAGAAACTAAAATTATCTTAATTAGTTTCCTTAAATAATCAGGATAAAACGCGAGAAAGTGTTTTGATGAGCTAACATTTTACAAACGTAATGAGACTTATCTTACAAAAAATAATATGACATTCTTATTAATATTATATATAGCGTTATTTATTAAAAGTCTAAAAACTATGCATCCTCAAAGATTTAAAAACCAAAAACTAGAAGCTGCATTTCGGTTGGAATTTCAATAAAGTGTTTCAGTTAACATTTCCGTCACTTGAAGTTTTTGAAGAAAAATGAAGTCCGATAATTGCACCTCGGAAAATTCCTGATCATTAGAATTCTGAAAGAATACTTCAAGCTGTCGATAACTTTTTGAAACAAGTTGATATGCTTTGAAATGGTATCAATAATGAAATAGCTTATAAGTTTTAGAATTTTAATAAAGTTATTTTAGAAGGAAACATCATTTATATAATACGTAATATAAGGATGTTATTTGCATACTAAAGACTTTCAAGAAAAATGAAGGAATCAAATGATGGTGATAAAAAATGGTGTAACTTCAAATATTAAACTTTTTCATTTGAACTATTTATTTTTGGTAGAATTAATAACTGTTACATAAAATATCTGTTGAAGGACATATCAAAAAATTCACGTTTGATTTTTTAAATTTATAATAAGTTTAAGGAAGACTTTTGGTAAACACACACTTGATAAATATGTATGAAATTTATAACGAATAATAGAAAATGTCTAAATTTATCTGAGTAATCTATTAAAAAGGATTAACTATTTTTACAATTGCTTGATCCAACACAGAGGGATGCAATTATTGTAGTGCTTAACCCCCACTATAATAATCAATTACAAGATAAGGAATAAACAAATTTTTTTAAATTTGTCTTCCAACTGTTATGAAATTAATTCATATGTAAATATCGGGAAATTCAAAATAAAAATTGTATTAGGTATAACAATTTTTATTTACTTTAAATTATAATTCATTAATATCAATAAATTTATTTGCATAATTTTTAAGTCTATTATATATGATTTTCTTTTTCTTTTAAAATATTCATAAGCAAACACTTTATGAGCAATTAGGTATTTTATATTTTATGTATATGAAGAGGGAACACACACAATTGTAACATATAAAGATTATAAAATAATTAAAAGGATTTCATGTTTAGTAATAAACAAAATGATACTCTGATCAACAATATTTAATTTTTTCGTATATTTCTACATTTAATCTGAATGCTAAAGCATGTTTTTAATATTATTCATAAATTAATGATTGTAAAAAAATTTTCCTTCTTTTAAAAAGTTGAAGCACTCATCATAATAGTATAGAGATTTTTCGCTTTCTAAATTAAAAATACAAAATAAATTAAAGGTAATAAAAATCTGCAATTAATAATAATGTTTCCTTCCTTATCAGATATTGACAATCACATTTTTGCTATTGGTATGGAAGAGATATTCTGAATTATACACTAATGCCTCTAAGATATATCTTATATTTAGTTTTCAGTTACGCATTAAAAATTCTTCATCAAAAATAGTAAATATGCTATCATAAAAGAGTACACCATAGTAAAAAAAATATTATTTTTCTTAAACGTTAAATTTTAATATGTTTTAGTATACAAAATGTCTGGAATGGAAATTGTTTAATAATAAATGTATTGAAATAAAATATCCAAAAATTATTGAATTTTTATTCCGAGTGGTGCTTTACTATCAATATACCCATTAAATATTTATTTATGAGGATGGAGTATAATATTTATTCCATAAATTGAGGATGGAATAAAATATATCTTCTCAAACAGAATAGTCTTAAATTTTAAAGCAAGATGAAAGTTTACCGAGAAAACACAAATTTTGACAAGGACATAACGAATACTTCGATCATTTAAATTTATTCATGATATCAGATAAAGATGTGTAAAATTTATTAAGAAATTCTATTCCATCCATGATGAATATTGACTTGTTTAATTAAAAGATAATAAAATAATATACGAAATTCAACTCAAATTTACTCCTTTACTTTAGAAACTGTCTTGATATCAATGATTTTTCATTTTCAGAAAATAATTAAAGCGCAAATACCACCTTAATATTTATGTTATGTTCCCTGTAAGTCATGAAACAAAGCATTCATATAAGTACAAAGTACTATCTTGAAGAATCTATTCAAGATAAGAATCTCTACAGAACTATATATATTCTTATAAATATTTATAACTTAAGTGTTGATTGATATTACATATAACTGTAGTAAAATTGTAATAAATATATGCGAGAATGAATTTTCATAACGTTTTCATTAAACATTTTTCAATATGTATTTTTAGAGCACATAATTACAAATTATGCAGACATTTGCGAGAGACACTTTAAATAACTATTTTCTGTGTTTTTCGAATAAATATATTTTCCTCAAAAAAAATTAATAAACAAAATTTAATGAGCATGAGCAATCTTGTATAGATTTAAAAAGTGAAAAATGAAGTAAAATATTGTTTAGAAATATTTATCTATGACATGCAACAGAAAATCCCTTAGAAAATTATTCTTGCAAGAAATAGTGATAATATTTTTTTATTTCATATAAAAAATAAAAATACAAATAATGCAGAATGATAAATATGTTAAGTTTTTTGTTTCGATGTGTTCTCATCATGGAAACATTCCAAATAGGACAGTCAGGCATTTTGTTTCCAGAGAGTTAAATAACACGTCATAAAGTAAATAACATATTTAAGACAAAATGAAAACAATTGAAAACATTAAGGCTCCGAACATAAAGTTGTTAAATAATTAAATAACAAGCATTTAAGTGTTATTAAACTTATAACAAGTAATTACTTGTTATTCAACTTATAACAAGTAATTACTTGTTATTTAACTTATAACAAGTAATTACTTGTTAGTTAACTTATTACAAGTAATTACTTGTTATTTCCCAGTTTTAAATTTCAATTACTTAAAGTTTTTTTTTAATTATTTATTTATTTATTTTTTTACATTAAATAAATAATTCAATGAATAGTTTTCGTATTTTAAAGTATTTATGAACTTCATAAAAATAAAATCAATATTCTAACATACATATGTGAACTATATCTTTTTGTAATAGCTGTTTAGGGATAAGACAATTCAATATTTCAAAAAATAATACAATTGATATAAAATCTATTCAAAGTTCCGTAATCCCTTATTTTCCAAATAAATTAGGAAATAACTGCAAAATAGAAAAACAATCACAGTAAAATTACTTTTAAGAATTAAGTTTTTTTCTTTACTTTTTACTTTTTTTTACATACCTCAAATTGAGAAATTTAAAGTAAAAAAATGTTGTAAGAATTTTTCTGGAGAAAAAATATAATTTTTTGAGAACATATCTATTATTAGTTCTTAATATTTTTATAATTATAAATTTATTTAACCTTTTATAAATAATTTTAAATTTATTTAAATTATATCATTAATTATTACAATTATGATAATTAAATACACATATGTTATTAAAATCATTAGAAATCCATTAATATGCTAATGATAAAGAAATAATAGAAAAATTAAAAAGTGTTCATTAGGCATCGCAACTTTAGATACATAAAACAGTTTTCACACAATTATAACGTTGATTAAATGTGATTTGTAGCTTTATACTTTAAAAAGTGAGTATTAATAACAAAATTATAAATTTGCAAATTAAAAATAATAAATTGAGAATTTCCTAGAATGTAAATTTTTAAATTTATCATTTTAATTTATTTTTTTATAAGTAATTGCTACTCAAAATTAAAAATTAAGTTTGATAGCTAAATTGAAAAGGATATTTATTAAACTATGAAAAATGAAAGTTGTTCAAAATAAATTTTAGCTGTTTTGGTTCCTGTACGTAATAATAATACTTCTTTTTCACTTCAGTGTTTTATGAAAGATTTTTAAATTTTTTATATGAAGATTCAAAGATTAAGAAAAGAAGTTTTACTCAATAGTGTTATTCTATGTTGAATACTTTACATTTAATACAATTTAATACTCTTTCAGTAATTAAAATTATTGTAAAAAATTTATAACCAGTACACATATTGTATGATTACTTTTAGAATGCCACTCATTTATTTTATAAAAATAAATGTATTTTTATAATTTAAATTTAAGAAAAATATTGTACCATAAACATTTCTTTTACAATTTCATATAACTTATAATGTATCGTTGAAAAGAACTACATATATATTAAAATTAAATGGGTTTTAGGTTAAGGAAAGGAATGTCTTTGGCAATGCTGCTTCCATAAGGATTTAAGGACTAATATTGGTGAAGGTATTAGAAAAAGATTCATTTGTACTTCAGTATTTGGATTTAGTGTGCTTCATTTAGTTAATGAAAGAATGAACGATAATTTCAAGTGCGCAGTAATTTTTAGTTGAAGCAGGCATATATAGTTCATTTGTTCACTAACTATTCTCATAATTTTACTAAATGAGAATTAAGTAGGTAATTTATAAGTTACTATACATTTTATAAATAAGATACATTTTGTTTCAAGATAAACTTAAAAGAAATTGACTGTTTATTAATGAGTCCGTAAAGCATTGCTTATTGAACAATTGCTCCTGGCAGCATTAAAACTTTTATACTTACCCTGTTATTTTCAGCATACTATAATACCAATTTAACATAAATAGTTATAAATTCTTCAGTCATTTATATTGTGCAGATGCCTTAAGAGGATTGTAGTAAGTGAAATTAAGTACAAATCATTCATAATTATTGAAATTATATAATGTTATAAGGCTTTCTTTATTTAAATACTTATGCTAGTGAATAGTAAAAACATAATTCTTCCAGTTTTGCTCATTCACAACAGCTATTTTTCCTACACTTGAGCATCAAATGCTACAATCTTAAAACTGTAAACTCAGTTGGAAACACTATTACGTGGAATCCAATACTCAGATTCATCATTAATGTCATCATTAAATAAGTTATTAATTTCATTATTAAATAAGCACTAAGAGAATACAAAACTCTTTATCTTTTAAATAATATTCCATGTTACATCAAACACTTTATCTTCATTCACTTTAAAAGACTGCTTTACATGAATTCGTTGCCGGCCAACTTGTCTAGTGGTCAGCGTGCTTGACTACGGATAGGGGTTCGAATGCCGGTTCAGGTGTAAATGAACTTTTTCTCTATATATCCTGTCTTTGTCCTTTCCTTGTGTGTGACTGCGGTGTGAATGGTTGCCTACCCTATAAACGGGTCCCTATGCCATGCGGGGGTACTGAAGAAGTCGAATTCCATACTAAAATATGGTTCAGTTGGAAAAATCTAGCATCGCACCCCAATTTGCCAGCTTAGCTGGTACACGAGAACAACAACAACTACATGAATTCGTTAAAAAGAAAATTTTATCAAATCACAGCACCTTATTCCTTCTGGTAAATTTAACGTGACCAGTGTAAAGCTTTTTGTTAGAGCAGTTTGAAGTTTTACTTTTCGTGGTTTTCACCATGTGAAATTTTAAGGACATGCGAAGAAAATGGGAACTAAATATTATGGCTCAATTTAAACCAAAGATTATCGGCAGAGAGTGTACCTTATGTTTTCCTGGATTTCTTACATATACTATTTTATTATCTATTAATAAGTATTCAAAAAATTCTAGTAAGGTACCATTTATGGCGAGCTTATTGAAATAACAAGCATTTTTTTTTTGCCAATTGTAATGCACTGAACACATATAAAAATACCTTCGTAGGATGTCTGTTGTTCAGTAATAGAACTATGTGCATCATTGTCCATGATATTATAAAAACTAAGCATTTTTTAAGATTGAACATAAAGATGAGAAAAAATTGTTCTAATGAACATTAATCTTTCCAATCTTATCATGCTACGATATGTTATATTTTGTATTTTACCATGAGCAATTTATTTCTAAAATATTTTCCTCCCTATTATTCCTTAGTATTGATCGATTTTTTTTTTGGCAAAATGGTTTTGTTTTGAGTCAACAATGGACTTTCTTATGATATTTATAATAATCAGGCTACCAAAAACCATACAGCCTGATAAATTAAAAATAAGGATGCATTTTTATTAATTTTGGTGCTGAAGTTCAAGAATTTAACTGTTCTGTACTGAAATTATTGAAAACAGAGAATAGCTGATCCCATATTTCAGAAGATCTAAATTTTGAATACATTGGAAAGTCAACATGAAAACATATTTGCGAACAATCGTGACTTTAATTTAAAAAAGGAATTTCTCAGATTAAGAATGTAGAATAATTCCTCGTCATTTGCAAAATTTATGGGTTGTTTAAAAAAAAACATTAAAACCTACTAATAAAAATGTTAGGAACTACAGATAATAAAGATTATTCAATTTTATTTAATTAAATTTACCAAACTGTGACTAACAAATGAGTACATCAACAAAAAAGTAATAAAGCAACAAATAAAATAAATATAAGTTTGTTGTTTTTTAATGACTTAAAAACAATTTCTTTTAATGTTTGTTTAAAAATTGTTTCCTATTTAATGGAAACATTTTGTTTTTACTTCTTACGTGGTTTAAAATGCTGATTAAATAAGAATCTTCAAATGACGCAAACAGGAATTTCTTTAAATCGAAGTTAATGAAAAGAAGACAAGAGATTTCAAAAGTATTCCATTGAAACTAGGAAAACAAAATTTACAAAAGAAGGATTTTATTAAAATCCATAAATTTGTTTAATGATATTATATGAGCAAAATCTGTGGTTCTAATTTGTTAATTGTAAATGAGATGAGAAGAGCTGGATAGAAAAATGTGTTGATATTAAGCAATCATCAAAAGATTCAATTTATGTTAATTATATAAAATAGGTATAAAAATTCTCATGTAGAGAAATGAAATCGCTAAAATTATTAATATCTATAAAAAATTTAAATATATCGTTATTTTTTTTACGAATTTATAATTTTAAGGAATTGGATATGCATATTTTTACTTATTGAATCTCAGATATAGAATTTCTGTTTATAGAATACAAAATCATAGAATTCTATGAAAAGTATGTTTTATATGTTTGTACTATAAATTTAAATTTTATACCTGAAATATATTCTTAAGCCAAAAGAAAATTTCTTTATCTTCCAATAAAGTTATTTCATATTGTTGGGAGACACCTTCATATTTAATATCTACTATTCTGAACCAACTGTTCTTTTCAAAAAATTTAATTTTGATTTAAAGTAGAATAAATTTCTCCTATGAAATTCATTAACGATTACAAATGAATGGAATGGGGGAAAATTAATGTGCGATCAAAACCAAATAAAAATACCACGCCATTACTCTGAATAAGAATCTTAATAATGATTTGAAAGCATTGAATTCTGTTGATTTTATTCCAATTTCAAAAAGTTTACAATGATGTAATGTACGTAAAAAATATTGAAAATGATAAAAATTTTTTATAATTTTCGTCACTTTAAAACAATGGAATTTTTTTATATTAAATATACTTCTTAATTTCTCAGATTTGAACTAATAAAAACATTTTTTGGAGATCTGCGTGATCATGACATAAGTAAACAAACAATATTAGATGTTTGATATCATTAAAATTTTTATTTTCACTTTGGTGAAAAAATAACCATCCACCGATGTTATTTATGAAAAACAGGTTCTAGAATAATGCCAAAAAAGTAATTAACTGTAATACAGTATCGTATTTAAATTATCACATCTTTAATTTCACAGTATTAAATGTGTTTCATAGTTTTAAACAATGAAATGCATCTTATTAGTGTGGATTGGTTAATAGAAAAAACAAAGAATAATAGAAATTATACCAATTAATAAATGAAGAAAAACTTATAGTAAATCTAGAAATTTGTAACTAACACAACTGAAATTAAATAAATGTATAAAAAATAAAATAATTGTGCTCTATTTTGCATATAATGAATAAATTGGGGCTGATTCATATGATGAAATATACAGTAGGGGACACTAAAAATGCAACATCAAAAATGATGACCTAAAATGTTTACGATTTTTTTGTAGATACATCTCATAAAGTTATGCAAATGTTGTGAAATGTAAATCTCCATTTTATCTTTAAGATACCTGATAAACCAACGATACTTATATTATGTGATTTTGCTGGTAACATTATTTTCACTGCGTACTATGGATGCCTATTCGAGATACAGCCCACACATTATACATTGTTGTTTTTCCTGTTTGCCAAATTTCAACACATTTTAACCACTTCTTCTTAATGTTGAATGTTCACTGTCACTTAGTTTAAATTAAAGTTTGATTTTTCAGGTTTAAAAAATGTAAAGTCGATAACATCAATAAATGGTTTTTAAGCTCTTTTAAATGCGTTTAATATATCAGTCCAGTGTGAATCACATTCGAAAAATTAAAACAAATTATAAAAATTAAAATATATATATGTGAGAGTGCAAAATCCCACTAAAAATGCAAAATTATAAATATTGGAACCCAACATGCATAGAAAATTGTATCAATTGTATTAACTGTACTCATTGATATATTTTTGAAAACAAACGAACTTTTATTTAGAGATTAAACTTTAATCATTAAGTCTAGTTTAAGAAAAATGAGACTCAGGTGCAATTTAATAAACCGAAACTCGTTTGTTTCTTGGTAAAGTTATTTATTATGAGTTATTTACTTGATTGGCTTATATAATATTTTGCGATTCATTTTAAAAGACAAACTCTTAAAACAAAAGAAAGAAAACACACTATGTTTTTATTAAAAAATTCAATCAAGATTAACTTCGTGTAAAATTGAGCAGCATTTATGCTATTTAATGCTTCACGACAAAAGAATGTATAAGATGAAATTTCAAGCAGTATGCTTAATGCATCGTTTTTGGTTTAATTGTCTCTTTTTTTACATATGGTATTCCAGTCCCAATTTCATTAACGTGGATTCCTAGCTACAGACATCCATGTCCCTAATAAGCACCAGATTCCCAAACATTGAACTGAAAGCAGAATAATAATATTCTATCTAATTTTCTTTTCATTTCTTTATATAATGAAAAGATACTTTTAATTAATTTATGAATCAATTCAGTATATATCTGTGAAAACAAACGAAATATAGTACTAATGAAAATTGCATCTACTTAATTATTTATTTAAAATTGAAATGGAAGCTTCCTTTACTCACGTTCTAATACTTCTGCTCAACTTCTTACAAAAAAACAATTGAAAATGCATTCACTGTCAATAGTAGCAATGTTTCAAAATTTGAAACAAACTGTCAATATTAATGCATTCAAAGAGATACACTTATGACTGTAAAAAGAAAAGGAGAATCTGTTATATACAACATCCACATTTCCTTCTACTCCAAGCAGTTAAGATTCGAGGAAAAGTCATGCATCAAAGAACACACATCTCCATTCAAAACACATGAAGTCATCTGTGGTTTGCATTGCTGCATATCTTACCTTATAATGATTTAAACTAACACTGTTTACTGTTTTGGTTTATTATAAACTTTTCAATAAAAATTTTGAAAGGAAATATAGATTAAGATTTTAAATATAAATATGTTAGAATTACTAATCTAACATATTTATATTTATTAAATTAAATTACAAATTAAATTTTATTCCATTCAAAGTGAACAAACATAAAATAAGGATCTCAGGTTTATAAACTTGTCACTTATATATATATATATATATATATATATATATATATATATATATATATATATATATATATATATATATATATATATATATATATATATATATATTTCAGTAATTTATAGTTTTAGGTTTCTTCCCATTAAAGTGAGTAATTACCTAAAATGTAATGAAATAATTACACGCACACTCACATTTATCTGTACGCATATATAATTAATATGTAAAATAAGATCACACATAGTGTGTACATGTTTTAAAAAAGTTATAAAATGATGTATTCACATATTTACAATTTGATATATCAGATTATAATATAATTTATTAGCGTAAAAAGTTAACTTCATTAACTCAAACCCTTTGTAAATAGCTTTTCAAACTCCTTAACTATTCACTGTCCAAACTACTTACCTAGAATATATTTTGAGAGCGATAAGAATTTAAATTTCGCTTGAATAATGAGTAAAACCATACAATCTAAGTTTTTACCACAAAAATAATTATCTTATAAATTAAAGTAAAGCTTAGATATTTATTAGAAAATAGTTTTACTTAATTAAAAAAATTTTATTTTACAAACTTAAATTAATAGTAAGTATTTAAAAGAATATTCAAGGTAAAAGGAAATCAAATTTATTCCTTTTTCTATATAATGTAAAAATAAATTAGAAAAAAAATCTTCTAAAAGTCAATCATATAGAATTTCATCTTTGCATACTATTAAAAATTTGTATAGTCCAATTTATTTGTATTCATCGCAAATTTATTTGCATTCTATTGTGTTTATTTTAGTAGGAAACTGTAATGATTTGTTTTTCTAAAAACACTGGCTGGTTTAGCAAGCAAAGTTACAGTTTACACTAACTTATTGATTATCAGGTTCTCAATGGAATATATAATTTCCTTCTGGAAACTTATTTGCAAATACCCTAACTCGATGGTCATTGATTTTTAAAGAGTTGCTGAAAGTTTCTCTTAGTATTGATATGTTAATTGGGTAAACATCATTAGATCAAGTCTTTTGAAAGATTTCTTAAATTTCTTAACATTTCAGTTTTCAAATGGTTTCCAAAAAGTTATTCTTTTTGTAAATAACAAGGAATTAATTTTTGTATCAAAGTAGAAATATTCAAAATTATAAAACAAAAATATTTTTAACTAAACATTTTTTAATTTTATTTTATTCATTAATGAATAAAACAAATAATATATTCTTCACTCTGCTTATTGCTCAAATTCATTTCAAAAGTGCTATGAAGTAATACCCAAACATTTGTTTCCTGAATTCAATATTAAGAGATTTGTTTTTGTCAGACAAATTTTATAATTCACTTTGTGAAACAGGCATTAAAAATTAATGATAGGAAATATTTTTTATGATTCATTCACTAAGAAGTTTTTCTTTCAAATTATATGGAAAATGTGCATATCTCCTTTTACACAAAAGTAGAAAGTATTTTTAAAATCTGGGAAAAATTTGAATAAAAGTTCTATTTATAGATGGTAATTCTAGATGTGTATTCAGGTGAAATATTTTAAAGATTTTGACGCGCAGTACCTTTTCAAACATGTAATGTATTTCTGATGTGGATGCAAATTTTCAGAATATTTCATTGATTATTTGTTTTCTTATTATTTCGAGTGTATTGAACATTAAAAGTGCTAAAGTACCAAAGAAATAAACTTTATCAATAAATGAAATGTCGATAAAATTGGTAATATACATTTTACATTTAAAAATCTACATAACATAGCACATGACTTCATTTTTAATATAAAGTATGAAAATTTTCAACTAATTCAAAACTATAATTTCCTTGTTTATACTATTTGCTTTAAATTGAAAATAATTTTAAGCCAATTTGAATTTAGAAGTTTAAATCTCATTATTTTATAAAGTACTCATTTTAAGTGTATTTTTGTGTCCGTAAAAAAGAGAGATTATAAATTTATAATGATTTTTTATTCTAATTCTAATAATGTTTTTGAAAATTATGCCAATATTAAATTATATGCGAATAACTTTGAGATTCATATGAATCTATAACGGAATTTATACTCAAAGCTTTTACAAATGCTTTATATTATAATTTTTAATATTTATTTATAACACTTTCTGGTTTGTTTTTAAAAAAAAATTTCTTGTTTGCTTAAAAAATTTTCTTTTTAGAACTTATAATATTTAAAATAAAGTAATTAAAAATATTTCAAAAAATATATATTATATATTAACATTTTTTTCAAATTTTCAGTCCATTTCATTTTAGAAAATTTATGTAAAACTTACATCTAGAAGTATCACATGATTCCAATTACATAATATTTTTTTAAGATTATAATTACAAGTGAATACTGGGTTTAAAGTTTTTTATACTAAAATGTTTGAAAATTTTTGAAAGGGTAATAAAAAAGTTATATATATATATATATATATATATATATATATATATATATATATATATATATATATATATATATATATATATATATATATATATATATACACATATATATATATAATTACTACAATTGTAAGGTAATAAATTTTCATATTAATTATGCACTTAAACAATAAACCAAGCTATATATACACACATAAGTTTAATAAATATTATCTGAAAAAATATTAACAGTTATTTTTATGAGTTTAAAAATAAAAATGTCAATTTATTAAGGAACCCCTCAAAGGAGACTTTTTAAATGTTTCACCTTATTTAAAAACGCAAAAATAACTTAATTGTTTCAAAGAATTTATTTTCATAAATAAATTAAAGTTTTTTCGTGCTTTTAAAATTTATTTTGCAGGAATTTCAAAATTATAAGAATTACACTATGCATGTTATTAGTTAAGAATATTAATTTAATATAATTAAACTTAATATAAAATATATATATAAATTTTTGGAAAGCATTACTGCGTAAAAATGTACTATACTAGAAAAATATTTGAGTTCCTTAAAAATTTTAACATTTTTGGAATATAGTCGACATTTTAGAAACAAATTAATTAGCACACAAATTGATATAAATTATTCTTATTGAAAGTTAATAATGAATTCCTACCAATTGAATTATAATTTCAAAACTATCATTTCTTTGAATTATAATGTTTTTTACTATTTTATATTTTCAATCATCAATTCTCAACCATGCATGTTTCATCTGACTTTTCTTGTAAATTGATGCTTTTATACTGATGTGAAATACCTGAATAATTTTTAATAACATATTCAACACTTGATACAGTTAACTTTTTTTTATTTATCTTTGTTTTTGAATCATTTTAGAAAGAATAAATATATGTTTCTGTTTGATCTGAAATTCCATTGCAGTGTAATATAATCCAAGTTTAAAGTTTTCAGCAGTTTTGCTTTTAATGTCATTTTATATTTTCACATAGCTTTGTATGTATAAATTAAGAAATAAGTAACAGCTTTGGAACATTCGAGGCAGTCATGTAACTTATACTCTAATAATTTAATAACGTAATCGTAATTCAACTAATTTTGTTTTCTATGATTTTGGAAATATCAATTTATTTTATAATAAAGCTTAAGTTTTTTATATTTTACGAAAGTGATTGATTTTTTTTTCTGAACGAAAACTTTGCCTTTACTTTAGTAGTTACAATTATCTTTTAAATATCTTTGTATATACATCCTCATATTAGATCAAATTAACTGAAGCGTAATATTTCTTTTTTGGTTTTGCATTTCATGTGAATTTTACTTTTATACAACCTAGGAATTTTTTGTCAAAATAGTACAAAAATTAAAAATTTACTCTTAACATGGGGCTCAAACACATTTTTTAGTTAAAACCATTCGAATCCTATTTGACACATACAAGTTCTCTACGGTGGTTAAGTAAGATGCTGCAGATTCATGATGCAGAAACTTCTATAACTCCCGCAGTAGGAGAATAACGAGATCTCACTTTTTTTCTTAAACAAACCACAACACAGTTCTTTGAGGTTTTGTCCAGTGACTATCAGCGCGCATGAAAGGTATGAAAATGAATCATCATGTCCCAGAAACCATGATTATATTGTTAGATTTCTTGGAATCAACAATATGATAGGCGTAATGTTCAGATGGGTGAAAATTAGAACTGTACTGCAAAATCATGTTGGTCAGCCAAATTATTGACATAATCAGTTTTAAGGATAATTTTATATAAGACAATAAAAGGGACCTACATGAGATCTCAATCCATTAAGGAATAATCCCACTCTTTATTCCTAAAAACGTCAGAGACTAGGTTTATACGATGTTATCCAGATAAGCTGATCTCATGGTGGGAAAATGAAGGAACAGTTTTAATCGGAAAATAAACATGTATCATCGTTGTTTCCACAATTTACGTTTTGCTATATAGTCCATACTTTATCATCCTTGTATTACTGTACTCATCGTTTTAGAATTTCATTTGTCGTTATAGGTTTTGAAGTCACATATTTTTTTCAAATATTTTGTTAATGAAATTCTACTCATATTCAAAGATTGATATTGGGTTCAACAGATATACATTCAACTCAATTGTCAATCCTTCTCCATTATTCTTCCTTTAGGTAATCAAAATTACCTTTAATATCCATAAAATTCTCTCAGCCTGTTTTTGTCTCCAAACTCTTATTTTGCCAAATCATTGTATTCATGATCTAGGAGTTGGAGTGATGGCACAAGTTAACCTTAAAGTATAGTTTGGGGTCTTCCTACACAGTTATGTATGTATGTTATATTTGTCAACATCTATTTATACTCCTAACAGTTGTTATAATTTGCTTAATTCTGCATTGACCAGAAGAGATCTCACTAATTCTTCTTTTTAGAGCTCGTTCTTCTCTTTTAGCTTTAATCGAAATTAATAAATAATGATTTACAGTGCACTCACATATAACCTTGAGACAATACGCAACAATTACATAGTCCAAAAAACTGCTAGCTATTTATTTAATTTAGATCCATTTTACAGCAAAATGTAAGTCATTATTTTCACTGAGTTTTTTGCATTTTGACAATACACACACACACACACACACACACACACACACACACACACACACACACACACACACACACACACACACACACACACACACACACACACACACACACACACACACACACACACACACACACACACACACACACACATATATATATATATGCATTATAGATTTTCTTTTGATAATCATGTCACACTGAATCCTTGCTGAAGGCCAGAATTTGCTTTTTTATTTCGCTCGTTGTTCAAAAATGTGAAATTAGGGAATTTTATTTAAAATTGCTAAGTAAAAATAGTTATTGTGTGTCAAGAAAAATAAAAGAGCAAACCTTTTGGAAAACATTGTACACTATGATTTGCAATGATTGTTCGAAAGTAACTTGTTTATTTTAATTTAATACCCAAAAAAACATTTTAAGAAAACTACTTAATGAAAGTTGTAAATTTAAATAAAGCCAAAACACATTTATTAAGAAGGAATACTACAGTGTGTCAATGTGTTCCATCTGGAATCAGTGTGATATAATGATGATGTACTGATAAGAATGTAAATTGATTTACCCTGTTTGATATGTCTTTATTATTATACAATATTATAAGAAACTAACTCTGATTTATTCCATATTATTAATGAAACTCATTCAGCTAATGTATTAGTAGGATATGATAAAATGTTTGAAGAACTTTAAATCTGAAAAAACCACCATGATATGAAATTCTAAATAAAAATTTTGTAAGCCCTCTGTCAGAAAATTAAACGAAAGTGTATTATTTAAGGACTTTTTGAGAAACTCTTGACTTTTTCATAATTGATTTCATATTATTAAATGAACATTAACAATTTGAAACCTCAGAGACGTAGAAAACAAACATTTATTCTTATATTACATGATTGTGGCACAGCGATTGTGATTTTGAAGTCTGATTTAAGAAAGAATCAAAATAGTAATTCATGACTTTGTTGACGTACTCTCGTTAATAATGGTCAGGAGTTTGTCATTAATTATACTACTTGAAAGTGTATAATTAATGACAAGCTCCTGAACATTAACCTAACCCTGATCATCTTGACATCCAGCACATGAAATCATACATACTGTAAGCTTCACTATAGAAACGTTAAGAAACTTCCTATCCTTCATTTTATTTTACTTATAAAGAACTGCATACATTTCAATTGATAAATCTTTGTTTTTTACGTGCTTTAAAGAAACATTTTAAGGAGACAGATAATTTTTTTCAAAATAAATCAAAATAAATAATAATCAAAATGAGCCTTGTAACAAAATAAATAAATAATCAAAATGATTGTGGCACAGCGATTGTGATTTTGAAGTCTGATTTAAGAAAGAATCAAAGTAGTAATTCATAACTTTGTTGACGTATTCTCGTTAACTTATTAAAAATTTCTTGGATACACTTATTGATTTTCATGACCAATTTTTAATATTTTATCTGATAGTGTTATCCTTATAAAAAGGGGAATTTTTTTCTCAGAAATGGTTGTTAAAATAAGATCTATATATTATTATTTTCTACTTGACAAAAATATTTTATGAGTTATGTTCTCACTTTAGAATGAAAAGCATTGCTTATGGAATGCATTATTAATAAAGAAAAGTTCTTACAAAATCATTGCAAGAGCAAAAATACACTACTGGCCATTAAAATTGCTATACCATGAAGGCGACATGCTACAGACGTGAAATTTATACGAAAGAAAGAAGGTGCTGTGATATACAAATGAATAGCTTTTCAGCACATTCAGACAAAGCAGGCGCCAGTAGCGACATCTACATTGTGTTTAAAAGAGGAAATTGTTCAGCCGGTTCCTCATACACAAATTGCATTTGAACGTTGTTTCCTGGTGAAAAGTTGTTGTGATGCCTCCTGTAAGAAGGAGAAATGCGTACCAGAAAGTTTCTGACTTTGATAAAGGTCAAATTGTAGCGTACCGGGATTGCGGTTTATCTTATCGCAGTATTGCTGCTCGCATCGGTCGAGATCCAATGACTGTTAGCAAAATATGGAATCGATGGGTTCAGGATGGTAATACGGAATGCCATGCGGGATCTCATCGGCCGCCTATCACTAGCAGCCGAGAAGACAGGCATATTGTCCGTATGGCCGTAATGGATCGTGCAACCACGTCACGAGCCGTGAGTCAAGAAACGGGATCGTTTGGATGACAACAAGTGTCTGCACGAACAGTTATACGACGTTTGCAGCAGCATGGACTCTCAGCTCGGAGACCATGACTGCGGCTTTCCTTGACGCTGCGTCATAGACAAGAGCGCCTTCAATGGTGTGATCAACGAATAATCTGGGCGCATGAATGGCGAGACGTCATCTTTTCAGATGAATCCAGGTTCTGTGTACAGCATCATGATGGTCGCATCCGTGTTTGGCGGCATCGTGGTGAACGCACACTGGCAGCGTGCATTCGTCATCATCATACTGGCCCATCACCTGGCGTGATGGTATGGGGTGCCATTGGATACACGTCTCGGTCACCTCTTGTTCGCATTGACGGTGCTTTGAACAGTGCACGTTACATTTCTGGTGTGTTACGACCCGTGGCTCTACCCTTTATTCGAGCCCTGCGAAACCCTACGTTTCAGCAGGATAATGCCCGACCGCATGTTTCCGGTATTGTATAGACCTTCCTTGATACGAAACATGTTTGGCTGTTGCCCTGGCCAGCACGTTCTCCAGATCCTTCACCAATAGAAAACGTCTGGACAATGGTTCCCGAGCGACTGGCTCGTCACCAAACGCAGTCACTACGGTTGATGAACTGTGGCATTGTGTTGAAGCTGCATGGGCATCTGTACTAGTACATGCAATCCAATCTCTATTTGACTCAATGCCCAGGCATGTAACTGCTGTTATTACTGCCGAGGTGGTTTTTCTGGGTACTGATTTCTCAGGATCTATCCAGCCAAATTTTTTGAAAATTTAATCACTCGTCATTTCTAGTATAATATATTTGTCCAATAAATACCATTTTGTTATCTGCATTTCCTCCTGATGTAGCAATTTTAATGGCCAGTAGTGTATATCAGTAAGACGATTGAATTAAAATTATTACATCATTCAGCAATTCATTTCAGCAATATCGTTAATAATCAAGTAAGTTTACATTAGTCTGGAGTAAAAAAAATGTGTGACATATTTCTGTAAAAAAAATAAATGTCAAATTAAACATTCTCTCGTAAAAACTCCTTTAAGGCACAAAAATGCTTATTTATATAATATAATAAGTTAAATAAATATTATATAAAAATCGCATCACAGGATTTATGCCAAAATAATTACAATAAACAAGAAAGTAATGCTTATATTAATCAATAAAAATACTTTTATAAAGTATCATATATAAGGCTTTGCTTACATTAAATATGCATATTAGAGGTTATTTAAATTTAACAGTTAGTGTAACTAGAAACGTGTTTTATATATTTTAAATTTGATTATGATAGTACTTATAAACTTGTGTATTGAGTGTGTATTACTTAAAATAGAGATTTGACAGAAAATTCTCCTCAGCATTTATCAAAACATATCTATTTTTGTTATAAACAACTTAGTTTATTAATTTATTTTTATGACATTTTAAAGATTAATTTTATATTATTTCAGTACTTTTAACCTAATAATGAAAATAAGTATAGTGAAGTCTCACACTAGATTTAAATTAAAGTTTTAAATTTTTTAAGGGTTTCCTATTCTTATTGTAAAAATACATTGTATATTCCAGTTTTGAAGTATAAAGTAAGGAAACCTGTTATTTTAAGAGCTCAGTTTATTCAAAAATTTTAAAATACAGCAGAAAACATTTATTTGAGTTTAAATATTTTGATATAAAAATATCACTGAAGTAAGTATGTATGTTTTTAAATAAAACCAATACTTTAGTATAAACCTAATTAAATTCAATGCCAACTGAACCAAAATATTAATTTGCACGATTATTTCATTATATACGCAAATATATAAACACAGAGACAAAGAAGGATATATATATAGAGAGAGAGTAAAATGAAAGATAATGAGGAAAAAATGTAGATAAATGATAATATATATTCTCATGTGTACACATACTCTCATTATATGTAATCAAAGCCTGCAAGAGATTTTTACAGAGTATCTGCTAAATATTAATACGCTATATAATTAATAAGTTCGTAAGAGAAGGATTTTCTATAAATTAAAAAAATAATTCTAAATGTACCGAATAAGATTTTTAGAATTATATCATAGTCGAATATATTGTAACAAAATTGAGTGCCTCTCTGGTAGCAGATAGGTTAGCACTCATTTTTTTGGTTTAACGATTCGTGAATTCAAATCCCAATTTGCGCTTGGGTGTTTGTAGTGGTTCGGAATAAACTTTAAATCTTTGGAGGTCCCGGTCTAATTAGCTTTCGTTTGCAAAAAATGATCGATTAGGAATAAACTATAACAGTATTGCCTTTACTGGAGACATTCCTTATACGAAAATATACATAAAAAATTATCAAACTGATTATGAAGAAAATTGTATATGTACACATAGCTTAGTTTCTCATGTTAATATTTCTTTTTCAGTTTTAAGTTGTATATTTTCTGCGAATTCTATCATATATCATACAAGATAAATCCATGATTACTTTACACTTTGACTTTCTTTTTGCAATATTTTGAAGCATAATATTATTTAAATAAAAGACAATTAATTGTACTCATTTTTAATTTGGACAGTGTATCCAATTTTCGAAAATAATAGAATGATAGTTTAACTTTTTTAAGCAAAGGGTCCAGTCATAAGTTTTTTTCATTTTTTGGGTTTCAAGTATCGTATTTGAAATTCTGCAGCCTTATTCTGTTTGTAGAGATAATCATGTACGTCCCATATGATTTTACTCATATGTATAAGGTAAAACTAAATTTTGGTGAACCTGAGTTGCATTTGTAATTCAGCAGTAATTAAAGCAAATGTTATATTTTGCTGAAAAATATATGTACTGCAATTCCTAATTTCATTAATTACAAATTTCTGTTGGTATTTTCAAATATACTTTAACTATTTCACTGTAAAACAAATGAAATAATTAACTTTTTTTACTGTAAGAATTCTTTCTTTTGATTTCTCTTACTTGAGGTAAAGATCCCGATCATTCTAAATCATGCATTTATATTTAATAGTACAAATTACATAAAAAAATAATATCAAGGATATGAAATATAAATCTCAAGAATTCATTAAATACATTAAAATATAGTGAAAAAGTTAGAATAAAATGTAAGTTTGTGTTAGGATTTCACACAGAAATATGGCTATCTCTAGTTATGAATTGCGATAATAATACATAAACTGCGTAGCTCCTCAACAGGAAACCTTGAAATATTTTATTAATAATAAATTTTCCTTATCTTAGACTAATACTAATGTAAGATATTGATTAATCTTAATTTAAATGACATATGTGTCTTATGAGGAAACTTCCTCAGAATGACCTTATGTAATATGAAATATTTAAGCTTAAAAATAAAGATATAATATCTTGGGACTTACATTGCTCAAATATAAAAAATGTTTCTTTTAAATGTTTGTTTGAAGTTTTCAGAATGTGTAAATTATTTTACATTTATTCTAAATGCAACATTTAAGGTATCTCAAATTTATATACCTTAAAAAAAGATAAAAAATTAAAAATTATGTATTATTGAAAAAAAATCATCGAAATATTTTAGAAATTCGAATTTATTCGTATTAATAAATGAAATTCATATTCCAGGTTTGAATTTGGCTTACTTTAATTATTTCACATGACTTGTGGCCAAAACATGCCTTAAAATGAAATTAATTGCACCTTAAAGTCTCATTAATTAAAATTAATTTCATGCTGAAATAAGAAAAACAAGTAATTGCTTGTCTAATATAAATTAATGTTCTGTTATTCAAAGCGTAAAAAAATGATTAAAATGTATTTTAAAATAGAAAGTGAGACAAGATCCCTTTAGTTTCTATTTAAAAATAAAAAAATGAAATGACCAAATCATACGATAATATTTCAATAAATATAAACCATTTATTTTAGCAATGTAAGGAAATATCATATTTATGTCAATGATACAGCAAATAAGAGGTAAAATATTATTTCCAGTGATTTCATAGATTAATAGATATTGCTGGCATGTGCTACAACAGGTTTTTTTTATATGTTATTGAATTGACAAAAGCTGAGATAATACACATTTTCACATTTAGACAATCTATTTGCCAATTTTTAAAGTCTAGTTTAGTGGATATCATATCATTTGAACTGGCGGGCTACAGTAACAATAAACTCAAGTAGTATGATTTTTTTTCACCTACTGGTAATTGTTTGACCACGAGAGATAACTAAATATTGATTTTAATTTAAAATGTTTTCCAAGCTGCAACGAACAACCAAGACAAAGGTGTGTTCCGAAACTACGAATTGTAACACTAACGCCTAGACTTAAATCTTTATGTAAAAAGAGAAAAAAGTAAAAAGGAAAGGGTATCAATGTCAACTTGTTTGAGAATGTGTGTAATATGCTAAAAAATTCTATTTAAGAATGTCCTGTTGAAAATGTGTCACACATTAGCATAAAAGGCAATTAAAGATAACAAGACAAATTGTTTATTAAAACAAATATCTCTAATATTTAATTAACACACAATAACATTAAAAAACAGAATTAACGCCTTATATAGAATTTTGTTGTTAAATTATCGATAATTACGGTGAGCACCGTAAAGATAATCCATTGTGTAAACCTTACGACGCCGTTAAAAATTATGTTTTACCTGTAAATTAGTACTATTTTTTAATAAATTTCTGTTAAGGGTTTAATTTTCTGGTATTTTGATGCAAACATTTGTGTTCCAGGATTAATAACAACAACCCAACAAAAAAAAAATCGAGTTTTTCTAGAGAGAGAGACAAAATTATTTGATAAAACCTGACAAAGATTGTTTTACACTAATTTCTTTTCTTACGAATTCTATTGTTGATGCACCATTTCCCGAAATAAAAAATTCGTAATCCCACTCAACTCTAGATTTTTTCTATCAAGTTCACTTCATGTATCATTGGAATTAATTTTTTCAAGGCATGTTGTATTTTTTAATGATAAAATAACTTTAGAAAATCAATTTCTTGATTAAAAAGTATAATTTCATGTAAATTCGTAGTAATTGTTAAAAATGCACATGATGGTTTTGTCAACTACCATGTGTATCTTTAGATGTCCATTAAATTTTATGAATTTTGATACCTTCCCCATAACGGTATTTTTTTAAAAATCAAAAATTATATCGGCTTTTATTTACAATTTTGATGTATTTTACTTGTCCTTTTTTAAATTATTTTTGCTTATTATTTTGATAACTTAATATTTTAAGTTAATTTAATATTCTCTTTGATTTCTTGCTTAAATTGAAATCATATCAAAACATATGAAACAATATACAGTGGTGGCCAAAATTGTTGACACTTTTGGAAATTTTTATGTTTTGGAAATTTGTATGCTTATAGAACGTGTTTCGTTTCACAAAATGCAAACTTGTATATATCATTTTAAAGAGAATTTATTACTGAATTCAATAGAAAACACAGTTATTTAAATTCAGTTATTTGCAATACAAAAAACGTTAAACGATAATAGTTATCGATCTACATTAGATAGTGATGATTGCAGTGAGTTATCAGTACTTAGTAGAGTACCCTTTATTTTTGATTACAGCTTCACATTGACGTTTCATTGAGCTGATAAAAGTTTTGAGCTCTTCCTTCGTTATTACATGATGCCAGGAAACAATTATAGCCTCAATTAGTTCCCTTTTGTTTGATGGGTGCCTTATTCAGACAAGAGTTTTCAAACGGTGCCGCAAATTTTCGATAGGATTGAGGTCAGGTCTGTTTCCTGGCCTTGATAACAATTTAATGATCTATGTACGAAACCACTCTTTCGATATTTTGGCCGGGAGGCAAGAAGCAGAATCCTGCTGAAAAATAAACGAAGCATTGTTGGGAAAGGGAGGACTGATGGAAGGTAGAAATTTTGGTTCTAGGATAATGTCAATGTATTTTCTGGCATTCAGTGTCACATTGATGACATGAAGGTGACCAATAACATCTACTGACATGCATGACCAAATCATAACACTAACTGGGTTCTTCACAGTTGCTTGAATGTAGTCTTGATGTAGCTGTTCTCCTATTCTACGTTTTACATATTTTCGCCCATCACTACCGAATAACAATAGCTTAGTTTCATCACTCCGTATAACTTGTGACCACTGATCATCTGTCTAATTAGTGCGTTCCTTTGCTCAAACTAGTCTTTTTTTTGCGTTGCTGAAAATTAAGTTAAGGCTTTTTTCGGGGAATTCTAACTCTCAGTCTAACAGCTGTGAATCTTCTCCTGATTGTTCTTGAACTGACAGAAACACCAGCATCATTCAGATCACTTCTGATGGCCGCTGATTACATTTTTCTATCTTGGAGGCATAGTTTTTTTGTTCTTCTGTTATCAATAGATAGGGCGCACCTTTTTGGCCTTTTTCTTCGTTGTTTTTTATTGAATTTGTCTCCTGATATCGTAAACAAAACTTTCGGACTCCAGATGTAGTCACTGAACCACCCACTTGTCTTGCAATTTCAGCATACTTTCTTGTAACACAATATAATATTACATCTTTTTCTAGGTGCATTAAATTGTTGTCATAGCCAAGAAACAGTCCTGGCCTCAATCCTATCGAAACTTTGTGGTGCCGTTTGAAAACTCTTGTCCGAATGAGGCGCCTATCAAATAAAAGGGAACTAATTGAGGCTATAATTGTTTCCTGTCATCATGTAATAACGAAAGAAGAGCTTAAAACTCTTATCAGCACAATGAAATGTCGATTTGAATCTGTAATCAAAAATAAAGGATACTCTACTATTACTGATAACTCACTGCAATCATCACAATCTAATGTATATCAATAACTATTATCCTTTAACTTTTTTTTGTATTGCAAATAATTGAATTTTGTATTTTGTATTGAATTCTGTAATAAATTCTCTTTAAAATGATGTGCATAAGTTTGCATTTTATGAAACGTAACGCTTTCTATTAAGCATACAAAGTTCAAAAATATAAAAATTTCCAAAAGTGTCCAAAATTTAGGCCACTACAGGTAAAATTAAATTCACATTAATTTTTCAATCAGTTTTTATTTTTAAAAATACTAATAGTTAAATTGTGTTGTCTTATTAAATTTATATTATTAATTTATTTATTTCTTATTAAATATATGCTTTGACTCACTATATTAATTTCCATCGTGAAAAATAGAATGCAAAAATGAGCTCTTTAATAAATTTAAGACAAATGTTTTATAAATTTTTGGAAGAAAACAATATTTTCCAGTTATATATTCAAATAAGTAATCACTAAGAGGGTAAAATGTTTTGATAAAAAATAGTTTCTTCGATATCATAGAAAGTTTTTCAGAATAAGATTCCTGAAGATGTATTGTAAAGAAGCCAAATATCTCTTGAAATATTTTAATGAAGTATTTTGGGATGAAAAATAATACCATCAAGAGGAAACAAATTTTGAAATATGCATAATTTAAAATCCTCAAATTTACTGTAAGAGAAATATAATATGTATTTAAAACCATTCATAAAAATAGTATTTTTATTTACAAATTATGTATTTGAAAATCTTTTAAATTATGCATCTTTTAATATTGTTATTGAAAAAAATAAAAGAATATTTTTAAAAGATATTTTGAAGCATGAAATTAATGAAAGATATTTGAAATCGAACCAATTAGACAAACATTCCTTTTCTTTTATATACTTAATAATGGGTTGTTCGGAAAGTAATTTCCTTTTTTTGTGGAAACGAAAGACAGTTTTCGTATAATAAACAAATATTTTATTGAATTACATATTGGATGTTCTGCTAAAACACTTTTTGTATTTTTCTGGTAGTAGCATGATTCCACGCTCATAAAAGTTTTGATCTTTGATGGCAAAAAAACTGATAGAGGTAGTTTTTGACTTCCTCATTTGAGGTGGAGATTTTACCGTCTAAAACATTTTGGAGTGACCGGATCAAATAATAGTCCGATGGTGCCAGGTCTGGAAAATATGGTGAGTGTGGCATTGTATCCCATTCAAGGTGTAAAAGCTTTTGGCGAGTGACCAAACTTGTGTCAGGTCTCGCGTTGTCTTGGTGAAACACTACACTTTTCCTGTTGATTAGTTCTGACATTTTCTGTTACAGTGCATCATTCAGTTTGTCCAGCTGATGACAGTAGACTTCGGAATTAATCCGGTAAAAGCTAAAAAGGAAAAGAAAAAAAAAACGATTCCTTTAAAATCCCAGCAAATAGACAGCATCACCTTTTTTTGGTGAATATCGGCTTTGGAAATGGTTTCAGCCGGTTCCTCTTTTTTGCTCCATGACCTCTTGTGTTTGACGTTGTTGTACACAACCCATTTTTCGTCCTCATGCACTTTAAAAACGAATAATTTTCGTGACGTTTGTGAAGCAAATCGCAGACCTCAATGCGGCGACACAGATTTCTCTCTGTGAGAACATGGGGAACCCATACATCGACCTTTGTGGATAATCCCAGACCTTTCAAGTGGTCATAAGCTGTTGCTATTCGCCGGTTCGCATCAACTAATGCCTTTATCCCATCTTTATCAGCTTCAATCGGCTTTCTCGAATATGGAGCATCTTCGACATCAAAATTGCTGATTCAAAATTTAGCGAACCAGTTCTGTACTGTCAATACACCTTCTTCATACACATTGGTCAATTTCTTTCTGGATTGAACAACTTTTTTACCCTTTCTGTAGTAAAACAGTGAGATATGTCAAAAATGCTGCTTATTGCTCTCCATATTCAAACGGGCACCAACCAAAGACTACAGCATAGAATTAATTGCAATTTTTTACACACAAGCCTTGCTATATGTGGTCTCAAAGCATATAATAATTACACGGCTTAAGTGTAAAGTTGGGTGTAAAAAATATAACTAAACCCTCTGTCGGGAAAAGATGAAATTACTTTCAACACACACACAAACACAACTCAATAATTAACTTTAATTATACTAAAATTAATCCTTTTATAAAATGGTACAGATTTATGAAATATACGTTAATTTTTTATAGTAATGAAGATTTTTCGTACGGAAGTAAATTTATGACGTAAAATATTGCAAATAAGGTCATTAAAGAAATAAAAGAAAGTATTAAAATATATTTACTTATAAAAGAAATCAAATGTTTACCTATTTAATAAGTAAACTGAAAGTTATTATTTCTTTGAAGAAAGAATCGAAAATATTTATGAGGATCATTTTCTGTCGTATGTTGTTTAGCCAATTCTTTTTCTTTTTAACCTAATTTAATTTTACATGCAAGACTAATTAAAATCTCAGGTTTTCATTATTTTAATACGGGCTCCATTTTAGTCTGAAGTTAAAGATTTATTACAGAAATGATGAAGTTCAAACTTTATTAATCTTTCAATGAATTTCAAATATTATTTTTAAGTAAGTAACTGAGAAAATCTGGAACAGTGATTAAACTTAATATTAGTTTGATTACTTTTAGTACAATAATGTAAAATATAAATAAACAAAATCTTCAGTGAATTATAATATTTATGAATATATCGGACTGAAACAACATACACACAAGCAGTATATATAAGTATAGCATTTTTATAAATCCCATTTTGATTATTTTTTAAATTATTTTTACTTTACATGGTTAACATTTGAAACTTTTACAAATATGTAGAATAGCATTAGAAATTTAAGAATGCTTAAACAAAAATAAATTATATCACAGTCATTGTGGCAAATAATGTTTATGGCAATAAATCTGTAATGAGTATATTGACATCGATTTCAACATAAGCAGCATTTGCTCTGTTATTAACGTGTCATGTAATTTTTAAAGTCTGAAAAGGAAGCTAGTTATTAAATTTTTAAGAGTCAGTATATTAAAATTTTTAACGCTTATATTTTCAATTATAATGATTATTTTTTCTTCGTTTTAAGCAGCAAATTATAAGAAATTCTTTGACAAAGTAGCCCACTTTTTCATAAGATTGTAAATTATGCTTAAAATGTTTAAATATCAAGTAAATTAATTATATAGCAGGATTTATAAAAAAAATCATGTTAGTTCAATAAAGTGTGCTTTGCTGAGTTAAAAAATTGCAGAATAATTTTAAAACATAAAGTTTATAATTTTTCAAATAAATATAATGAAATACATCTAATTCACTTTAACTATAGAATTAATAGATACCATACAAAAAACGAGAAAAAAAGCATTATACATTAATTGGTAAAAGGGATTTCAAGTATAAACAATAAAGAAACAACAGCTCATTTTCATCTTGCAATTTATGTAGTTTCCTTTAAGTCAGCCAATTTAAGTATTCTCCTGCTTCAGGAGTATAAGACTTTTTTTTAGCCAATTTGTCCCGTATAAAATGTCGTACATGATTTACTGTGTGTTGTTTATGGAACTCACACACACAACATTACTCTAATGTTGCTTGCGAGGAAACTTTTTAAAACGATAATGCTTTCGAAGACATAATATGAAAATAATCAAAGGAAACCAATTAGATTTTAAATTGAGAAACTGCCATTTGATTCACAGAACCTTTAATTTTGCTAAAACACCAATTTGTCATCTAGAAAACTTATAATAATTTAGAGTTAGATATGACACTTTTAGTACATTTCCTCTTACCATTACAGCAGAAACTTTGTCAATTCCTATTCAGAGTTCCTTATTGATAAAAATGTTGATCGATGGATAACGGCGTTGGTGTAATGAGAAACGTACTAAGCAAATACTATCTGAAAAATTTAGCCGCATGCAAAAATTTTTGTGATCTTAAAAGGGTGTTTTATACTCGGCGCTTTTATATCAAATGAACACATCCTGGCAGACGAGGTATTTCAACCACTTTTCATATATCATCAGAGAAAATCTCTCAAGATTTTATGTTTCAATATTGATCATCTATCAAGCACTCAAAGTCAAAAGGCTGAAAAAAAAGTCAAATTCAAAACTTTTCTTAAAAATTCGCATCTGAGTTGCATTTAATGTACAGAATAACTATTTCATCTAGAGAATCAAAAAAATAGAAAATGTGTTTATTTATAAGATTATGTTATCAATAATCATAGAAAAGTTAAAGTTAGAAATATAGCCACAGTTATATTTAATTTCAATTTATATTTATACAGTTTTAAATATATTTTGAAAAATGTTGTGATTATTAACTACTAGGATCAGTTAAAACTTACCAGTTAATATTTTTGACAAAATATATTATCACAAAAAAGACAATATCACCGAAAACAAAAAAATTATCTTGCTTCCAAATATTAATACTTTTACTTTTTTGGGAAGATTTATTTCTAGAATCTTTCCACAATATTTGAAAGTCTATATTGTCTAGAAAAACTGACAAACTGGTTATTCAATATTTTTGATATGTTATTCAAATAAGAAATAACATTTATAAAACCATGCAAAAACTGTTACAAGAGATTTTCTTAGCATTTTATATAAGGATAATTAAAATAATATTTAAAGTAGAGAGTAATTCTAAGATCACACACACATGCACAAAACATGGTTTAAATTATTTTAATGTATATTGCATTTCAAAATAAAAAGCGTAAATATCTCTTATTTTTATATTACAAGAAAAAAATTTATCAGATATACATAATATGGTAGTCTCACTTCAAAACCTTCTTAAAAATGAGAATAATAAAGACAATTTAATAGTCTAATTTGATCAAGAAAGAGCATATATTTTTGTTGCGTTAAAAGTTTTCAACAGATACAAGATATAATTTTTCAAAATAATACTAGAAAATAAGAATTATTTTTGTTCATATTTAAAAATATTTATCATAAAATAAATGTATCGGTTAATTTTAATAATTTAATTGATTAGAGACAATGAGATATAAAAATCTTATATAAATATATATATATATATATATATATATGTGTGTGTGTGTGTGTGTGTGTAATCATTTTTAAATTAAGAACAACAATATAAATGATTTTCCTGCAAAATATTTATACTTTAAATATTAAATCATGACACATTCTTTGAAATATTTTCTGATATTATCGATATATTTCCAAATATTTTACTTTTATGGTTAAAATATGTTCTAATTTTCTCCAGGAAAAAAATTAGAAGACTTTACACTTTTATTTATCTGGGATTTACAGTTCAAGAAATAAAAATTTTTTAGAAAAATAAAGAAACAAAAAGTTAACTATTCTAAGTACTGTTTGTCTTCCTGGATATATTTTGATGAACGACAGTTCTATTGTCTCAAAAACTATAAAATCGGAAATGCTTCAGTGAGAGGAAGCAATAAGTTATTGAAAATACCTTTCATGCTTTTTCATTCTTTTGAAGGAAATGGTAGTTTTTTATACATGAAAAATAAGTAAGGGTAATTAAAAATATATATATAGAGATATATATATATAGATATATATATATATGTGAGAGTGTATATATATATAGATATATATATGTGTGTGTGTGTGCTACATTGGAGTTATACATGGAATGTATTAGATAAAATTTGGATTGCTGTGGATTTTTTTGAGACAATAAAATGTAGGAATTGTTGTTTTAAATAAAACATAAATTGTATATTTCGATTATCTCTTTATTCATTTCTAAAAGCTTTTAATGAGGAATTTTGAAATTCATTCACAATGGGATTAAAATTAGAAGATAAAATCAGAATGTAAAAATTGTAACATGTAAAAACAATCACTTTCAGAAAATATTATTCCTGTTTATTGTAAAGTCAATTATGAAGACATATTTTAAGTTTATATCGAATAAAACAAGCTATGCAGGTTTTATTCTTTTTAGTATGAAATTAGAATTTAAGGATTTAAATATGCAATAGTATATTAAAAAAAATATCGATATCTTTAAATTTTAAAGTTGTTTTATTTATAAGGCTCAGGTTTAATAAAATGAAAAATTATTTCTATAAAATAAGTATCTGTTTGCACTATCAAAGTACAACAAAAGGGTTCCACGAGCTATGTTTGGACAATGTTAATAAAAGTAGACATTTACAAATTTATTTTAAAGCTTTAAACTAGTATAAAAACAATTTTATTGTATTAACGTAGTTAGTTATATTTTATCGAAAAAGAAGTAAAGTTTTTATTGTTAAAAACTGTATGTCTAGGAATAGAGTATTTAAGACTGTATATCTAGGACGCATATTAAGTTATAATACGAGTATAAATTTAATATTTTAAGCATACATTTTAATTATATAAGGAAACCTTAAATTATTTCTTATTTTGAAGAAATTTCTGTTTTGATACAGGAAATATTAATGAAGAATGTTATTGTTGTTTCGGATTTCATCTGAAGTAGCATTGCTGCACCTTATCCACAAGCCCTTCAACCTCAAAAAATAAAAATAAAAAATCGCAAAATAAAAAAATTGCAAGTAATTTCTGCTTAGTAAATCCTAGACACATAAGAAAATGTTAGGGGCTTGTCTAGTACACACCGTTAATAAGATGCAGGATAGAGTATACGTTTGGCATCACATTCAAGGCTATAAAGTAGGTCATTACCAAACCTATCGTATGTAATCTAGTTTTATAGAATTCCTGAAAGCAATGTAACCAGTAGGACCAACACCAAATTAATGAAGAGTTATTTATATTTGAAAAATAACTCTTGAGGCATTTAATTTAAAAAAAATATTGAAATTCATCTTAAAAAGTTAAGGTTAAGTTTTAAAAGAATGGTGAATTTGGAAAATTATGTTTCACAAATATCAGCAGAAAAATTATTGTAAATCATAGTAATCATTACTATTATAAAGCCATGCTGGTAGGAATTTTTTCTATTTTTTCAGTAGTGCAAGGAATGGAAATGATTACACTTTGTTTATTGAGGTACCTAATGTGTAATCCATCTCGAAACCCGAAAGGGGGTACATAGCAGAATATCCCCCGATTTATATTCTCTTCCCCTGCAATATCATTTCACTTGGAGGACATTGTGACTTCGATTTATATTACTTGCTCCAAATACCATTAGCGAACAGGACAATTCGCTCAGGTTTCGAACTCACTACCTACTGATAATGAGAACGAACGCCCACACTAACCAGATTATTATGACAACTAATAAATAGGAGGTCAAAGCATGACCCCATAAAATATTATAAAATTCAATTAACTGAAGAGATGTTTAATCAGTTCTATTTAAATAAATCTACTTTTCAAATGATCAATCAACCTCAAAAGAATTTTATTTAATATTGAAGTTTCTATTTAATATTTAATTCTTTACCTTGAGAATTGTCAAGATTTAAAGTATTTTATTTTCTGGTTTTATTCCTTTTTATGGAAAAGTATTAATTTATTAGTATTTAAAAACAAAGAAAAATATTTGATAAGAGATTTAATACAAGGAAGAAAAAGCTCGAATTCTATATCATAATTTTATGAAATACTCTTGTATCCATTAATTAATGATAGTGCAAGTTTAGGCAAAGAAAGAGACAGAAGAAAAACAAATGTGACTTATTTGTATAGTATATTTATTGAACTAAAGGTAAAGGACAAAAAAGATTCTATATGTTTGTTATAATTGATGAAAATTCCGATTTTTAATTCCTGTAGCAAATTTAAAAAAGAACCTATCTACAAAAACCGTTATAGCATGCTTGGTATGATAGTTAATACATAGTACGCCACCCAGACGGTGCAATACTTAGGCATGCCGTAAAATACCTAGGCATGCTGAGTATCAAATTACCGATCTGATCTAGGAGAATATTATACCACTCCTCAAGGAATGCTCTCCGAATTTCCGGTAGACATGTGGGTGAGGGTTGACTGGCTGGAATTCGTCGTCAAGCATATCCCACACACAATCTCTATTAGATTCAAGTCTGATGTCCAGTCCATACGGGTGATATCTTCCAATTGAAGACATTCGTCAACAATTTTTGCATGGTGAGGACGGGGATTGTCATCCATAAACAGAAATTCGTCACCTATGGTGCCCTGAAACAAACGAAATGACATTCCGATAGATGTGGCCTGTCATGGTTACATTCTGGACATCCAGGTTAGTTTTGGTAACCTATCTACAAAAGCCTATCACTATAACTATGTGGTTATTGCAGAATAATTCCTCATCAAACGATTAATCCTACAACATCATAACGGTGTCGTTCAATGGTGTTCTCTTGGTGGTAACGGGTGCCTGGCACTTTCCATATGAAAGTCCGGCGAGAATCAGACTGAAAGCTAAACCTGGATTCGTTGGCAAACATCAAACAAGACCAATGTTGCGGTGTTCACAATGCATACTCTCTATTCTAGGCTAACCGTGGGCGACAGTGAGTTCTGGTAAGTGGAACACATGTCACAGGCCTACGAGAATATAGACCAATGTGCCCTAAGCGTCTATACACTATCTGCCATGAATCTGTCTTACATGTCCCTAAAGAATGCTGTGTTCCGTCTGTTTCTTTTCGCAGTAACTGTTAAATATCGGTCCTTATTCGGCATTTTAACTTGGGGGCGAACCTGTGCTGTAACGTCTTCTCACATTACCATAATCTTAGAACCATTGCCAAAAACTAGAGCTGACACTTTAGGCGATCCCAAATTCTTCGGATACTTCCAACTAGGTACGTCCACATTCCAGACGGTCAATAATTCTACCCCGAAAACATCATCCAAATGCTTCTTTTACTCCATAACTATGTGGTTATTGCACTGAAAGGCTTCTAAAGCACATGTGAACAATTTTACTTCTTTGCAACTATTCCTAATAGACCCTTCTCTTACACTCTCGTCATTGTGTCGTAAAATCCGCACCATCTGGTGGTTTCTTGTAATTTGCATATTTACTCTTCATGATGCATGTGATAATTCCTCATGTGAAATTTTTATTTTAAAGTTCAATTTCTATATGATTCTGAATCTTCCTTAGTCTAAGGACCTGACGCTATTGACCAATACAGCTTGAATTTAATAATTGTGTTATGTTATGATGATAACTTGTAAATACAATTACTGAAGTGCATCATATTGATCAATGTTTATAACTTTTATATTTTATAACTAAGCAATATTTTGTTCGCTTCCTGAGAAATTTAATAATTAAGCAATTAGTTTTATTTATTGTTTGGTTAAAACCATAAATTTAGTTTCATAACAATCACTTTTATTTCAAATGAAATTTATTAAATTTAAATTTTAAACCTTGTTTAACTTGCTTGTTAAGACATTTTCTTAAGGAGTATATTTGTAAGGAAATAAAAAATAAAAAAATATCTTGTACACACATTTTCAAAGAATTACAATGAATTTATTTAAAATATTTACTTTTTTGATAATCTAAAGTTATTGTTTTTAACCTGAGAAACTGCATTTACCAGGAATATAGATATCAATAAGTTTTTAGAACAATTAAGTTAGTGAACTCGTCATGACATGGAATATTAAAATTAATATTTAAAAATAATTATAACTTATCATGAAAAACTAATTAAACAAATTCAATAAAAGTATGAAAATATGCTAAACACTAAAATTTAATAATATTAAAAAATATATAAAACTTTTAAAAAGTAGTGAGGGATGAAAAATCAAAAATGTTAAAAAAAATTCCTAAACAAGATTAAAGAAACTGTTTTTCATAAATCCAATCAAACGCATATGAATTAATTCAAAACATTTTTTTACAGATATTGATAAAACATCAAAATTCCTAATCACCATGTAAGTTATGATTTTTTCAGTCCAGTACAATCTCAAAGTAGTTGCTGGAAGAAAGACTCCAAAGTCAACTTGACAGCCAAAATAAAGAAGAGAGGGGCAACTATAAAGATGTTCCTCAGTCTTTTGCATCGTATCACAGAGAGGGCAGAAAGGATATTCACCAATTTTGAACAGATGGGACTGCAGATAATCATGTTCCCGGATAATTCCAAAACAGGCCACTCCTTCCAGGGGAACAGAAAGTTTCGCATATCAATGTCTGTAAAGTAAGCAGTCCTATGATTTATCATCAGCCAACACTGTAAAATCATAAATTCTTTTTTGTTGAATTTTTTCACTGAGAAAACTTTTAATATTTCGAAGAGATATCAAGATGGATGGAGGATTGAAGCCTCTTTGGCCATCTTGTCAGCCTATTCTTTAACCTGTATTCCCCAATGGGGGCGAATCTACTGAAGAACTGCTTTTTGCCATTTCTGAGGAATAAGTCAATAATTTGCTTGATTTAAATTCAAGTTTTGATGAATAAGGATTGTAATCAGAATTGGTTTGACTGCACACTGAGAATTTAAAAGGATTACAATATTTGTTCAGGGATAGTAGCAATAGATTTAATAGCCTTAAATATTGCAGAAGTTTCACCATCGAAATTCACCGATTAGGCACTCGAAAGTGTCCCAAGATTGAATAAATCAAATTATTAGTCACCAACACCAGCTACATTAGATGAAGTCGTCGCAAATCTATCAATGTTTGCATGAAGCCAGTTTTAGCCAGGATATATCTTATTGATATCCACAGCAAAAATCCACAATTCAGCGTGAAGAGAATTTTACTCATATATAGCCAAATCAAATCCTGTTTAGTAGTAGCAAAACTCATATTATCCTTGTAGGTAGGTGATTTAAGGACAGGAAGTCTGAGATTAAACGCAAAAATTATTTGCAAATATCTGGAACTTAAGTAAAAAAGAATGTTGAGTTTTTAGTCTCCTTTGGGAATGGACATAGTCAGACTAGAAATGGGGTGTGGTATAGCAGCTATCCAAGTGAAGAACCTAGGGTTACACATAATCTGTTACCCTTCACCATTATTTTGTAAGTCACAATCTAATTGAAGCACCTGGTGGTGCTGTTACGACGTAAAATTCTTTTTGTGATCATTTTAAATCCAAAACAGAGGCATGATCATAGAGTTAAAAGATGGCCGAAAATAATAAAACTTGTTAGAAATATGTAAACTCGACACATTTACTTGGGAGACTCTTCTTACTCTTCTAGACGAGAATGTTATGGTTACTATTTCAGTTTGTAACAAAATGATTTTAATGTAAAAATATACAAAAAATTTTATATTATGTTAAACAAAAAGTATTGCTAGAAAAAGGGCATTTTACATGAATCAAAAAATAAATTACAAGAAGAGAGAGTCTCAGTTTTGTTGTTGTTGTTGCTAACACTAGATGTTCCAATTCCAATATTAGATCAACTTCACAAGTAAATAAACAGCCAAAAATCCTGGAGCATAAGGGGCTTTGAAAAAGCCTCTTCCATGTCAAAATTCAAGCAGCTCAAGATATGCTAAGGCAATGCCTGTTCAGCTTTACATTTTGTGTTCAGATTAAAAGTCTTTTGACCCTGCATATATTTGAGGAAGTAACATAAGCGAAAATTGAAAGATACAAGCATAGATATAAAATTGGGAAGAGTACAAGAATAGATATAAAATTGAAAAGTGCAAGAATAGATATTACACTAATGTTTAGCAATACATTCAGCGCAAAAGCAGCTAAAATCGAATTACCAAAATATAATTAAAAATATATTTTTATATTTTGGTTTGGCTTTTACTTCTTTTATTCTGGTTTGAACTTTTTGGTGGGGCTTTGGAGTGTACTGGCATCTTTAAGACTAAGTCTTGTGCCAGTGCAGAAAAGCCATACTGTGTACTACTATGGCAACACCCCTCCAACACCTAACATGACGATGGCTATGTAGGTACTTTGCTCCATTTTCGTTCCATTTTCCTTTATTCTATTTTCTTAGAAATTTTAAACTATAAATTGAATATTTTTCAGTTTGTTTACTATATTTCGTATTTTCAATGTATTATTCGCCATTTCGAATTTGATTATTTTTCTCAATTTGGTTTTTGACTAATTTTATAAATATATTATTATTTTCCATTTGGTATTTTCAATATATTATTTTCCATTCAGAATTTGATTATTATTCTCCATCTAATATTTGATTATTAATTATATATAAAAATGTACTATTAATTACACACAAATATATATATATATATATATAATATATATATATATATAATATATTATATATATATATATATATATATATATATATATATATAATATATATATATAAATATATAATATTTATATATATATATATATATATATATATAATATATATATATATATATATATATATATATATATATATATATATATATATATATATATATATATATATATATATATATATATATATATATATATATATATATATATATATATATATATATATATATATATATATATATATATATATATATATATATATATATATATATATATATATATATATGATTTAAGAAACAAGGACAAAATTTAAAGTTTATGTTGGATCTGAAGTTAATACAAAATAAAAGCGTATTTTTATTTCAACCAACACATAGCTGATAACTAAGAAAAAATTATCAATTATGAGCTTGTTATATTTCTACTTTTTTAACTAAAATGAAGAGTGAGAAGTAATTTCAATTCCAATATCATAAGTTGCAACACAATTAAAAATCTATGCTTTTCTTTTTATTTTACGTAATACGATTCCGTGTGCATCAAATGTAAAGCAGTTCTATTAGATTTTCCTGAAATTTAAATAATACTGATTAACAAATACAACAGTCATATTATATCTTAAAAATTATACAAATTTAGTTTATGTTTTTAATTTTATTTATGTATTGTTATTAGATATTCTAAAATGCTTAAGTCTGTAATATTTTTCAAGAAGTTAGGAAATATTTCTAGGACTCACACTATGGTGATTAAGTAAACAAGCAGTTGAATGATCTGTTTGAAAGTTTTAGGGTTCAATTTTACTGGCCTGAGACACTTTTCCTGGTTAGGATTTGTATCTCTTTGAAAAGAGAGCAAGTCCCTTTGAAAAAAGTGCCGATAGAATCAAGCCTTATTTGTTCTAAATCGGATGTATATGGCATAATAAACTGATCGTGAGTAATAAAGAAGCCATGATATTGATTTGCATATCTATTATAAATATTTAATAAATGTTTCTTTATCAAAAGCACAGTTTAATTTACTTCCAAAATACTGAAATTAAACTTGAAGTCATATAATAATTTTGTGTTACACTTTTTGGCTATAAGAAGTAAGCTTTTGCTTAGTTACGGAATGAAATGAGTGAACATTGTCTTTTATATATTAAAAGTTTTTATCAAAATATATTTCCTAAATTTGTTTGCAAACAATTACTGATTTTTATTAAAAGACTTTCATAGAGAATGAGATAAATATTTATTATTTCGATTTATACTCAAAAATATCTAACATTAATATATAATTTTATAAAAACTCTGTTAAAATGGAATTTTATAAATGTGAAATTATTGTTTAAATAGAGTTTTGGAACCTAATTATATTAACATTTAATTAAATAATTTAGGATGCAGATAATCAGTCAGGTAAAAAGGTAATTTTTAATGAAGATTTGTGTCAGTAAATTAATAACTATTGTCGGGTTTAAAATATAAATGAAGACTGACACATTTTCTTATTGTTTTCTGAAAAGTGAATATGTCGTTACTTAAGAATTTTAAGAAGTTAGCTAGTTATCTTGTCAAAATAAAATTAGATTTATAAGAAGCATACAAATTTAATAATAAATCTAAATAAATCATCGAGTTTATTTATTAATTAATAAGCTTGATGATTTATTCCAATATGCCAAGCAGTGAAACTCTAGATACTAATAAATCTTCATTTCTCGGATATATTTATTTGGGTTTATATATTTTATTCTTACTATAAAGTAGTTAAAGTAAATATTTTATGAAAGACCTAGAAAATGTAACAAAAATATTTCATTTTTAAACTATAAGTTTCAGTATTTGAATTTTTAATTTATTTGCAAAATTTTGTTTGGTCTCATTAAAAATATTTTTATTAAAAAATGTCAAAGAATAAATTTTATTATAAAATAATAATAATGCAACGATTGTATCTCGCAGAAAGTGTTTATCAAACATATTGGTTTGTATTAGTCAAGATAAAAACTGATTTTTTTTAAGTGTGAATTTACAGAAAATTGAGTAATGCGGTTTTTAAATATTCATTTTCAATTATTTTTGTAATAGAAATTTCATATACTTAAAAATCGATTACAAATTTTTTTAAAGTTTAAGCGTATCTAGACGTCATTGTTGATGACTGTACATGTGAATTCACTAAACTCTACGTTGGTGTGATATTCTCACATAAATATTATTTTATCGCCATACATAGATATAATAAATTTAGTGAGAAGAAAATAAGTTATTAAATAATTACCTATATTTATATCTTATCAAGATTTTAGAAAAAGCTGGTTATTTCTTTTTTCTTTATTAATTGTATGAACGTTTGTATTAAAGCAAAATATGCACTTTTAAGCTCTATCTTTAAGATGAATATCATTACATTTCAGTTACTTTACTTTACTGACGTAAAATAATTTATCCTTTGCCTGTAAAGTTCAATTTCATGTTCATTTTCAAACCTTTTCAATTAAGCCTAGTAAACAAATTTTGAGTTTTGATTAACAGATTATGAAATAAAAAGAAACAAAATTTTGTTATTTATCGTTAACTGTTAACCAAGGTAAGATATTTTGTCATAAGTATCACACCAGTTAAATATTAGTAAAAGAAATTGTTCCCACAAATTCTACAACACTGAAAATATAGAAAAGAAATTAATAACTGCAATAGATAAAAAACAGAGATAACTTGGAATAATCACAGAAAGAATTTAAGTATTTGAATATTCGTATGTTTGATGCATTACTGAGAAAAATAAATATTCCATTGAAGGGCTACAAAATATTCCTAATTATACGCTGTAATTACATTTATTTTTTTTATCAGAACTATAGTGAAAAATATATGACGAAGAATACGTGTATGCATATAGATATATGTACATTCATTCCATAAGTTCCTAATTAAATCACAAAAAATGAAAAGCGGAAAAATTATTTCTCTCAGAAGTAACTAATTTGTCAAAAGTCTAAGAGATTGTTTATTACCTTGTAGAAAATGACGTATCAAAACTTAAAAATATTTATATACAATAGTTTTCATGTGGTAGATGAACTTATTACATTTTATTATTTCTGTCGCTCATAATAGTATGTTTTTTACATAATGCATCTAAAATCAATATTGCACAAGATTGATATAAATAATTTAATTTGTATTACATATAAACTTAATGTAAATACATAATTCAAGTCATATAAAAAGTGACAAATCTTATAACACTTTAGATCATGATAAATAATTGTAAGTGGTATTTCATTTGAATCAAAATTAGTTCTCGCAGCTCTAATGTTATAAGAAATTTAAAAAATTTGTCTTCATGCAATGAAATATAAAAAATACGCTTACAAATTCTTGGAAAGAAATCACAAAAATATCAGCTAATAAGACAAGCACATGTATAGCTTTCCATCGTGAAATGAAATAAAAAAAAATGTTTCAAATTATTAAAAAATTTATGCATTCGTAAAATATATGAAATATTAAATTATTATAAAAAACAGTAAAATCACATTGCAAGATGCCATTTACTAATTATTCAATAGCTGAAAACGGTTGCAAATATTTTTTTAAATTTATCAGAAAAAAGATACTTAATTAATAGCATCTCTTTAGCTCTCTTTAAAATACGTTCACAGAATAACAAAGTTAACATATTTTTCAATGTATACAAATTTTCTTGATTTCTGATTTAAAGAATAACAGGATTTTGAGTCACTGTAATTTCCGGAGAAAAAATATTTTGATTTCAATGTGTAAGAGTTAAAAAAAATTAAATACTTTAAGAAATCGTAGTTTTCTTTTGACTAGAAAAAAAAAGGATATTTTACCTTTTAAAACAATGATAACTTAAAATGCCAAATAGCTTTATAAGTAGAAACTATTTTGTTTGAATTAAGCAAATGATAAATATCTTTAGAAAATATCAAAGCAACTTCTATTTTTATCAAATATAAATATCAGAAAACAAATAAATTCTATGATTTGATGATTTTGAATTTCTTTTGAATGAATAAGAACTATCAGATACATACATATATAATAATAATATAAAAGATAAATAATTAACAATTATTTTTCATGTCAAATTCAAATAGGTTACTTACCTATCAAGGCTCATAGCCAAAATGGTGAAAACGGATGTTGATACCGTCAAGCTCGCCAGAAAATTACTGATGACACAAAAAGTACTACCAAACGGCCAATGACTGTTCAGCATGAAGATAAAATTGAAAGTTGCATTTCCACTGGCAAGAAGAAAATCAGCTATTGCCAAATTAAGCAAGAAAAAGTTGGTGACAGTTCTCATTCGGCGATGAGCAATGATAATCCACATGACAATCAAATTACCAATGATCGCTACCGCTATCATCAGAGCAAAAACCAAAGTCCAGAAAAACTGCTGGTACCACGGCAATATGTAAGGTTGATTGAATATGTTACTGGGAATAGTATTATTGAAGCATTTGGTGTATATCTCAGAATAGTTTAACTGCGGGTTGTCCGTGGTTTCATCACTCGGGCTGGATGTAGAGAGATTGTCATTGAAAATTGCATTGTAAATTTCTCTGCATTCAGAAATATTGGAATACAGAATTTCTTCTGTAGAGGAATCAATATATGCTTCTAAGAGATCAATTTCCTTAGGTTGATTATTCCCCATGTTGTTATAACAGCACAATAAGTGAATTTCTTTAGATATTAAATATTTTTGAAACCCGTTTGAATTTTGAAACTAATTTCATCTGCAATATTTTACACTTGAAGATTTTTAAAATTCAGTGATTACATTCATTTAAACTTTTTCCTATGCTATATGAAATATTTAATTCAAATGTTAAAGTGATCTCAAAGAATCTTTTAAATGGAAATTACATTCGATTGGAATGAAATGAATTATATGTTCATTGAAAATTCACTGTTGATATTAGAGAACTCAGTCGTTCTAGATGATCAATTTTTCTTGTTTTGATGAAAAGATAGCTTCATAAAAGCTTTGTTTTATGTATCATTTTTAGTTATGTTTTACACAATAAACATTTATTTTTAGTAATTTTTTCCCACTGAATTTTGATTTCTGTAAATGAAAAGTTTCATAAAATTGTTAGTTGGAGTTTCATTTCAAAGTTTCCAAATTATTTGAATTTCCCCATTACCTTTAAAGAAAAAATCTTCATGTTTGAAGAAGGTAATTTTAAATAATTTTAAACAATATACTTAAAGATATCAACTAGTGTAGAAAAATATTATTCCCTTCTCAAAATGATTGTGAATCAAAAGCACAATAAAGGAAATAATTTCTCATATAATCCTTAAAAACAGACAAATGAACCGTTAAATGTAAGGAAACACAAACAAAGTTACTCTTCTTTCGAAATGGCGGACACTAAAACAAACAAATAAAGTAGATAGATTTTACCAGAGATTCATCGTGTCAAGTAGCGATGACGGAGCAGTGATATTCCGTCCGGTCAAGTCAACTTGCGGTCCGAAAGTGGGAAGTTAACGCTGTTGATTTCCTCTCAGCTCTTCCCTCTATCGATCTCCCTCCCTCCTTCCACCTCAGAAGTGAGATTTATGACTTTGGGCTCCTGAACGCTGTCTAAGCGCATCTAAAAAGTTGTGTTTTTGGTTTGTCACATTCTTTTTCTTCTTACGACTTCCTCCTAAAGTTTCTCATATTTCTAGTTTTTTTTCTCTGTAAAAAGCAATTAAAATAATATTACTTTGCGTAATTTGATACTGATGTGTTATCTCTCAAGTGATCTTTCTAAATTATCGGTGTAATAGGAAAGCTAACTACAATTCTTAATATTTAATTTAGACAATAGGTTATAAAATTTCATATTGTAAAGCATTTACATAGAAAATTATGGTTCATTTTATTTCTTTTTAAATTTAGCGCAAAATTATACTGATTTGATCAGAAAATTACCCATACGTGAACATTTTATGAAATGAAAACATATTTAATGTAGAAATTTCAACATTATATATCTCTAAAATTCTTCTGAATATTATGCAACGAATAAAGTAAAAATATGATCAAATAATATCGCGATTATTTTTTAATAAAATGAATCCTTCAACTGAATAAAATTATCATTAACTATACAACACTTATGAATTTTTACCCGAATAAACCAAATTAATGTTAAGATATACTTTATCTATTAAATATATCCATATTTTTAAATCTCTGTTTCTGCCTTTTACTCAATATTATATATAATAAATTAAAATAATAGAATAACCATTTGAAATCATTTAAAAATATTTGGCATTTTGGCCTTATTTTATAAATTGATGTGCACGTTAAATTGAATTTAAGATTTTATTTGTTAACTTGGATAGCTTGTAAAGTTACAATATTTTTATTGATTAATGTTTTATTTTTAATGATTAATGCACGTACACACAATGACACACACATAAGTAGTAATTAAAACTCTTGTGTGTACATATTTATAATATATTTATATTCTATTTATAATATACAATAAGTATTTAGAACAGTGGAATTTCAATTCATGTTTCTTTCCATTTCAAATACTGAATGACAATTAATATAAAACAAATAAATAATTAAAAAATTTAGGAGGCTCTTTTTTAATTTTTTTGTTAAATTTGAAACGTGATATTAATTGCACGTAACAAATAGTGTACGGCTAGCAGTTCTTCCCAAGGTACCTGAAACTTGGTTCCTCAACCCTCGTCTGTAGCATTACATGGTGAAATGAGTATAGTTGAATATAATTGGCATATCATTGCTTAGAATTTATATGGTGGATGGGTCTAAGTTAAGAGATTAGCTATGTGACATCAGGTTAATATTTTAGGTTTAAAATTAAATCATTATAATTACTTAATTTAGTTTAATTTATAATATAATTTTTAATAGGGTTTTAAGAATAATTATGTATAGTTTGTGATATTTTAGTTTAAGAGATAGAAGTTAGTTTAAATACACGTAACAATTATAAAAACGTAACATGTGATAACGTGTGTTAATGCTAATAAATACAATGTGTTATTGGAATACTACAATGACAATGTGTAAGAGACCCACACTTAGAGTTTAACAGGTCATACTACCTCATCATCAGTTCACTTTGATGAAAAAAGCTGTCACATATAGTAAAGTGTAAAATCTTTCAAAAATCTAATGTAATCTAGTAATATCTAATAAAAATATAGTAATAGTGAAATGCACTTGTAAAAGAAACTAACTTTGGTATATAATGCATGTAAATTTAACATAATATTTCAATTTACGAAATCTAAATAAATGAATAAGTTAATAAAAGTTCAATAATTTCCATAAAATACTGAATTAGCCCTAAGAACGACTCGTCTTTCATTTAAGTTTTGTTTCTATTATCACTTACTTAAAAGTACGGAGGTTATCCATTAAAAATATGTAACTAAATTATGAATGAAAATGCTTTAATATTCATAGAAAAGGAAAATAATTCAAATTTCTTCACATATATCTGTTTTCTAAAATTTGAGTTTTTATTATAAAATTTAAATAATTTTGCTATATACATAAAATTTGAATTTATAATCATTGAATTTACAAATCTTTCATAAAATTATGAAATACGAGGTACAAATTATCATAAACATTTGCTAAAATATTACATGCTATTGAATGAATACTAAGAGTTAATACTAGTAATAAAATTCATTTTTACACATCGTTAATTCTACAAACTTCCTTTTTCACAGTTTTAATCAGTGTATTTTCTTGTCCCTGTTAATTAACATAGTGTTTCTTTTAACTAAGAAGTGGCACATATATGCTTAAATTTTTTTCACTGATATTTATGTAAATATAGATATAAACATATTATAACATTACATAAAAGTTAAAATAATAAATTTATTTCTTAAAATTAAATATGAAAATTTAAAACAATTTTAACTAGCCTGAGAATCTATTCTTATTATTAAATGATTATAATTGTGACTATAATAATTGAAGCATTTTAAATAATGACAATTTATTCATAATAAATCTCAAATCAAAAAATATTAATTTAATTTTTTAAATAAAAATAGACACATAAACATAGTTATTAATATTGAGAGAGGTGTTTACATACATTGTTCACTGTAATCAACTTCCGTACATCATAAATCATGAAAGATTTGTCCAAACTGTTAACATAAGTCTTATGCAAATTGACTTATTTTAATCAAGATATTTTAGTTAATTAAGTATCTGTAGGCAAATGAATCGCATAATTAAATATTGAAATACATATGTATTAGCAGCATAAAGAACGTTTACAGATATATATATTGAACAATGAAGTCTCACTTTAAAATATTTTATATTTTCTTAATATATTTTATATACATCAGAAGATATTTTTTCTACATTAAGATTGACATTATTCTGTATACTATTGTATAAAATTAATTATTCTTTTATTAATTTCCCTTTCGCAAATTTTACTTAAGATTTCAGCAATTCAAATTGAAGTTTTAATTTTGAAAAGTGCATTTAATATGAATATGTTTAAATTATGTTATATGTGTAGATGGACAAACTTCTGCATATGAGACAAGTATAGAACTGTAATAATTTTTAAATTTATGTGAACAGAGTCTTTAATTTAGAAACAATTTTAGCATAAATTAAGAAATAAAGTTCAGAACATAGACATCTTTGCTCAACTTATGAAAATGCATTTAAAATAATAAATTTTTATACCAAAATAGTTTATTTTATGTTTGCAATTTTCGGAAAGATGCAGCATATACTCTTTTAAAAGAAAATTTCTAAATTATGAAGTATATTACACAACACTGTGTTAAAAACTGTATATACATCTAGTACAGCAAATTACTTTCATTGAGTGTTGTGTGCTCAGATGCCTTAGTAGATGCATAGAAATAAAAAAATGATTGGCACAGATGTCTCGTAAAATAAAAAATTATCCTCTTTATGTGAGATGGCATAAGCTATATCGATGATATGATATAATATGAATTACATGAGCAAAAAAGTAAAAATTTCTATTATCATGAATACTTTTTATATTAAGACTTTGTAAAATATATAAGGAAAACAGCACTAATTAATTCAGACATTTCGAATAACAATTAACAAAAATGTAAAAGCAAGTAAAAATGTTTCAAATAACATCCTATGGTAGATATGCTTTATATTAAATTTGGTATTTAATTTATAAAAACAAAAGGGAAGAAATAAAGTTTATTGAAAAATATTTGAGTCGAATCCAAAAATCAAGAACGATATTAATTAATTAAGAAATTCTGCATGCAAATTTTCTTGGATTTAATGTAATTAATATTTAGTGTGTTATATAAAATGTTATATAAAATGTTATATAAAATGTTATATAATTAGAAGTGTTATATAAAATGTAATAAATCCATGCTACACTTATCATTTATTGCATTCTTTATTGAACACTTCTCGTGTTCACAGTTAATAATTTAAAATAAATTTTAGCCCTATATTCTGAGTGAAATTTGCTCTGACTATCCAATTTAAACGCTAATGCCTATTACAAATTTGTAATTTCAAAATGCTACAGTTAATTAAGTTGTTTTGAAAATTATATTAGACTTTTCTTTCTGTTTATATTTAATATTACTTTATTGTCTCATTAATAATCCAATTTTAATGAGTCCCAAATTATTTCAAGAGAATGTAATCATACTTTAAGTTAATTTGGAAATTATAAAGATTTTAAAGAAGAGTTAACTATGAACAAGTTACTGAAGTAAAGAAATATTTCTCAGTGTTAAATTTTTGAAACAAATCTACAAGGAATTATTATATGGGAACCCACCACCATATTTGAAGACATTTTATAGTGCACTGTGTGTTTGTGTGTATGTGTGTGTGTGTGTGTGTGTGTGAACAGTATCAATATCTATAAAGTAAGAGTTTTGAGGTCTTATTTATTTATTTTTTTAATTCTCACATGACCATAGTGTTTTTCCAGGCAGGTAGTGATTTGTCTGCAAATAAAATACTCTATTTTTCCTTTTCCCATCTCATCCATTCCTTATGTCATGGCAAATATAAAAAATTTGCCATTTGGAATTAAATTGTACTAAAAAAGTGCAACTTTATAAATAACCTATGGTGGTCTTATTATCATTGAAAAAGTTACGCGGTTACCAATTTTGAACCATTAAAGAAAAACTGAGCCACAATGCATATTTGTAACTATAAGGTAGTGAATGTGTATTACTAATGTGAATGTGTATTATTATTGTGAAATTATATTTATACATAGATACAAATATAATTTACAGCTCGTAACTATGCGTACTTCTCGTGTGAAATGTATTTGTAACGATGTAGTAAAGAATGTATGATTACATAATTCCCTTGTGCATAATGTGATCGTACAAGCAACACAATCATTTTGGTACTTTTATGTAGAGTGAAACTGTTGCAATTTACACCATGATAAAGTTGTTTTTCATCCAATAAATCCGTATTCGCATGGTAGATGCTTAGTTCCATCAGACATAGTAATTTAATTTTAGAAAAAAGAATTTTCTGTCCATAAAGATGGAAAACTTTCATTCTTGAAAGTTTTTTAAAATTTCCAGACAGAAACGTGTAAAAATATTTTTTTCAATATGTATTAAATAATACTTGCTTCAGTTAAATGGCAAAACTAAATCTTCACAAGCTAAACTTTTGACGAGTAAATATTTTTAGTTATTCAAGATAGTAATCATTTTCCACTTTCTATTCAATTTGTGAGAAAACAAAGGATAATTTCAAAAATAAAAAATTTTAAAATACGAATTAAATTAAAAAATTTTGAAGGAATTATTTGCATAATGCAATAAAAATGATTATTTACTCAGTAAATACAATAAATTGTAAGAGCAATTATTATTTAAACATATAAAAAAATAAGTGTAGCAAAAGCAATGAAAAAATTTATAATAGTTTGGTGTAAAATATTAATATGTATGTGTGACTCACTGACTCTTGTGTATATAGTGTGTATTTTTGACATAAATAAAACAATTTAATAAAGTTAACTCGTACCATAATTTAATCAATAATTCTAGGATTTAAAAAGCAATTTTAAAAACATTCAACTGTAAATTTCATTGAAAATATATTAATGATTTCTTGCAAGATTCATGCTTCTTTTTTATGATCTTTTACGTAAAAAACCAAAAGTAAAATCAAAAATATATAAAATACATTATTTATGCACTCATCTGTTTTTATACTCTTTAATACGAAGAAACTGACATTTTAATGACAAGCCACTATATTCTCAATTAACTTTTACTGTAAATCACATGAAACAAAATAAAAGCAATAATACAAAGGAAATTTACTTAAAGTGTGAATATTTAAAAAAAAGTAGCAAAATTATTATTTAATTATAAAATATTTTCTCAACTTTGAAATATAATTGAAGTACATTTTAAGAGCAAAATTATTGAATAATTGTTAAAAAAAATGCAGATAATGTTTTTAGTTACGATACTTATCAACTTTTTAACAAATACAATTAAATAAAATTATCTTTAACTCCTTAATGTATACTAATCAAATTACAATTTTTGAATTCACAAATTTTGGAATGAATTGATGTTTTGAAACAGTGTGTCCTACTCATCAAAAGCATTTCTTTTTCTTTAGTAATGATAGAGTTGCCTGAATTTTTAGCTATTTTAGGTGCTTTTCAAGGAATTACAAATTTAGCTAATGGCGTTCAAGCTAATTATCGCAACATAGTTGCTAATTTTATTATTCTTAATGCGATTTCTCCATAATTACCTTCATTGATATTTTTCATTGCGAGTGTCACGAGTTATCAATCTTCTGTTGACTATTATAATGAAAAAGAATGATCGTTAACAACAAAGTGTAAAATGTGTTGTAAATGTAATTTGAAGAATAGGCGTAATAACTTTATATATCAAACTATTTAACAAATGAGATTTATAATGATATCAATATTATAGTGATCGTTAAATATATTTTCCAATTAATATTAATAACTGTAATATAAAAATTTTCTTCTAAGCTGAAGTTGGTAGGATTATTTTAGGCAGCACATAATTTGAATATTAATCTAAATTAACTTTAAGCTTATAAAAATTTTGTATTCATAGTAAGAAAATAAAAATAATTATCTTTTTGTTAAATCAAATTAATGGAAAAGTATTAAACTTTAAAATTAAACTAGTTAAATTTTGCATACATTTTATCAAGTTTATCTGGTTTGTGAAATTAGAAACTAATGAATAACTTTACGAACTTTCATAAGAAATACTTCTCAATTTATATCCATCTTCAAACAGAATTCAAAGAACTATACCAAGGATGTTTCGAATCTGTAATAAACTTGTTTTTTAATAACCAAGCCGCTTATAATATGAACATTTGTTCAAACACAAATACAATGGGCTAAAATATGTTTAAAGTTTTCTTACAGTCTACTTTAAAGTAAATCTTTTTCTACAAATATATCTGTCAGAATTTCCTATTTCAGATTGGCTACAGAGACATACCTCTGGTGAAATTATTTTCCCATGCATTACCAAAGTAATAGATTGATGGAACTGTCTATTAACAAAACATAAATATTTCACTATACATTTCCCTCTCAAAACAAGGAATTTAATGATAAAGATAAAAGCACATTCTTTAGCAAGAGTTAATTTTATAAGTCTTGCTAATCCAAATTATTTCTTATCGGTTACAGAATCTGTGCATTCATGCAAAACATAATTTTCCGAGAGGAATTTGTAAATGGTCTTAATGAACATTGAATTCACTTTTGAATACAGATTCTAAATTCTTAATTAAGGATTCGAGATATTCTTGCTCAATTTCGATAGTCCACGAAATAGCGTTCAAGTGTTGTCAATATGAAAATCAGAAACAAAATGTTTACTAGTACGTTTTTATTAAAGGATAGCATAAATATTTAATACAAAAGTTTCAAATTAAAGTAAAACATTCACTTACCATGAAATAATTTTAAAATGCCAAGAATGATTTAGGTATTTAATTTATACCTATTAAGTTATATTTTGTCATCGAGGAAGAAAAATACTAAATCTATATTAATTAAACCAATTTCCATATTGCATTTTCCTAGTAAAAATGTAAGAACATATCATTAAATCAATATTTTAGCTAAGTAAATATTTTACGCCAAGGCAAATTTTAGGTATTACTCATAATTTTATAATGCCTGTCAGTTTATCAAGCTACCAAAATGCTTAATATCATATAACTAAATAAAAATATGATGATATTCATAATATAATGTTTATAACTTTGATTAACCTTCATGTTTATACTAATGATAATATTTGAGTTAATTTAACATTGTTTAAAAATTATGAAATAATTTTGCCTAAAAAATAGAATACATTTTAATTGTATATTTTCGTTCAATTAATTAGCGATGTATAAAAACTAGAAATTTCCCAAATGTTCAAGAAAATAATGTGCAGTATCTCTAAACTAGCTATTTTTAAAATTTTTTCTAAAATTTAACAATGCAGTCTAAATATTTCTGTTCAATTAAAAGTTCGTATGCTGAATTGAAAAATATAATGGAATAATATCCTTAAAAAGATAATGAAGTAGAAATCGTTTTGATCTGCTACATGCAATCTTCAGAATAAACTGGGTACTCTGCATTAAATGCCATAATTTTGAAATATTTTGTAAGGTAAGATTCACAATAAAATGTCAATAAATGATAATAAAAAGAATGCATTATTTATTAGAGTTTTACGTCTTGATGCTGCTTGATAAAATATTTAACTGATATTTATACATTGTATTCTTGTCTTCTTTTGTGCTGTCTTTCTGAATACAAAGCTTGAGAGATCTCAGATATATTTCCATTTAATCATTGGTAATGTACTTAACAGAAATAAATTCTAGAGGAAGTAAAGTTTTTTTATTTCCAATAAATGCGTGTAATTACAGACTTAGTTTGTTTATATATTAAATTTGATATAAATGTAGTCACAATATCTCATAGCTTCAAAGCTTCTTTAATTTTTCTTATTCTTATTAAATTAAAAATAATTAAAAATTCATTTTCGATTGGTGAGAATTTTTGATTGATGATAGCTTTTTAAGGGAATTGTATGTTAAATGAATATGTTTTTTTATTTGGATTTGTCTGATTAGTTATTAAGTTAAATTTCTGAAATTATTTTAATCATTTTAACAATGAAGTAGTAAACGATGACTGAAAACGGATTCAAAATTAAAATGTAAGCAAATGAAAGTATAAAAATTGAAATAAATGTTTATTAATGTTTCGTTTAATGCAAAACATTTGATATTGCTTTCAAAAGGATCTGGAAAATCAGTCAATATATTTTTTGCATTCTGCCCATCCTTGAAATTTAAGTGGTTAAATTCCGAAAATGTCTACTGATTCCTAAAATCTTATAAATTAATTTATAACAAATATGGAAAATTTGATCAATTAAAATTAAATTTTAATTCTATTGATTTTTGGCATTTCAAGAAATCACTGATTTTCGGTGTAAGTAATTAAACTATTCTAGTAGTGTAAGTAATTAGTTAATTTTTTGTTATTTAAATAATACATATTTATTAAATTTTGTAGAATATTTTATATACTTAATATAAAATGATTTTACAATACAAAATTATATATTCCACAAATAAAATGTATATATATAATGAGAGAGAGAGAGACAAGTAAATTCAATATTACAAATAAAATCAGATTTTTTAATACATTTACTTATACTTTCAAAACATTATATTGACTTTTAAACTTTTTAAAACATTTATATCTTCCACATACTGCTTTAATTTAATTCTTTATATAAATTATTAGCATAAATTTAGATTTTTCTCACATTTAATTTAGTTTATTGTTTAAAAGGATGATTGTTAAGAATGCCAAAGGAAATATATAAATAATTCAAAAATGCTGCAGAACACACACATTTTAGACAAGATATATTTTAATTTATTTAAACAAATATTCATTTGATTTTAATATTTTTGAAGCATTTGAAAAAAATTATAATATTCTTTCTGGCTATTTAATCTGGTAAAAATTTCGGTCTGGTTTGCAAATTGAATGAAATACTTTTAAATGTTTTAATTTATCCATAAGTTTAATATATTGCAATTTTATACCTTAAACATGACAGAAATAATTTGCGTATTTGATGTCAAACAGGCATGAAAAATATCTATTACTCGAGTATTCATTCATGAAAAATAAACAGTAAACATTTAACAATTAAAAAATAAAAAAAATTCTAATCTTTCACTGGAATTGTCATAAAAATCAAGGAACATTTCATTCCTAAATTTAATTTCAAATAAAAAAAATAATTATATTGTATCATAAAAATAATTTCATGCAAAAAAACATTTTATGAATAATTATATTTTTCATTAAGATTTAAAAAAATGTTAAAAAATGTTTTATCAAAAAATGTTGACAATCAATTTAACTAAAACCAATTCAAACAATAAAATGTTTGTTTTAAAAATATCTTGTCCTACATAACTTACGAAATTGCTTCGATACACTTTGTATGCAACTTTTTGTCATTATTACAATGTGTTTTCTATAGTGTTCATTTCAATTTTCATTAAAGTTTTAATTCTTTTCCAAGTAAATTATGAAAATGCTAAATTTCAGAAAAATTACTTCGATTTTTTATAAGATAAAAATTTCTATAATATTCATCAACATGCAAAAAAGGAGAGCAGAATTTAATGCTTAAGAATTCTTGCTTATGAAATTCAGAGTGTGAAATATTTGCAATAAATTGAAATGGAAGTTTTAAATATTTAAACAGCAAAAATATTCATTTTTTCTTATCAATTTAAAGAGGATAGTTTCATTTATTAGAATAATTTTACAATACCTTTCTTTATTATTTTTAAATATTATTTGTAATTAATCATTAGTGTATAAATGAAATTTGTAAAATGGCTTCTGAAAGCAGTTGTATAAGCAAGCGCAGATATTAATTGAAATTAAGCAATTCGAGAAAATCTCCCATCTACATTCTTTTAAAGGAATCAAATGTTATATATTTTTCCCGGAAATATTACAAATTACAAATGAGAATTCAGATTTGTTACTATTAATGATACAAATACACGCATTGCTATTAACTGACAAATTACATTACACGTATACTGTCAATAGACCACTGTGATATATCAGATTATCTGAGTGGGATGGGCTTTGTTGAGAATTCATTCCGTTTGATACTACTAAGCAGAATTAATTCTAATTAATGATTGTCGCTTAGTAAAAACATAAGCATAGTTAGACTTACTTCCAATTTTTAACTAAAAATTTTTAATGAATGGAAAATATATCTGGAAGCATTTTATTATATACATTCTCAAAAATCTGGGTTTTGCTTTTGAAACTATACAAAAATAAGATTTATTTAAATAAGACAGATAATTTGTTTCATTAACTAAGTTAATGTTGAGAATAACAAATTTTTCCATAATATATTGATAATGCATACCAAATACACTGAATGTGTGAATACTTTAATGTAATTATTTTAATATCTAGATATAAACATATATTACATTTAACTTAATATTCCCAAGAAAATTATAACTACAACGAATATCAATTAAATTACATTAATCATGCATAGAAATTTTTAATAATATCTGTAGTTATTGTTGGTGGATTTGAGAAAATCACATGAAATTTCAATGAAATGGATTTTGTTTTCTATATTTAAAACTTTCAATTTTAAATTGAATGCAAAATATAGACACGTTCCCTTATACACACACACAAATATATATATATATATATATATATATATATATATATATATATATATATATATATATATATATATATATATATATATATATATATATATATATATATATATATATATATATATATATATATATATATATATATATATATATATATATATATATATATATATATATATATATATATATATATATATACATACATATATATATATATATATATATATATATATATATATATATATATATATATATATATATATATATATATATATATATATACTACTGAACATTAAAATTGCTACACCAGGAAGAAATGCCGATAACAAAATGATATTTATTGGACAAATATATTATACAAGAAATAACAAGTGATTAAAGTTTCAAAACATTTGGCTGGATAGATCCTGAGAAATCAGTACACAGAACAACCACCTCTGGCAGTAATAACAGCAGTTATACACCTGGGCTTTGAGTCAAACAGAGATTGGATTGCATGTACAGGTACGGATGCCCATGCAGCTTCAACACGATAACACAGTTCATTAACAGTAGTGACTGGCGTTTGACGGTTCCTATTGGTGAAAGATCTGGAGAACGTGCTGACCAGGGTAACAAACGACCATGTTCCGTATCAAGGAAGGTCCGTACAATACCGGCAACATGCGGTCGGGCATTATCCTGCTGAAACGTAGGGTTTCGCAGGGCTCGAATAAAGGGAGGAGCCACGGGTCGTAACACACCAGAAATGTAACGTGCACTGTTCAAAGCACCATCAATGCGAACAAGAGGTTACCGAGACGTGTATCCAATGGCACCCCATACCATCACGCCAGGTGATGGGCCAGTATGACGACGATGAATGCACGCTGCCAGTGTGCGTTTACCACGATGCCGCCTAACATGGATGCGACCATCATGCTGCTGTACACAGAACCTGGATTCATCTGAAAAGATGACGTCTCGCCATTCATGCACCTAGGTTCGTCGTTAATCACACCATTGAAGGCGCTCTTGTCTATGACGCAGCGTCAAGGGAAGCTGCAGCCATGGTCTCCGAGCTGAGAGTCCATGCTACTGCAAACGTCGTCGAACTGTTCGTGCAAACAATTGTTGTCTTCCAAACGACCCCTTTTCTTGACACACGGCTCGTGATGTGGTTGCACGATCCATTACGGCCATGCGTATAATATGCCTGACTTCTAGGCTGCTAGTGATAGGTGGCCGTTGAGATCCCGTATGGCGTTCCGTATTACCGTCCTGAAACTATCGATTCCATATTCTGCTAACATTCATTGGATCTCGACCAACGCGAGCAGCAATACTTCGAAAAGATAAACCGGAATCACGGTACGCTACAATTCGACCTTTATCAAAGTCAGAAACTTGCTGGTACGCATTTCTCCTTCTTACACGAGGCATCACAACAACTTTTCACCAGGCAACAACTTTCAAATGCAATTTGTGTATGAGGAACCGGGTAAACAATTTCCTCATTTGAACACAATGTAGGTGTCGCTACTGGCGCCTGCTTCGTCTGATCATTTACTTATCACAGCTCCTTCTTCCTTTCGTATAAATTTCAGGTCTGTAGCATGTCGACTTCTTGGTGTAGCAATTTTAATGGCCAGTAGTATATATATATTTATTGCAACAAATCCATTTTTATAAGAGATGGAGTCGTGTCGTAATAATTATTTAGATATTATGAAATATCATTTACATTAGGATAAGAAATCGACCTCGAATTGACATGAAATAGGGTAATATTTTTCTTCCTTATTTAATGTTAATTAATTTTATTTAAATTCTCTGTTATTATGAATATTTGCAATACCTGGATCATCAAAATCAATAACATATTACTGTTACCAATTCAATTAACCGTAGAAAAATTCGTGTTTATGACATGTGCATCATTATTTGAATTTGAACTGATTTTGTTTGCTATCAATTTTTTCACATGTGATAATAAAGATTATTGATATGAAATAGTCAAGACAAAATTTAATTTTAGTATCATATTGAAAATTGCGGTATTGCTACCAAATAAGCAGCTTCCATTATTGTTGCGAACAGTATATGAGGTGTGCTGATTGCAGCTACATAAATTTGCAACAGCTCATCCCTCTTATATTTTAATATACTTAAATTTTATAAATAAATGTTATATCTTTGAAAAATTATTATTTTTTTTAAAAAATTTTTCTTTCCTTCTCCTTAATTTCGCATTATGAAATAAACCGTAAATTTACATAAAAATTTTAAAAGATATAATTAGATGTAATTTATTTCCTTTCTTGATGATTCATTTTCATATTATATTACATTAAGAATAATGTTATTTCTTAAGAATTTGTTAAAAAAAACATGTATTAACAATGAGGTAGTGCATTTTATCTAGATATGGACAATTCTATTAGGTTATTGTTTGAATAAATATTATAAATATATTGTTTGTTTAAAAAATCTTCATTGTCATGTTAAAAAGATTTTATACAAATTCTCTTTTAACTATGGCAATGCTATTTTTTATTGAATTAAGACAGTAAACTATTATTTTTATTTTTATTGATTTTATGATAGCATTGCTATTTAAAGGAACCCAAATATTCGATTTTAAAAACATATTTTATAGTGGTAAAAATAAGTTTTGAGACGTTAAATACTTTCCTGTTGTCATAATGGGATACATTCACTTCTTTAATTAATTTTAATTATTTTAAAATCTTTTATTATTTGTGTAGTGATTATTGTATAATCTGCATATTATATTATTATCCATGGTTTTGTTGGAAAAATCAATCTAAATGTATAGAACACCTTAAATATCACAGGAGAACAAATATAGCAAAAAGAGAAAATATTTAAGGTAATAACCACACACACAGAGAATAGGAAATCAGAAGTAAATGTTTAAAAATTAAGTAAAGGATATTTAACCTTGAAAAATGCAAGAGGTGTGTGGCTTTAAAAATTGTTCATAAATGTTCTGGCATTCCAGTACCATTTGCTTATTATTTTCCGTTTTTGAGTCTCTTATCAAATTTTGGACATACAAGAAAATATTTGTCTTATTTTAGTAATTATCTTATTATCTATATCATGATTTATAGCTGTTTTCTGGTTACCTGCTTTAGAATCAACTAGAATAACTGTTTTCAAGAAACAATTGATCCTTTCCTAGAGTTTTTCTTGAATCTTTGAGACTGTAAGAATTTCTGCATCAAAATTCGACATGAAGTATCCGACAAGAGTACATTGTGAATAGAGTTTATTGTATTCACCAGCCCCAGTGTTATTTTATATAATTTAGAGCCCTCAGTATAAAATCAAATTCATTCTGTTTCAAGGTATTGTTCATGTAATATACATAATGAGTTGCCTTTACTATTGTATCGATTCAGAATGTTGTGCTTTCTCAATACATTAATATTTAACTCATATTTAATATCAATATACTCAAGCGTATTAACCATTGCCTTATTAAAATTCATTAGTCTCTTTCATATGTTTCTTCAATGTTTTTATTTATTCCTATTTATTGGTTTGTATTCATATATCTGGACTACCAAAATCATTAACATAAATGTTAAAGTGGGTAATAAATGTTTAAATTGCTCCTTATGAGGGAGACTTAATTTTCTTTGTTTGTAATTTGATTCCTGCTCATTTCATCTGCTCTTTGTTAATCTTTGATTTAAAAACCTTTTGTACTATTTATACATTTGTTTTGCTAATTCCATAAGCGTGAAGTTTTTTTTTTAAGTTTTCTTTGCCATATTGCATCATAAGCTTCTAAAAAACCAAAAAGATTGCCAATGATCTACTCTATGAATTGGAACCAGTTTCAATCTTATAAATCTGCTTAAAATTCTCATTTAACTCCATATAATTCTTTATTCTGGTCTTTTTCAAATGTTTTGACTATAATGGAAGTCAGGGATATTTATTGATTCAATTATATTTTTTCAGATGGTTTTCCTGGCCTCAGAATTGAATTAATCTTTACCTTCAGCCCATTCCTTTGAAAATTCAGGTTTCCATTCCAAGACTCATTGAAAATCGTTTAATAAAATTACTTGCAGATTGCTCTAAATGTTTCATGAATTTCGGAAATATGTAATAATATTTAATTCACCAATAATAAACATAAAGCTGCCTCCATGTAAGGGATGACATTCTTCTATTAAAACAAATTTCAATCAAATATAATTATTATGAGAATTGATAAAAGACCTGCTCTATTATCTTCAAACAGTTACTTTTATGTAACTTTTTAAGGCTCAAATTAAAATTGTTACTGATGTATGTATCTCAGCTAGTTTGATTTAAAGCATTATCTTGGCTTAAAAATAGTATGAAACTTGTTTCTAAGTGTATATATGCAACGAAATCACGTGCCTGAAAATTGCTGTCAAACATTTGTGACAATGTTTTCATTTGTTTATGAAGTTGTATATATTCATGAACCTTCTTTATTTTACATTCGAATAAATTAGATTTTGGAGACCTATGAAATAAATCAAAATTAGGAATACTTTCAAATATTTTCCATATTTTATTCTGCATGTTGTTAAATAGCTTCATCAACTTAGATTATATAAACTATATCTCTATTATATTATAATTTTATAATATATGATAATTTTAACAAATTATGCTATACTGTTAATAACTGACTGAATCTAATTTAAAAGTGAAATTACCATTACAAATAAGTTGGGAAGTCTCTGAGATTATCATTTCACCGCATTAAAGTGCAACAATTCATTTTGTTAAAATTTTGTTGCATATTCAATATTTTTTCAGCCATGAATGTTATCACACACTTTATACCTTATTAACATTTTTACTGATATATCAACGATATTAAGTTTTTGACTACAGTTGCATATGATTTCTGTGCATTTTGTTAAATCCTATTAAGTACATACTTATTTATTCACTTGGTTCTTAATTCTTTGAAAATATTCATATTTGTATTAGTATTTTTAGCTATATAATTTTATGAATTATTTATGTGCTTACAATATCAATAGTTTTTAAAGTATTTTTAAAACTAGGAATTCTACATATTTGGATGTAGAATATATAATTTTTATTAAGACATTATATCTACATTTTTGACTTTAAAAGTAGCATCAAAATTTATAACAAAATGCAAATATTTGATTTTTAGTTTTCTTCAGAGATCGACATTGAAAGAATTTAAAAAAATCTTAAAAAGTTTTGGATACAGTCAAACTATATAACTTCTATAAAATTAAAATGCAAAGATACATAAATATGTAATGTAAGCAATATGCTCTATATATTTGTCACACGAGAAGTACTAAGTGTTGATGGTCGTCTCGGGATGAATTGTGACTCCGATAAGTACAAATAAAATTTATTATTTTTTCCTTGTTTATTAATAATCTTAAGCAATATATAAAGTATTTATCAATTATTTACTATAAATATTAAGTGACATTAAGAAACTGATGTAAACTTAAGAAATATTGAAATTTATAAATATTCTTTAAAATAAAATTAAAGTTCTTAAACGCTTCAGCCAATAAATTAACATGAATCTTATGTTTCGAAATATCTAATATATTAAAAATTTTGTGGAGATTAATAAAAAAAAGTTTGTACAAACATTTGATTACATCAATTTGTTTTTGTGTGCAATATAATTCCTTTAAGAATAAAAATTTAATAATTCATTGTTAATATTTAATAATTTGTCAATATTTTATTTAATATTTATATTTTTGAAAGGATTAAAGTAAAATTTTGATTATTTATAAATAATAAAACATTTATAAAAATTTTCGAGATTTAATTGGATACAAATAATGCAATATATAATTTTATGTTGATTCCAAAATAATATTTTCTTCATCATCACGTACGGATTTTTGACGTACATAAAAATATATGAAATCTGAAGTTTAATCTATAATGTAAATTTGCAATATAATGTTATCAATAATATTCTGTTAAAAAGCTTTATGTTTCAATATTTAACTATCGTTTTATGAAATGAGAATTAATTTTTGCTGTTTTCTTAAAATAATGAATGCAATGTTTTAGAAGCACTATAAAACTATAAAATATTTAATATAATGCTACATTAAATTCCAAATAAATAGCGTAAAGATTTATATGAATGTAATATATTTATATAATAGTATATTTCTTTCTTACAGCAACAAAAATATTGCAGTAATAGATAAGGCGGGATAAATTTTAAGTTTATATAGAAAATAAAGATTTTAAAATGATTATAGCATTATATATATATATATATATATATATATATATATATATATATATATATATATATATATATATATATATATTATTATAATTTTTAACAAATAAAATTTTTAAGTCAGGTTTGAGTGTCCTTTATCTTAAATTAGTCCCGTGCATTTTATCATTGTGATTTTAAGAAAGAATTTTTAAAAATTTGGAATCAAATTCGCTTAAGAATAATTTTCAATTATTTTATGTTACAATCTAATTTTCGTTCATTGCCGGTCAACATGTCTGACTGCGGATAGAGAGGATTTAGGTTCAAATCCCGGTTCAGGCATGGATGTTCTTTCTCTCTCTCTCTCTCTGCTGTCTTTGTCCTTTCTTTGTGTGAGAATGAGGTATGAATGGTGCCTACCCTAAAAACGGGTCCCTAAGGAATGTGTGAGGGTGCGATGGTGGCAAACCTTCTGTGGTGCACCCGGGTCAACGCCTCGGTGGCAAGATGTCTTTGTTTCTGGCCGGTGCCTTAGCTATAAGGGGACATTACCTCCCAATATACCCCGACCCTTGGAAAAAAATTCCTTTATTCTTCAAATGGTTCTCTTGGACGCTCAAAATGTGTTCATGGCCGGCGAGGAGTTATACCTGAGCAGTACGGACAAACTATACCAGTAGATTAATCCCTTGAAAGGGTCACTCAAGGTGAGAATTCCTTCCATTATGCTATGCTATGGTCAAAAGAGCGAAGGCAGATTTGTAACCTTGAATTTTGTTCAGGAGGCTCCAGACATTTAAAGCAGCAAAAGCTATAGATTTTTTTCTTTTCAAGAGATCACACTCTAATTTTCAATGGAGGCTATCCAATCCCTTTGTTATTATAAATAATTCGGGGTGGTCAACAATCTTCTAGAGTTGTTTTCACATGTGTAAGAACTTTCGAGAATAAGCAGCAACATAATTCTTTCTCTGTACATTTTTTCTGATAAATATTGAAAATATTACCACAGTTTGATAATTTATATTTAGCGAAACATTTATAAAAACTTTCGAGATTTTATTTGACACAAAAAATGCAATATATAATTTTATGTTGATTAATTAGATATCTCATACGGGTGCAACACTTTAGATACAAAAAACTTTATTTAAATGAATGAACAAGATTACCTTATTGTGGTATTAATAGTAATCACAAATTGGTTATTTTATCATAACCTTTCAGCAATACATTAGAATAACAAATTATTCTTAAAATGTATTTTATGCTCTTCAAACGGGTATTTGGTATTGTGAAAATGTAGATTAGTTTCTTTTAGATTTCTTAAATAAGTGTACGAATTATTATTTGGGATAGTTACTTATTTTGAATAAATTCTCATTTATTAACAATCACACAATCACTTAACTAGCAGTTTGCTGCTGTAAGAAATAAATTAATAAATTTATATATATATATATATATATATATATATATATATATATATATATATATATATATATATATATATATATATATATATATATATATATATATATATATATATATATATATATATATATATATATATATATATATATATATATATATACATATATATATATATATATATATATATATATATATATATATATATATATATATATATATATATATATATATATATATATATATATATATATATATATATATATATGTATATATATATATATATATATATATATATATATTCTATGCATTTAAAACCCAGAAAGTGTAAATATGTAAATATATATTCATTAGGGTTTATTTTATAACCTAATACACAAATAAACCCATTTAATGATTACAAAGAAATGCATACTGTGGTAAATTGTGATAGAATCTGTTAAGTTATTTTCAATATACAAATACACATACAGACAGATTATTCATCTTAAAAATTGGTCCCAAATAATATAAGACTTCTTCCACAAAAAACATAATTAAAAATATATATGTTAAAATGTTTTATTTATTTTATTGTATACCATTTATCACATGAAGCAATAACTTTATAATTCAGAAAACTCAATATTGAGAATAATTTAAAAATATGAACTCTGTTGCATTTTAAAAAAAAATTTACTGACTGTTTCACTTACACGTGTTAATTTTCATTATGAATGTAAACATTTACTAGATATGCATATATACACATATGTAAATATAGAGAAAATATGAAAATGTGTATTAAAGAAATTATAAGGGAAAGAAAGCATGAGAGAAAGAGGACTGTGTCTGAATGTGCTATCCTACTCTATCTTTCCCTAATTATTTTACGCATAAATTTTATAAGTATAGGAAGAAAAAATTTTTATATCACTAACATATGGTTATCGCGAAGAATTTTCTGATACAAATTAAATGAAAAAAATCATCCTACTAAATTTTACTTTTGGCGTTTTAATAAAAATTAATCGAAGATGATAAAAAAATCCACTCTTTTTGTATTTATTGACTAAATTAATAAAATTAATTACAATTCAGTCAAATATAGTAAATAAGTTTATTTCAAAGATCATGAATATAATTAAATGAAAAAAATTAAAAGCATTAAATAACTATGACAATTAAATTGATTAAATTGAGTGCATATAAGGAAAAAAATTAAAAATAATTATCAAATGAGAGATAGTAATTATGGATCTACGTAAATATCATAATTGGTTAATTGGGACAGTTGTGATTATTTATAAATAACAAAAGAAAGTTGACAATAACATACAATATCTGCCAAAACGGACCCACTTTAGAAACTGAGCTATGTGGTGATAATTGCATACTAATGCCATAATTTACTATAGAAGTTTTAGAGGTCATTCAGTAGATCACTTAAAGCATTTTTTCAACAAAGTAATTGGCATGCACTTAATTATAAGTAAAATAAGTACTTGTTACTATGAATTTCTTCGATTGTTTTGCAAAACATTGTTTTTTGATCAAAATTTGAGTTCATAAAGTGGATTATTCTTCTAGAGATATAGACGGGTAATCATTTCTGTGAAGAATAGAATACCAGAGAGAGAAGTCATTTGCTGAAAGGATTGTTTACTCAAGTAAGTGAAATGAAAGGAGTTGAATTAACAGGTGTTTATCCGCTAAGAACAAAAGTGAAAAATACATTATATTACTGCATTTCTTCTATTTTTTTTATAATTTTAGTTATTTTTTTTTAAAAATGTGTTTTTGTTATTATTTAAACATCTTCTAACCTCGTTAAAATTAGGTAGGGAATATAAAATAAGTCAAACAATTATTTTTTTTATCAAGCAGTAAAATTTATTGAGTATTTACATTCCGATTTATAATATTTAACTTTAATGTCACAAAATTTTAAACAAATTATTATTCAATGTATAAAGTAACATAAGGTTTGCTTGTAAGTTCGAAAATTGGAAAAGAAATCGATTTCAGTTGGATTAAGATTGTTGCAACCCTAAAAAATTTCCTATTCAGATTATAATTTTAAGTTATTAAAAATATTATAAAGATCCTTTACAAAGTTTTTTTTTGGCACATATTTCAAAATGTTTTTGGAATTTTACTGGTACTAGGTAAAATTTATGAAATTTTTTCTATTACTCGAAGAACATCAAATTAGAATACACATGTTTGGAATTACCCTGTGCAATAATTTGCCATGATATCCAAATAATTTTCGTTATCTATCATTATATATTTATCTCGCTTCTACAATAAGTGTAAAAGAAACTTGGAACTACTTGCTACACATTTTTTTAAATATGCATAGATAAATTTATTTTCCTATTTATTGCTGGTGCTTATTCCAAATCCAAAAAAATACAATAGAGTGTTTAACAATAGAAGGAATTATCAATCTTTTTATTATACTGGAGAACAAACTTTTAAACATTAAAAATAATGTTGTCCCAAAACACATAATTTATTATAAATATTATGCTTTTTTGCACTCCGCTTAACTTTATATTTTTAAAAATTTTGATATGCATAATGTTCAGCCAATTGAGTTTAGATAAAAGAAAAATGTTCACAATTTTATTTATTCGTAAGTAAGACGCTCAAAATTAGAATGTTTGCTTGTTTGTTCTCAATCCTTGTTCCCTTTTTATCTATTAGAGTAGATTATAGAGTACTCAATAATTTTAGATATAATTGAACTATATTACTATTATAACCACTTATACACATGATAAAAACCATGAGATATAAGCAGTTGAACCAAACGAAAGAGATTTAATAATTTAGCTGCCAGTGTGTTAACTGTATCAGACTTGTAGTGTAAAAACCTTAATTTTTAGGTGTATTCTTAAATCAGAAGCTTACCATGAGATAATGCAAAATTGAGTTGTTACTTAAGTATGTACAACTGGAAAAATTAAATTTAATGAGAAAAACATACCTCTTTTCCTCAACAAATTTTAAATATGAATTTTTGCAATTCCTTTTAGAGTTATATTATATTTTAAACTTTCAATGAAGCAGTTTTGGAATCTTTAAAATTATATTGTTTTAGAGTACCTTATCGTTATTTAGAGTGTCGCTGTATAAAGATATTTTTAAAAATATCCTTATAGGATAAAACTATAAGAAATTTTTCTGCTATGCTTGAATTAGTAACTTGTATTTTCCCATTATAATATTTTATGTAATTGCCTTTGAATAAGATTTAAAAGCATTTTTTTGTCTATTAAAATTAAACAAACTGAAACTCTTCATATGAATTCTTAGAAAATATTATATTTTAACTTCAATCTAAAACAAAACTAAGTAATTACAGTAAATAAGCGTCATTCATATTTTATATTATTATACAGTTTTATACATGATAAAAAAAACCCAAAATTTATTCAAAAGAATATTTTACTTATTTAAAAAAATAAATGTTTATTAAGTGAATGGATGTAAAATTTGTTTAAGATTAAATTTTAATAATTTGTAAAACATATAAAAAGGATACTTGTAGTATCTAATTTAATATTATTCATTTTTTCTTAACTGCATTTTATTTTGTTAGGTTCCATATTGCTATACTAATAGCAGATATATACAGTGGTAGCCAAAATTGTGGACACTTTTGGAAATGTTTATGTTTTTGAATTTTGTATGCTTATAGAAAGCGTTACGTTTCACAAGATGAAAAGTTGTATATATCATATTAAAGAGAATTTACTACTGAATATAATACAAAACACAAAATTCAATCATTTGCAATACAAAAAAGTTAAACGATAAGTTATCGATATACATTAGATAGTGATGATTGCAGTGAATTATCAGTACTTAGTAGAGTACCCACATTATTTTTGATTACAGCTTCACATTGACGTTTCATTGAGCTGACAAGAGTTTTAAGCTCTTCTTTCGTTATTACATGATGCCAGGAAACAATTATAACCTCAATTATTTCCCTTTTATTTGATGAGCGCCTCATTCGGACAAGAGTTTTCAAACGGTACCACAAATTTTCCATAGAATTGAGATCAGGACTGTTTCCTGGCCATGACAACAATTTACATTGCTGTTTGTACGAAACCACTCTTTCAATATTTTGGCCGTGGGGCAAGGAGCAGAACCCTGCTGAAAAATAAACGAAGCATTGTTGGGAAAGAGATCTGGGTAGAGATGGAAGGTAAAAGTTTTGGTTCTAGAACTATGTATTTTCTGGCATTCAGTGTCCCATCGATGACATGAAGGCGACCAATACCATCTGCTGACATGCATAGCCAAATCATAACACTAACTGGATTCTTCACAGTTGCTTGAATGCAGTCAGGATGTAGCTCTTCTCCTATTCTACGTCTTATATATTTTCGCCCATCACTAACGAATAGAGATAGCTTAGTTTCATCAATCTATATAACTTGTAACCACTGATCCACTGTTCATCTGCCCAATTAATGTGTTCATTTGCCCACTGTATTCTTTTTTTGTGCTGAAAATTATGATGAGGCTATTTATGTGGAATTCTACCTCTCAGTGCAACATCAGTTAATCTTCTCCTGATTGTTCTTGAACTGACAGAAACAACAGCATCATTCAGATCACATCTGATGGCCGCTGATGACATTTTTCTATCTTGGAGACATAGTCCTTTTATTCTTCTGTCATCAAAAGATGTGGTGCACCTTGTTTGGCCTTTTCCTTCTTTGATTTTTATTCAATTTGTCTCCTGATATCGTAAACAAAATTTCGGACTCCAGATGTAGTCAGTAAACAACCCATCTGTCTTGAATTTCAGCATAGGAAAGACAACTCTCTCGTAACTCAATAATATTACAACTCTTTCTAGGTGTCCAATCTACTCTTTTATTTTATGTCATTGCTTCTTGACTGAATATTAAAAACTTTTACAAAAATTTCTACTTATAATTGCAGTGTATTAGAAACAGGTCTACTGAACAAAGCAAAATAATGAATTGTTTCAAGTGTAAACATGATGTCAGCTTCTATTGCAGTTACTAACATTTGATTTGTTTTCAGAACAAGAAAAGTATTTGGCCAGGAAAGCTAGACATTACAAACCAATTCATAATCGTGTTTTTTACTTATATTAAAGTGCATATAACATTTTTTTGTATTGCAAATAATTGAATTGTGTGCTTTGTATTGAATTCAGAAATAAATTCTCTTTAAAATGATATATACAAGTTTGCATTTTGCGAAACGTAACATTTTCTATAGGCATATAAAGTTCAAAAATATAAAAAATTCCAAAAGTGTCCACAATTTTGGCCACCACTTGGTATATATCTATATCTATCTATCTATCTATTTATATATATATAGGGAAAATTTAAAGATTTCTCTAAAATCTCATATAGGATGCGATTTATTATTTTTAAGAGCTTTATATATTTATCTATTAAATTTAAGGTAAAAGCATTTAAAAACGATTTGAGAAATTCCGGTGGAAAACACAATATATGCAGAGCATACATTAAGCTCCTATGGAAATCACGAGTATGTTGTGTAGAACTGTTATTATGATGATAAATTGAGCTAACAGTGAGATAAATGGTGACATATTCGGTTGCATAATATTGATAGTGATTAAATGAGGTCTAATAATACTATATATACGCTTAACAATATTTGCTACATAAAGGGTTGAGATTTTAATTAATGTGCGAGGAAATCAGAATTTATTATTTTTAATTAGCTGTTAAATATATTATAAAATTATATAATTTATGTAGAGGATGATGTGTTTCGTGATTAATGATCGAGTAACCGTAACAAACGTTTATATATATATATATATATATATATATATATATATATATATATATATATATATATATATATATATATATATATATAGAATAATTTCATTGATAACAAACAAGTCACGAAATGTTGCAATTTATTTATTTATTGAGTATTCGCCTACTGTGTGTGAGTTATAAGCTAAGCTCATGTTTTATATTTATTAATCGTAGTTAGTATGCAACTTTTAAATTTATGATGTTTTTTAATCTTGATAACATAAAGATTTATAATTTAAATAACTGTAAAAAAATAGTTAAGAGCATTGACAGATAAGTAAACAGAGAACAGAGTCATGCGTTTACATATATATATATATATATATATATATATATATATTGATGTCTAAATAGAGGATACTGAAGTCTAAATCACAACATGCAAGACAGCAATCCCATTCGTATATATATGTAATAATAAGTATTTATCATAACACTTTACAAACTTAGAAACTCTACTATGAAACACAAATCAATCGATATAAAAATACATTGAAATAAATTTCAGAAACACATGAGAGAAATTTTGAGATAATTTTAATTTTGAACGGAATGTAAGTTTCACAAGAGTTTTTAAACAACTTCACTATGAGAAATCTGTTGGAAATAAAATTGGTTGTAGTAGTAGACATATGATCTTTTAAATTCAATTAATTACTTTGTTTTATCACAAATTTATAATAAGAATCTTTGTATTATGAGTATAAAGTAAGAGTGCGCCAGTCTGTATAAAGCTAATTACGATTAAATGATTTTTTGATTGAAATGTATTTAATGAAAAATATTTACTGTTATATGCATTCACGCAAAGAGCTCTTCTGTCACTCTAAGTATTTTCTATTTACATTTCGGGCATAATTCTGTATATTAATATAACTCAAAAGAGACAGAAGAATATCAAATTATCAATTTGAGGGATTGATGTAGCTACATCATGCATACAGGAAGAGACGTGGTTACCCATATCCGAATATTCTTGGCGATGGTATCTCCGTATAGTGAAAACTCCAATCCCCTCATTAACAAAACTTTGAAATTTGTTGAGGGTAATTTTCATGCTCTCCAAAGAATACTTAGCAAATAATTCCCTCATATTATTTTTTTTCAGGGTAATTGTAATTTGTAAAACCAAGATCAAATATACTTGAAGAGAAACATTCTTATAAATGAGTTAAGTATATTCAATACCCAAAATGATTTGCGAGAATCGGTATTCTGGGTTAATGTCTCCACCGTCGTACCACTCACAACTGTTTTTGCAAAAAAAATGCGTCTCACTGCCGGCAAAAGTTTACGATTTCATAGCCTATTTTTCAATGATCCAGTTTTCTCAAATTTTTTGACAAGTTTTCATGTCCTATAATACGATATCATACAATTCTTTTATTTCAGTCACTTCAGTGTTCCAAATGTTTGCTACGGAAACTTATTGACTCTTCATTTGCATAAAATATCTTCATAAAAATTCAATCGTTTGGTGATGGCATTCTTAGAGCAAAAGGGAAATCCACAAATGTCAATCTCACTTAAAGATTGATTTGATTAAACATCTGACGTCCTGCCTTCTATTGATGACTTTTTAACTATCTTTCTTTTTCACATTATCAAAACCCAATTTTTTTGGAATTCTTTTCCTGAAACCGCAATTCTTAATCTATATTCTTTCTTTATACACTTTTAAAACTTTAATTAAACTTTGAGTTACATGGTATACAATATTCACAAACAAATGTATGTTGGCTCATTTGGGAATTTAATGAATACTTTTAAATTTTTATGGCTGAAGTTTCTAAACGTGATTAGTATTAAAATGTTTATATGTGCATATTATTTATATACAAATATTGCTTGAAATTTATTAAAAATTATTCTCTTTTTTTAATTAAATCCATATAGGATTGTATTTAAAAAATTCTAAATTGTTAGTATTTTTTAATAACTAGTAAATAAATAACTAATTTCTAGTTATTTAAAAATTTATCTGAACACATTAGTATCATCCATAAGCAATTTCTTAAATATTACTAAGATTCATTTAATATCCCATAACATAAGTTTTAATCTATATCAATACCATAATGTTCATACATATGTTTCAGATTTCAAATGTTTTTGTTTAAGTTTTTTTTCAATGGCAGATTGTAGACAGTTACAACTGCAACGAGTCTATTAATCTATTGTTCCCTGATACCAAGGAACAGGCCAGACACAGCGACCTCTTAGCCACCGAGGCGTTGTCCCGGGTGCACCAAAGGTGGTGGGCCACCATCGCACCCTCACACATGCCATAGGGACCCGTTTATAGGGTAGGCATCATTCATACTTCATTCACACAAACACAAGGAAAGGACAAAGACAGGATAGAGAAAGAGAAAGTACATCCCTGCCTGAACCGGGAATTGAACCCAGGACCTCCCTATACGTAGTCAGGCACGCTGACCACTAGACAAGTTGTACGGCCTTTTGTTTAATTTACATATAAACCTGTTTATGTTTATATTATACGAACCTTTCTATTTCAATATGTAGGTTATAAACAAAATATTATATTCACAAAGTATTAACAAACAAAGAATTTAATATTAGATATGAATGAAATTAAAATATTTTAAATTAACTATTAAATCTTAGTCCCTGCGATATTTGAAATTTATAGAAATGTAAAGTAAAAAATTTATGTATGAAATATTAAAAATGATAATGACATATATGTTTTCAAAATTTGTAAAATATGAAAAACAAAACTTGCTTATATATGAAATAGAAATTAAGATATTTTAAAATGCGTGTCACCAGCACTGGTTGAGTAAAGATTAAATTAAAATATGAATTTTTACATCATATAAAGATTTCAAATGAACAGTTCTTTAACAATTCCCTTGTAACTATTAAAAATACCCCACTATTTGAGATTGAATTGGTAAAATAATTAATACACTTAATGATTCTTGTTTATATAAAAAAGTAATTAAATACAAATCGTAACAATATTGTTTACTTTAAAATATGAAAATTTTATTTAGATTCTATTTGCGTGAGTGAAAAAGTGTATTGTAAATAAAGGAATAATATTCTATAAATAATAATTGATTTCTGAATGCAATTAATAATTCTTTTTTATCTGAGGAAATAAATACAAACCGTAACAATATGTTTCACTTGAAAATACTAAAATTTTATTTTATTTCAAAGCATTTCCGTGAGTGAAAGTTCATTTAAAATAAAGGAATAATATTCTATAAATTTTGAAGACAAATTCAAAATTCTACAAATATTATCTAAGTTGTAATTTCTGTCTATTAGAGAAATTTCAATTTTCTTAAGGAGCTTTCTGGGTTTAGATCAGAAACAATAACTACTTCATAATCTCATTGTTGTTACTGTCTTGCCGAGAATTACTTTTACCACTATTTTGCCTCTTTTACTATTATTTTGAAACACGATAGTTTTTATTCTACAATTTTTGAGGTTTCCGTTAATGGGTTAGGGACAATTTGAGCCACAATATTTAAGTTTGAATATAAATAAATTCAATAGTTTATATAATATAATTCAATAATTCATTCAATAGTTCAAGAGTTCAATAGAAGAAAAGAAAATGAAAAGTTAACAAGGAAAGCAAAGTATTCAAAAACTTTAAAAAATACATTTTTCAGTCAAACAAATTGCATTTAAAAACAGAATGCTGTTACATTAGTTTTCACTTATCCAGATGAATGTAAATGTTGAATGAAGCTGTGTCAACCCATCAAAAATTTTCCTCTGCATTTAAAATGATATTGCAAATTGTTAACAATGAAACTATAAATTAAGTATGCTATTAAACTGCCTAAATAATTGCTTAAATGTAATTTAACATCAATTTTAATCAATCATTCATTTGAGAATTGGGTATATGACAAATCATAATGATAACAATATTACTTTAAAAATAAGTATAACGATATTGCAATGAAGTAACATTCTTCTGCTACATTATCAAGTATAAATCAGAAGAAAATGTCTTTTTATATATATTATTTTAATAAATATAGTATGACCATATATATATATATATATATATATATATATATATATATATATATATATATATATATATGTTTGTGTGTAAAAGATATTTGATTGACATGAACCAGTACTAAATGATCGATTATATAAGTATGCACATCCCCAATATAAAAATAAGAAGAATCTAAAGTTTAGTTGAAAGAACAAGAACTCATTTCTTCCGGAAATGACATAAAATATTTTAAATTAATCTATTCCATCAATACTTTTTTAATATTTATATTTCAGTTATGTGTGTCTATATTTAAAATTTACTTTTTTAATTTTTTATACCATTTTTTAAAAAATCAAATGTTATTCAAATTTGCGCGTTTTAAGTCCCATATTACACAAATGATAATCTTAAAAATATGAGAATTAATTATTTCTAAGACATGTTTTTTCAAATCAATATTAAATTTAAAAATATTCTTTTATTAAGGATTTAAATTGTTATATGCACTGAATGAGATTATAACTCGAACAATTTATGGAATAGTATTATTTTATTAAGTTATAAATTTAAAACTAACGTAATATTCTGCAATAGTGACTAATTTTATGATGATTTATTAGTTATCAAGAATATCTCTTTTTAAAGTTTATTTTTTAAATATATATAAAACGTATTAATTATTTATATTTTTATAATAATACAATTTCTATTATTTTTCATTCATTTATTTTTTGCACTCATTAAATTTTTATTTCATGATAGTAAACTCATTTACTACGCACGTAAGCAAAGACACTTTATAGCGGTAATATTTGCTAATAATGGAAGAAATAAAAATATGTGGTTGTTAATTACATTTTGTGACAAAGTAGTTGTGTAAGGTAAGTTTGAAATAATCTTTCTTGGAATAAAAATAAATGTATTGATGAAATAAATTTTGGAATTTTAAGAGTTTTAAAAAAATGAAGTGTTGATTACAGTTTTTGTTATAGTTCTGATTATCTTTTATTAATCTTCGCGCCCATTTGTGTGCTTCTTATACTATCACATTAGTATAATCAGGAAATTGATATCACATGAAAGGTTTCTTAACGTCTTAACTTTAATCTAATCAAATTAATTTATCACTTTTCTTCAGCTTGTATATGCAAATTTGTTCTTCAAGACGTTTAAATAATTAATTTTGTTAATGGTAATGAACTTTGATCGTTAACTTCCTTTTGAACAAGTGAGGTGTACAGCCAAATGAAAGTGAAATCAATCTGAAATGTAAATGTTTACTCAATCGATTACATTTTAATTAATAATCACCGATACAGAACAGTGATTAAAATAAATCTATAAAAAATAATATTACTCTAAGGAATGATCCATTTAAAGTTGAGCTATTTCATCTAATTATATCATGGAAATTTATCGACAACGGATGTTTCTCTAAGATTATTATGATTTTAAATACCAAACAGAATACTATGTGATGTCTTTATATATATGATGTAATTGCTATTAGAATAATCCAATATCTGCATCATTTTCAAAAATATTTAATTTTGCTATTTTTTCCTTATTGTATTAAAAATTTTACATCGTTTCTGAAATATATATAAATTAGAGTATTTATAATAAAATCAAAATTGCAAATAATTTATTATTATTGCATTGTTTTATATTGAGCAACATTTTATGATTGCTATATTTCAATTATGAGTGTATTGATAAAATTCAAATGTTGTCAGAAGACTTCATTTAATATTTTAAAAATAATTATAAGTAAGTGAATAATATTTGTTCTATACTAACTAGCGGAATCATTGTATTAAAAATTTTTATGAAATGTACTTGTAAGCAATAACTTAAATTATATGTCATTTAGTCGGTTTGAGACAATCGGCCAATTCATTTTTAAGTAATCCTTTAATTTTTATATCGTATCTTTTATAACTATAATGAGTTTTTACAATTCTCATCCGTGCCTATATTTGATTGATTGTATTTTTGCATTGTATTATTGTTTTTAAAACGTTCGAAATATCTGTATATCGTATTTTCTTACATAACTTAACATCGTACATCGTATTTCCTTACGTTCCTTACGTAACATATTTTTGTATTGTATTATTGTTTTTAAAACGTTCGAAACATCTGCCCCATAATTCAAGAGAGGCTGTATCAAAGCTGAAATACTATAAGTTTATGTTTCTTAAGCTTTATTGTTTTTGTGGTAACCAGTTTTATCAATTTCAGTCATATTTGCTTCCTAAAATATATGAGGTACATTTCTTGCATTTAAAATAATAAGTTTGCAATTCATTACACATTATCATATGTAATTAGTGACCCACTTCAATCAACTTCCCAAATAAAATCTTTTCTCTGTCATTGACTTATTAATAAAGAATTAACTATTATTAAGTGCTGTCTTATGTTTTTGTCCTGCTTATAGAAAGTAAGTCAGTTGAATTAGAATTTCAAAAATTGCATATGAAACGAGTTTGAAGATACGACAAAAAATTTTGATTTATTACTTGATGTATCATCTACTGTTCATAAGTTTTTTGATTGAATCTTAACGAATTAAAATTGACAAAAATAATTTAGCGTCACCTTTTTAGAATTTTATGAAATCTCTTGAAAATGAACCATTTCAATAAAAGATAATGAGCATTTTTAGGTAAAATTTAAACTTTGAAATAATGAACTTCAATATTCTGCTTTGCACTTATTCAAAATGTAACATGTAAAATAGGATATAAATAATATTAATTGAATACGTTATGTATAACATGAACATAATATTAAAATTTGAAACACATGAAATATCTGTTTTCTTAAGATATTTTTTCTGCCACAGAAGTTGTGCATCAATTGACAATTGTATTCTCATTGTATCTTAGAATTTCTTAAATTAAATGGAAAACGTAAAAAATATTTTACAAAGTCAATTTTTAAGATTCCACATGACCATTAAGTGGGTTGTATATTCGAAAATATGTTTTTGAACCAGTTTATCTGCTTATGAGAATCATTTTCTATACATTAATCGAAGTTGTTGTTTAATTTTAAAAGTCAACGTTCTAACTAAGTGCTAAGTAAATTTGTATGATTTTTTGAAAGTGACAGTCATCTACCAGGCAAAAAATTCAAGGATATGCATTCTTTGTTTTTCTCCAGTAACCTCATTCTTGGACAAAAAATCATGTGGCATTACTATTATCATTAGGTATCGTAATGTATATAAAATGTAGTTTTTGGGATCATTGATTAAATTTATAATTATTTTTGTGTATCCTTTTCATAAAATGTTTTGTATCAAAAATTTATTTCTCCTAAGTTCATACATAGTTAATACAGATTATAATTACAGTAGATGTGTGTATGTTAATTGATCACATTGTAGATCATATAATATTATAAATTTATTTTAGATTAAGCTAAAGAAGAAAGCATTAGCTTATCAATTCTTGTTAAAGACATTTCAAGTAGTTTTCATTAAAAAAAGAATATATTTAAGTCCAATTAGAAGAAAAAGAACAAAGTTTATTTGCGAGTTTAAGAATAAATACGAAAATTTTCTCTTTTTATATGACAAGAATTAAAATGTAATTCTTAATATGTTAATTCTTGTCACGTAGTTCCTTCTTAACTATCCTTAATAAAAATTTTACTTTCATACATTTATTTAAAATCAGGTACGAAAAGTACAAGTTTATTAGAATAATTTACAATTAGTTGCAAAGAGAACTAGAGGAATTTAAATTGCGAAATATAACTTCTGGAGAACAAAATTGTAAATATTAAATGAACAGCAATTTATCAGTAGAATATTTAATGTGTCATTAAAATTTATGAAATGTTTCTCCAAACAGAAATGCTTTCTTGAAAGATTATTTCATTAAAAAGTTACTTTTCTTATAAATTTATTCTTTATTTGCCGACTTAATAGAAAAACATTGAATTACAGTATAAATGTAATGGTTAATAATGGAGGCAACTAAATGTTTTTTATTAACATTTTTATTATATATTACTTCTGTTATGACATTTTTAAGCAAAATCAAACTAAAATTTTTAATATTTCTAGAATAGTTTAATTTATTTAGAACATTAATACATAATATTCTGGAGTTTTCTTCCTATAAAATTTAGACACTTTTAAGATATTTTATGATTAAAAAGTGAAATTGTAAAGACTCATATAAATTTTCATTTCAGTAAACAGAATGCTAATCTCAAGTGTTCCTTACTCTCTTTAAAAAAGTGAATTTCCTAAAAAGGACTATTATCACAGTACTTTCTACCATTCCATCCATTGCTGCACCAAATTTCTATCAGGTAACGTTTAAATAATTAATATTTCAATGAATTCAACAATTACATTTTATCACTTGATTGTTATTTAAAGTGTTTTCGATTACCTCAAATTTTTTTCAATATATAAAATGATATGAATTAATGGCATTTAACAGTAAACATGAAAATCACGTGTCTGGAAACAAATTTCATGCTTTTTTAAACAAAAAATAAAATTGGTAAAGAGTAAATTTGAAATTTGCATTGAATTTAAATTTGCCTTTAAGACTAGAGAATGTGCTTTTATGTAAACTCATGTAAATTTTTTGTAGAACAACAATTCTATTCTTAAAAAATTATATATTTAAAGTATTCTCGCCTATATTAGATCATGAAATTGTAATCCTTCCTTTTAAGCATGATGTTTTATTATATATTTAAATTTTTTGAAATCTATATTTTTTAGCATTTAGAATATTCTACTTTTGTCATTTTGAAAAGATATAGTCTACTATTCTATTTTTCATAAAACAATACTAGAAATCTTGAGATAATGCAAAAAAATATAATCATATCTATAATATTTGAACAAATAAATGTTAAAAAAGAAATTTTGAAATCTATTTTATTTATATCTACTTCATATGTATTTATTTTCATTGTGAGGAACTCATCTTCTCATTTCTCACAGAAAGACAACTTTATCACCCTAAAAATTATTTACGATAATGTTACAGTTTTGCAAAATGTTATATGAATAAATATTGAAATAAAGAAAGGAATAAAATCTATGATTTTTCATCAGAAAGTTCAATTTAAAATTCAGTAATTGCTTTATAATGAATTTAAATGCAAATTTATTTGTGAAATATAATTTTTTAAAGTTAGATTATTCTTGACGAAAAGTAAAATTGTATCACTTCTATAACTTGCATGCTTTATGTTTTATGCTGAAATGCGTAAAATTTATCTTAGAGTTCTAGTATTTAATAAAAAGGAGAAGCATCTTAATTAAGCAAGAAAAATGTATGTGTTTATGAATTTGATAGAAGCTTTTATAATTAACATGTCAAGATGCTATGCAACCCATAAAAATGTTTTTATGATTTTTATAGTTTCTTGGTTTATTACATCTGTTATAATGTCATGATGATATTATTGAAGAATTATGATAAAACGTTTTTATTATTTAAGAATACTTATTTGTGCAGTTACATTTTAATGTAATTTATTTAAATTATATATATATATATATAACTCTGCTAATTATTCTAAAGGATTTTCTTTTAAGTCTTATTTAATTTTTTACCTCATGGTATATTTAAATTTTTAGTTGTATCGACTCCATATTGAAATGAGTAAACAAGAGTTACTAATTTAGCTTTGAGTTAATATACTTTCTCATACAATTTTATTTTACTTTCACTAATATATCATTTATTTTAAAAATATTAAATAAATTATCATAATAATTTATATAATTTTTATATCATTTATTTTAAAAATATTAAATAAATTATCATAATAATTTATATAATTCATATATCAAATAAATTATATAATTTAATCTACTTTCCATAAAATCTAGAGAAAATATTTGATAAAATAGAACATTTTTAAGCAATTAAAAAATATTTGAATATAATTATAATGGGTTTGTAATTTGCAATATAACATGAATTTATAAAAACACATTTTCATCTATATATCTTCATATTATTTTTTTGTAATAATATTTCTTTTTACTGAAACATATTTATATTTTTTTATCGAATCAAATTCATCTTATTTCAAATAAAGGACAAATTCTTAATGATTGTTTTAATAAAAATAAGTGAAACGTTGTGTCTCGATTCGATTATGAAGGAAAAGAATTGAGTAAAACTAACTTTGTTAGAATAAAAATGATTCATGAAAGACATTGTAAGTTTATTAGATTTATGTAATTATACAAAAATATGTGGGAATAAGATAAAAAAAAATACAAAGTCCTGTTAACAAGAGAAAAATTAAATATATATACAACTTTATATAAGTACACTTTTTAAAGCATTTTCCATCTTTCTAACATATAGTTTAGTAAATTTATCTACAGTATAATATTTTAAATTATATCATACTATCCATTTTCAGAAAGGTTAAATATAATGAATAATTTTGAGAAACACACAAGAGTTAAAAACTAAATGAAATTTACTATCCGGTAATTTTCCAAGCATATCCTGATTTGTTTCAAAATTTCAAAAAAAAAAAAACTTCCAATTTACTATAATAAATTTATGTTAAAGTATTCTGTTTAGTTTTGTAAAATGTCTGTTCTTTTTGAAAATTTATAGATTTTTAAATTATGAATGCACTACAACATAAAATAGTAAGATAAAGTTAGGAATATAAAAATTAACAATAAAAATTGTTTTTAAAAAATGTTAAAGAAGATGTATAAAGTTAAAAACATGATCCAATTGGAATTTTAGCAGTATACAATACTTCCTTTTCAATGAATGATTTTTAAATTTGAAATAAATAGTTTATTTCCCGAAGTAAGGTTTTTTAAAAGAAAAAACGAGAATATAATGTAACCGCGCGTGAACATTAGGTTTTAATATCAATTTCCTTCTTTTAAATAAGAAATGAAGAATTGATGAACATGAAAATTTTGAATATATCCAGTTCTACTAGTTAAAAATATATTAGATAATCAAGCATTTGTAGAAGGATTTAAAATACATAGATTTATATGTACTGCTAATTAGCACACCACTGCCATTGGTTAATTATATATCCATATAAGTATTCTTTCTTTGCAAATAATAAATCATATGGTAATATAAACGTATTAATGAAAATGTAATTTTCATATGATTCAAGCAAAAAGTAAAATGCAAAAAAACGTATACTTTTAACTCCTGCGAATCTCAAAGCATTCCATTTAAAATGTTGAAGTAATAAATCTTATTCATAATATAATATATATATATAATATATATAGATATAGATATAATATATATATATATATATAGTTTTGTTATAATTTTGTCAGATAATGCTATTCATATCCTCATATGCTTCGATATCTATGCCCATGAGGATGAGAAGAAAAATGACTAATTTTATCAAGGTTTGGATTTTGGGAGTCTAATGACTTCTATTTCTATCAGTAATACCTTTGAGCATTATAGGGTGAAGTCTTTAGAGAAATACTTTCCGGGATAAAACTATTACAGATCGAAAGATTCCAAAAAAAGTTTGTTTTAAAATTTTTTAAATCATTTGTATTTTATACAGAATTAGAAAAATGTATGGTATATTCCCATTTGTTTGTCTTCTGTATGATATAAAGTATATTTCTTTTTCCATTTATATAAAAAATAAAAGATGAGTTTAAAAATAAGCATACTACTTTATTTTGTGTATATGTTATTAAGTAAAATATATTTATTTCCTCAGATTTTATGGTAGTTTTATCTTTACAAATTCAGTCAATTGTTAAAGTGCAAAAATTGTAAATAAGTAAATATAATTTGTTCCGATAAATGATTAGCTTTTAATCTTTTTTTGCAGTTTTCTTTTCTTTTTAAATATATGTAAAATAAAAAAAAGCCAGCCGTTGTTAAATTTGGATGGATAGACAGTGAATTTTATATTTTATCAAAACTAACATAAAAATTCGGTATTGTCAAAAATTTTAATTTAAAATGAAATATCCACACTTTATCAGAACATGTATTAAAGGCATTTTGATTTTATATTTTTTAAATGCAACTCACAGATGTCATTTAAACAGCACTAAAAATAAAAAGCATGTAAAAAAATATATCCTAAAGGAATGATACGTTATCAAAATGAAATGATTTTCGCCGATAGATTATCTTCAATTAAAATTATTATATTTCAGACCAATTTCACCAAATCAATTAGAACCAACAAACTTATTAAATGTTGTCAAAATAAAAAAAATATCGAAAATATATTTTTCAATATTATTTTCTTGATTAAGAATTTCTTTATTTTTTCATATTAATCAGATAATTGAAAAACAAATTTGTTAACCAGTTGTCATATCAATGACTGACAATATTACCTTAATTTAAGGGTTGATTGCATGAAATGAATTTCCAAACTTCATAATAGGAGAATCACTTTACTTGTGAATGAGAGTTAATGTTTTTAAAAAGGCGAATAAACTTTCACATATTAAAGACGAACCAGAAAATTTGCAAAAAAATATTTAAAGAACAATTTTATTGCGCATTCTGACAGTAAATTTTCAAGTATTACAAAAGTATGGAAAATAAGTCAAAATAAACAATTTACGAGAGTGGCATGTGTTCCCTTGAGACAAAATGAGCTTTTAAGCAATAGGTAAGCTGCTCTAGCGGAAGTATTGAGAAACAGAATATAAGTACTGGGAAAAACTAGTTTAAAAGAAAAGAATTTAGTAAGAATTGTAATGGATTAGTATTTTCCAAAAATGTACCAATATGCAGACCAGTATCAAAGAACTGTGTGTTTTTAAATCGACCAGGATTTTTAAAATAATAGACAATTATTTTAATTTTAAAAAATATATTTTATAATATTGAGATCCAAAATAAGTTTCTAAATATTGCGCATTTGTAATTTTATTCGTTGTTTAGTTTCTTGTATTTTGTGAAGAAAATACAATCTCTCGTTTCATTTCACAGTATTTCAATTTCCTAAATAATTGTCATGTTTGTGGATATTTCGAATTTATGCTTTCCTTGAATCGATGTGATAAAATTGTTAATCTCTTAATAATAATACTTACTATTAAAAAATATATATTTTGCCATTTTAGTAAACTCAAGAATAAATAACATTAATTCTCAATAATTGCATATTTTTGTAATATATTTATTCAAAATATATTTAACGAATGATTCAAATTAATGTAACAAATAATTAAAAAATATTTGTTGCATCAATTTAAATAAAGATAAAAAGTAAAGTTAACTGAGCAATAAACATCAAGAACGTGAGCATTAAAAGCTTGTACAATAAAGTATAAAAGAAAATAAAAAATGCCCCAATAAAATAACAGCTAAAATATCAGAAATTAAATGTATACTTTAGAATCAGTAAAATCTAAAGTTCATGAACACATCTTTAATTTTAGTTACGTTATGAAACATACGCATGCTCATAAAACCTATTATTAGTTCTAATTCTTTTTTTATTTTAGTTAGCTTCTTTACTGTTTACATTCAAAAATATCAAAGAGTGGAATTCTCAAGAGTTAGTGTTAATAAGTTTTAAAGTTTTTAATTTGGATTGCGTTTCAGAAATATTTTTCACTCCATTCCTATGGTGCTTAGAAATTATTTTTTTTAATTTTCTGAAATCTTTTAAGTTGCTACAAAGCAATTTCTTTTCAAAGGTCATTAATTATATTTTTGACAAGACACTTTTTTATTGACAAAAACTTGTCACAACAGATTTAGAAAAGCTTTTGTTTCAAGTTCCGTTTCAAAGTTCTATCAATAAAATACTCTAAAGTAACTTGTCGCCAAATAAATATTTCATATTTGATGACCCATATTAATAAAAAAGCAAAAATGTATGATATTTTATATTGCTTTACAAAATGAAATATATTAGTAAATTTCATTATAAATAATGTACGAAAAGACTATTATTTATTGCGTAATTTCCTAATTTAATATTTTTCGAATATACTATATAAGTTAAATATTGTTTTTTAAACTGTTATAATTAGGGTCAAATGTATTTGTTAAATTGATTTTATTGTATATTAAATGTATTGTTTAATTATATACATGTTATATTTTGCAAAGAAATCAAAACACCTAGAAGGAAGCTGTATTAATGAAATTAAATATGTGCACAACTCATTCACCGATAATTAAATAACAACGAAATCAAGCCAATCGGGGCCAATAGCGGCTCATGTTTGAAGCTTGATCAAATCGGTAATAAGTGGAACAGAGTTCCTGGCTGCTATAAATGTTTGTATACGCTTTGATAAATGGTGATAGAGGCTTTCTAATATCATCCTGCGAGATAATTCGCCTGGAATTCATCAGTTGTTGCTCTAGATCTACGAAATGTTGGGGTTTCTTAATCTGGTATCCTACCTTCCTCCAGACATAATTTATTGGTAAAAAGAAACCGGTCCACGAGGGCATAGGTAAATATTTGACCTGTTAAAAATATATGGAGGTTGACTATAGACAGTTTGCTGTCGAATTAAATAGACTCCACACCGTGACACCAGGAGTTATAGTTGTATAATTTTGTAAAACAAAAGCTGATTTAGACTACAGACATGAGCACGATTGTCATTTCCTTTAAAAGTAAACTGGGACTCATTGCTGAGCGTTCTGTGTTGTCAATCTAATGGTAACCATGATGATTAGCTGTGACTGCATTCCAGATTGTTCCAAGAATATTGTGAGGTCAAAGGTGTCTTGTATGCCCGCCTAATCTAAAGGCCGTCAAATATTACAAGACACCTTTGGAGGTATATACACTACTGGCCATTAAAATTGCTACACCAGGAAGTAATGCAGATAACAAAATGATATTCATTGGACAAATATATTATACTAGAAATAACAAGTGATTAAATTTTCAAAAAATTTGGCTGGATAGATCCTGAGAAATCAGTACCCAGAACAACCACCTCTGGCAGTAATATCAACAGTTATTCGCCTGAACATTGAGTCAAACAGAGATTGGATTGCATGTACAGGTACAGATGCCCATGCAGCTTCAACACGATGCCACAGTTCATCAGCCGTAGTGACTGGCGTTTGGTGACGAGCCAGTCGCTCGGCAACCCTTGACCATACGTTTTCTATTGGTGAAAGATCTGGAGAACGTACTGGCCAGGGCAACAACCGAACATGTTCCGCATCAAGGAAGGTCTGTACAATACCGACAACATGCGGTCGGGCATTATCCTGCTGAAACGTAGGGTTTCGCAGTGCTCGAATAACGGGTAGAGCCACGGGTCGTAACGCACCAGAAATGTAACGTGCACTGTTCAAAGCACCGTCAATGCGAACAAGAGGTGACCGAGACGAATGCACGCTGCCAGTGTGCGTTCACCACGATGCCGCCAAACACGGATGCGACCATCATGATGCTGTACACAGAACCTGGATTCATCTGAAAAGATGACGTCTTGCCATTCGTGCGCCCAGTTTCTTCGTTGATCACACAATTGAAGGCACTCTTGTCTATAACGCAGCGTCAAGGGAAGCCGCAGCCATATTCTCCGAGCTGAGAGTCCATGCTGCTGCAAACGTCGTCGAACTGTTCGTGCAGACACTTGTTGTCATCCAAACGACCCCGTTAAATTCGACCTTTATCAAAGTCAGAAACGTGCTAGTACGCATTTCTCCTTCTTACATGAGGCATCACAACATCTTTTCACCAGGCAATAACGTTCAAATGCAATTTGTGTATGAGGAACCGGCTGAACAATTTCCTCGTTTAAACACAATGTTGGTGTCGCTACTGGCGCCTGTTGTGTCTGAATGCGCTTAAAAGCTAATCATTTGCATATCACAGCACATTCTTCCTTTCGTATAAATTTCCCGTCTGTAGCATGTCGCATTCTTGGTGTAGCAATTTTAATGGCCAGTAGTGTAATAGGCTATACAACGTTGAATAGTAGACAATGATATGGTTATAGCAGTTCGGGTATATCAAAAAATCATCCGTTCTTGCCTCGTATATGAGAATTTCGGACATCTGCAGCTTTACTTTTTTTGATAAACTTCTTGCAGCAATCATTATTGATAGCACCTTTGCACTGCTGTGTTTTTAAACTGCATGAATTGACCTATTGCTCGATATGACTACTCAGTTTCCTGAATTCTGACAATGCCATCACATTCTAAATCATTTAGTTGCCCGTAAAATCTTCGAAAATATCGTTTTTAAAAAAGAGTTTTGGTTTTTTGCATTCGAATTTTTAAAGACTGTATTTCTAACACATTGAATTTGCAACATATAAAACACATTTAAATTTTTTTATTGAATAAAGTTGAACAGCACAAATTCTAAAATGTATTTTCTACCAGATTAATATTAAATTCAAAATATTGCGGTATTGTTTAAAATTTTTGCAGATTTAAAATTTCCTTAATCCATTTATGCCGTAGGTTGAAACATTTTGAAATTTTCCATAACATTAGTAAATGCCAGGTTGAAAAGTTACATTAGAATGATTTTTATTTGACTGCTGAACCAAAATTCGTTAAGTTAAAATTCGTAAATTAATTAAAAGCAAAAGTGGGTTCTGCCCTCCCTTCTCTTATAAAAAGGGCAAATTTAAAATTTATATTTAAGTATTTCACTTATTATTTGAAAGAAAATTGGTAAAAAAAAATAAATTTGTATCCATAACTTTTTCTTCTCGGAAAAGTACGTTTTAACTTAAATGTTTCAGGGACAACAATTTCAGAATATATTTGTCTGACAGTTTACCATTTAAGTAAAAACATTTTTCTCTTAAAATCTTAGAATTTTAAGAAAAAAATATTTTTACTTAAATGGTAAAAAATGCTTTATTTCAGTATCAATCATATAAAAATCATTTGTCTTTTATGTATGACAAAAACTAAAACGTTTAGAAACTTAAATTAATATAACTATGTAATTTCATAAATATTATCTACATACAATAAATGTATTGTTTTACGATTTATTGTGGATCCTAAATTATAAAATATTTTTAAATTAAGAATTTTATAAACACAGCAAAATTCAAATTCAGTTGATACATAAAATACCAATGTGGAAAAATTTCATTATGTAAAAGTAAATTTCTAATGAGCCAAAATATATATATATAAAGTTAGTCATTGTGATGCAGTTTTGGTGATTTCAAGAAACACTGAATGGAAAATATTGTGTGGGTGATAGTATAAAGTAAACCAGCATTAAATAAAAGATTTTTAAATGTCACGAAGTAAGGATTAGAAAAAGCAATTCCTAAATAAAATAAATGAAAATAATAGTTTATCTGATCTTGTTAAGCATGATTAATACTTGATTAGACTATACTTCAATAATAATCCGGATTTTTTATTGCTATATTAAGAAACAAATATTTGTTGGGGATTTTTAACACCAGACAACTGTTACGACATCCAGTTTTGAAACTGACTGTGGATAAATCTCCAGTTTTATAGTAAACGATTTATTTTGAAATGTTTAACGTTAGATTTAAAGTAAAAAAATAAACAAAAATGTTAGATATACTTTTATGAAAATAAAGAAAGACAGATATTGAATACCTAGTTTCTGTTTCAGATAAAGATTTATCTATGCTTAAGCTTCAACAGTGAAAATAGCGAAAGCATAAATGTCTCAATTTGCACAATCTACCTTTGAAAATATTGTTGTTTGTGTGCCTTATTTCAAAAGGAAAGATCTTGCTTATAGAAATAAATTTTTATCTGTCTTAAGCAGTAAATATATAAGTTAAGTAATATATTAAAATATTTTTTGTAAAAATTGCATTTGTAAAATAGAAAATTTTTAATCATTCTAGTAATATATAATTTAATATTTTACTTGAATAATAAAAAAGAATTATTTTTCAGCATTTATAAGGTAAAAGTTTCATCGTATAAATGAAATATGATATTAAGAACGAAATATTAAATAAATAATTAGCATAACATAAAGGAATTCTTCAACAAATGTTTGCTTAAAGTTATGATTTAATAAGCTAACTAAATTCAATTATCTTTAAAATTAACTTTAATAATTTGCTTAAATTCATTAAATTAAGTTTAAAATTTCTTTAAATTTTTGCTGCCGTAAAAGTAATTTTATGCTATCGAAGATTTTCATCATAAATCTTATTACTCCACATATATTTCCTTTAATAAATGACAACAAATGTAGAGAGATAAGGAAAGTACATAACTTAAAGTAAATATAAATAAAAGCGTTAAAAATATAAAGAATGTTTTCTAAAGTTAAAACAAATTTTAAGTAATTTTTAGAGTATTTCTTACATCAATTATGAATTTAAATAATTAATAAAAAATTTTCTATTCATAACTTCACTTAATAAATTTTAATTTGACACTTATAGTTGTTTATCTTTTGCTTAATTTTCTTATAGCTTGTAAATGTTCTGAATATAAAGAATATAATTGAATGCTTTTAATACCAATGGAATCCAGAAGATGCTATTTTTATTCTATTTGTGTACCAATTGCTTTCTTAAATTAATTTAATTGATTAAAGTAGATTTGATAAATTCTTTAAATTACTTAATGTAGAAAATATTAGTAAAATATAAAAATGACTGTAAAATTGGTTAAATTAAGATGTGTCAATACGAATACTGTTTGTCTTTCAATTTGTTAAATCATTCGCTTTTCACAATACAATTATCAATTATTCATTTAATTGATTTCACAACATTGTTTAATTTCTTGAATAATTATAAATATATTTGAACAATAAAAATTATTTAATGGCATTTCTTGTAAATTTGAACCAAGAAAAGAAGAAAATTTTGCAGTTTTTCTTTCATTTCTCATGGTCTAATTAATATAATAGATTAATCTTTGATTTCGGAAGAAAAGAATCTATTGAATAGCAAATTAAACGCAATTAGCAGTTCTATTACTCTTGGAAAGGTTGCCAAAATAATATCTGAGAAATAATATCAGTCATGATAACAAAAAGATATTGTTTTCAAGAATATTATAATAAAATGATACACATTAAAGTTCCTTTTAAAATGTTTAGTTGTAAATATGTTAGATAAATTGCATAGATATAAATAATTACTTTTTTAATATTGCTGTAATTTTTTCTAGTATTTTATCATCGAGCATATTTTGTAGTAGACAATAATAGAAATTCGCAATCATGCATATTTAATAAGATACACTGGTAAAAATATCACAAAATATTTCACTGCATTGCATATGTTATAACTGATAAACAATTAATTTAGTTCAAAGAAATTTTACAGGTAATTTAATTACCGATTTAAGACGTTCAATTAAAAAATCTTTCATTGTGATTTATGCAACGCACTGTTTTTGGTAAAATTAATTTCCTCCTAGCAAGAATTTGTTGCGAAATAACATTATATATGCTGTATTTATTATAAACATACAATTATAAATGCATATTAACCATACTAGTACATTTATAGAGGGTGTTAAAACATTTTTTAGAACGATTTCAATTACGAATTAAGAAAAAACGTTTTAGAATAAAAATATTTGGCAACAGCTTATTATTTGAAATGAGAAATATCGTCTGCTACTTTTTTAAATTTATTCTTTTTTCAAAATGTCACATATAAACATGCTGTGAACTGAAAGATATGTTTTAGCACTTTCCGAAGATAAATTATTTTATTCCAGAATTTAAAAACATTGTGAAATGCACGATATTAAAATTTCTAAGTGCAAAATGAGCAATATTATTAATCGGACAGGTAAAAACTGTCATTATTTCCACATAGAAAGAAGACTAAAAGAATATCCTTAAAAGGTACGTACTGTTTCAAATGTTTCTAAAGTGGAATTGATGGTAAAAGGAGAAAATCCGCCAACACAAAAACTAATTTCAAAGTCTTTAGATACATCTGTATCAACAATATATAAAAAAAACAAACCTGCATCTACAACTTAAAAATGTTAAATAACATATTGTTCACCAGTTTTTGCCGAGACATGTCATGTGGCTCAACGCAAAACATTTTGTAGAATCCTGTATGAAAACCACTTGGAGATAAATGGAAAACCATTGTCACCCTTGAGGAAGCATGGGTTTACCTAAATAACTGTAACAAAAAAAGGACCTTTTATAACAGGAAATGAGGAGAAAAAAATTTACAAACCTGTTTCCGTCAATGTAAAGAAATTATATACATTACAAAAGAAATTCCACTTCTTTATCCCAATGACTTTCAAAGAGAGAAACTTCATCAAGACCAAACTATAAGTTATACTTCGAAAACTACCACTGCATTCCTTGAAAAAATGATGACTAATACAGGTATTGCATATATACATTTTCAACATATCCCTGTGAAGTCTCCTGACGTTTCACCTATGGACTATTGTGCCTCTGGTCTATTAAAAAAAGGCTCTTTCTAAACTCAAACCGACCACGATAGATGGACTGTGGAAAGTAGTGGAAGAGGAATAGAAAGCAATACCCCTGGAAATACTGCGAAAAGCTCTTCTATCATGGAAATCACGATGCAGGCTTATAATCCAGAAAAAAGGCTATCAGATCGAACATTTAAATAAATAATCTGTACATTTTAAACATTAATTAAACATCTGCGCGAAATCGTTCTAAAAATATATTAATACTCTCTGTAATATTGAAATGGGTAATTTCAAATTTAATAATGATCTGGTTTCGAGAGTAAACTGGTTATGTTGTTTGAAAAATATTTTTAAAAAAATCAATTTTTAGCAATATTTTCAAAATTCTCAGTGACAAATTAATTAGAATTTCTCCTGTTAATTTTTTACTCTAATATATTTATATAAAAATAATCTAAGGTATACTTGTAAAGGTTTGTAGGGTTTGAATAATATTTATTTGCGTTTATTTTTATTGATTATTATTTATTATTTAGTTTTGGAATAATATATATTTAAATTATTTTATTGAATTCATTTAGTAAAAACGCGTATGGCATTCTTAATAATTTTATATAATGATACAAATATTTTTCAGTTATGTTTCATTTAAAGGAACTGTTTTAGCAGCAATTAAATGTGTTAAAACATTAAAATGTAAATCTTGTATATATTGTTAACATGTACATATATACCAGTAAGAAATAATAATTGTGTCATATTTGTAATGATTTTTACATTTTATTTATCTTTTTTTCTCTAAAAAATGACCGTATAATGCAGCTTTAGATAGTTTTGACACAAGAGAAACTCATCTTTTGAGAGAACTTTTGCAAAAAGAGTTTTTGAAAGCATTCAGGATAAATTTCAGTACTTTATAGGCGATTGAATTTTATATAAATTCAATTTTCTCTTTTACGTCATAAGTGATAAAATATATTCTTTTATAGTTCCTTAGAGAGTAATGCTTTGAAGATAAAAATTGTCAGATCTCATACAAAAAAATATATTTTACATTCCAAACGCTTCACTTACTAAGAAAATAAATGTAAAATTTAGTGATAAGTATTATAAATTAAACAGGTTTTAATGAACAAACATTACCCAAAGAAGCATATTTAGTGAATTAAATTCTGAAAGTTTTATCATTTAATTTTTTTTTCCATATGATATTATATTTTAAAAATGTTCTTTACCAAGCAATTTCCGCTCTATACATCAAATATGAAATTGTTTTAATAAAATTGCATTAAAATTATTTCAGAAACTCACAATTTATAAGATGAAATATATTTTGTCTATATATAATCATTAATATTATATTTATTACTTGAACTTTTTGCTGTATATTTAAAGCTTCTTCTTTTGTAATTAATTAGATAACAGTCTTTTCAAATAAAGAAAAATTTTTGTCATCATATTACGTATATATTTGCTTTTCATTGGAATTCGGCTTTCATTGTAAACGTATTGTTATTGATACTTATATTATAGCTCTTGATGAATAAAATGTGACTAAAGAAATATTTAAAATTCTTAAATATATTGATTATAAATAAAGTACATGATATGCAATTTGATCACATGTATTTAATTGCAAATTCAGATACATTTTACTTGTACAGGAAACAAACGATTTCTTAAAAATCAAATTTATGTCGACCAAATTAGTAAGGTTGAATGCGCTGAAAAAACAAGAGAATGCTTTTTTGTTTCAATATATATTTTAGTCTATTGAATATATATATATTATACGATGAAATAAAAGGCTATTTTGAGAATAACAAGGCTTTCTCCTAGGTCTTCCAGTTAATTTTTTATTCTGATATCAATATGAAAGAATGTTAGGGCACAAATAAAACATTTAATTTTACAGATATTGTCAGTGTTTTTTTAAAGAAAATATTCAATATAATTTAAATAAATTTTGAAGAAACAATTTTTAATTTATTTTTTAATTAAATACATTTATTAATTTTATAAATCTCTTTTCAACTCACGAAAAGGTTATTAAAACGTTTTCAGATTTCTTACAGTACCCCTGGAAATACTGCGAAAAGCTCTTCTATCATGGAAATCACGATGCAGGCTTATAATCCAGAAAAAAGGCTATCAGATCGAACATCTGTACATTTTAAACATTAATTAAACATCTGCGCGAAATCGTTCTAAAAATATATTAATACTCTCTGTAATATTGAAATGGGTAATTTCAAATTTAATAATGATCTGGTTTCGAGAGTAAACTGGTTATGTTGTTTGAAAAATATTTTTAAAAAAATCAATTTTTAGCAATATTTTCAAAATTCTCAGTGACAAATTAATTAGAATTTCTCCTGTTAATATTTTACTCTAATATATTTATATAAAAATAATCTAAGGTATACTTGTAAAGGTTTGTAAGGTTTGAATAATATTTATTTGTGTTTATTTTTATTGATTATTATTTATTATTTAGTTTTGGAATAATATATATTTAAATTATTTTATTGAATTCATTTAGTAAAAACGCGTATGGCATTCTTAATAATTTTATATAATGATACAAATATTTTTCAGTTATGTTTCATTTAAAGGAACTGTTTTAGCAGCAATTAAATGTGTTAAAACATTAAAATGTAAATCTTGTATATATTGTTAACATGTACATATATACCAGTAAGAAATAATAATTGTGTCATTTTTGTAATGATTTTTACATTTTATTTGTCTTTTTTTCTCTAAAAAATGACCGTATAATGCAGCTTTAGATGGTTTTGACACAAGAGAAACTCATCTTTTGAGAGAACTTTTGCAAAAAGAGTTTTTGAAAGCATTCAGGATAAATTTCAGTACTTTATAGGCGATTGAATTTTATATAAATTCAATTTTCTCTTTTACGTCATAAGTGATAAAATATATTCTTTTATAGTTCCTTAGAGAGTAATGCTTTGAAGATAAAAATTGTCAGATCTCATACAAAAAAATAAATTTTACATTCCAAACGCTTCGCTTACCAAGAAAATAAATGTAAAATTTAGTGATAAGTATTATAAATTAAACACGTTTTAATGAACAAACATTACCCAAAGAAGCATATTTAGTGAATTAAATTCTGAAAGTTTTATCATTTAATTTCCATATGATTATTTTTTAAAAATGTTCTTTACCAAGCAATTTCTGCTCTATACATCAAATATGAAATTGTTTTAATAAAATTGCATTAAAATTATTTCAGAAACTCACAATTTATAAGATGAAATATATTTTGTCTATATATAATCATTAATATTATATTTATTACTTGAACTTTTTGCTGTATATTTAAAGCTTCTTCTTTTGTAATTAATTAGATAACAGTCTTTTCAAATAAAGAAAAATTTTTGTCATCATATTACGTATATATTTGCTTTTCATTGGAATTCGGCTTTCATTGTAAACGTATTGTTATTGATACTTATATTATAACTCTTGATTAATAAAATGTGACTAAAGAAATATTTAAAATTCTTAAATATATTGATTATAAATAAAGTACATGATATGCAATTTGATCACATGTATTTAATTGCAAATTCAGATACATTTTACTTGTACAGGAAACAAACGATTTCTTAAAATTCAAATTTATGTCGACCAAATTAGTAAGGTTGAATGTGAAGAAAAAACAAGAGAATGCTTTTGTTTCAATATATATTTTAGTCTATTGAATATTATAAGATGAAATAAAAGGCTATTTTGAGAATAACAAGGCTTTCTCCTAGGTCTTCCAGTTCATTTTTTATTCTGATATCAATATGAAAGAATGTTAGGGCACAAATAAAACATTTAATTTTACAGATATTGTCAGTGTTTTTTTAAAGAAAATATTCAATATAATTTAAATAAATTTTGAAGAAACAATTTTTAATTTATTTTTTAATTAAATACATTTATTAATTTTATAAATCTCTTTTCAACTCACGAAAAGGTTATTAAAACGTTTTCAGATTTCTTACAGTTAAAATGTTTATGACCATGAAACTCTCAAATTATCGTTATGGATGTATTAAATAGCTATTATTAGAATGAAGATAAATTTTATAGGGAAAGGGTATTGAAAGTGTTAATTTGTTGATACCTTCATGAACGTTATTTGATAAGATTATATCCGCATCATTAAATTTTTTTCCAAAGCAGCTTTTTCTGTAAAGTTTAAAAACACAACACCATATGTCCCATTTGCATTTGACTTGACCTACTTTCGAGTTCAACGTCAACTGGAAATAACAAATCAAGAAGGCAAGTGGTATATATATATATATATATATATATATATATATATATATATATATATATATATATATATATATATATATATATATAGTAATTTACAAGAAGGGATAATCATTGACCAAGTGTGCAAGTATTTGTTAAATCACTTATTTTTTTATCTGTAATAGATTTATACTACGTTCCATAAAATACTTTTCTATGCTTATCTCAAAGTCGGATTTTACTAGTTAGGCAGAAGCAACCGTGTGAGGGGCTTCATAGTTTAGAAGCAGGCACCAAGCTAATTTTTTTCTTAATACCTGGCCTCCCACCTCCTGACGTATTATTTTATTTAGAAGAAATTATTTCTACAATCTACATTAAGTAGGTTTGTTATGACCTAGATCCCATTAAAAATGTGTGATAGGTCTGATGTTAAAAATGTCTCAGTCGTCGACTGTACTTAAAAAATGAAGTTATCTTAAATAATTGATGTACCAAATGTGGCCCACCATGGTATTTGGTGGACAGAACGATAGTAGCTGAGATGCATTCTGGTGATGAGAAATGCAGTTATTCTATCCGCGATATCCGTTGTAGCAGATGAGCAACTGATATAGCTAATGAGCCAAATGACTATACATTTTCTCTGTAAAGATGATTTAACGAACGTTGCTGCTCTTCAACAAATGTCTCGTGAATGCAACTGTGCTGGACATTGACTTTCATATTCTGCTATTCATTGACACCAATTTGGGCTGGTATTAATAAGGGATCAATAAATTATTAAAGAAACTAGCTGGTGTAGTAGGTAGTACTTTAAAGTTTTCATAAGCTTTTTGCAATTTACAAATTATTCTATTTTAATGGAATTAGAGGGGAAAGGAAGGATGAAAAGTCAATGAGAGTGTATACTAAATGGAGTTCCATGATAGGGAAAAAACAAAGCTGAAATGTCTTAGTTTATGAGAGAGTAATCTAAATGATTACTTTGATCTTGTGCTACTGTCTCTTAAGTTATAACCACTATAATGTAATGGCTAGCAGGACAAAGATTATGCTGTTACTGGGGATGAAAACAAACTTGTTGACATGTATTTTCCTGTACCTATCCAAAAAACTCTATTATTTATAGTTTTTCTCATATTTTTTGATCGTTTTTTCAATGATAAAGAGAATACTTTTATAGAACTCCTATATGAGTTTTACTGTACCTATTTAGTCATCAATCTTCAGACATTTAAGCTTAACCGAGAACTTTGGAGCCACTTCGATTGAATTGTTAGTGCCTTGGATACTTATAATAACTTACCTTACTTTAGCACAGCACATAAGTTAACATGGCATATTACCTCAGTGAACATTTTCCAATCGTAATTGATTAAAGTTTTCTAAATTTCATATTAATCTGCAGTACAAAAGATAGCTATTTAGATTTTGAAAAGTGATTATACGAAATTGACTGGATTGTGTACATTAACACCATTTGGTATTACTTGAAAATGAATTATTGTTTATTTAAATTTTTTATTATTTGTATTATTTATTATACATTTTTAGAGTTATAAGATTTCGATTAAAATTATATGCTTTTCTGTGTTAATAATTTATTTTCAATAATTTAGTTTTTTAATAAATATTCACAGATTTCAGTTTCTAAAATATTTGCAAATAAATATTGAAACATTTAAAAATAACTGTATATTTCATGTTTAACAATTTTCTAATGAAAACAATTAAAGGATAAATAAATAACTTCAGGAAATAAAAAGATTATAAGCACTCTCTAAGCATCTATTTCTTTCAGACTCGCTATTTATCAGTTAATCTAGTAAATGACATTTCTTAATAAATAGAAGCTGATTTTCTTCACTTAAAATACATTATTTCTTTTAATATTCTTTGTATATTTAAACTAATTCATAATTTTTTCTGGGATCTAATTTAGATTTAGGTATAGGATCACTAATTGCAAACTATACAGCAAAATGTATATCAACTATCCTCGTCTTGCAGTGTCTAGCCAGTTTCTTATTTCTCGACAGTGTTTCATGATCAGAATTACGGACGTTAAACAATTAATGCAATTGCAAAAAGCCGATTAAGATCTTATCTTAGATATTTTATATGCTTTAAAATAGATTGAAAAATGAAATAAGAATTTCGAAAGAAGAATATAGATCTTAATGCACTCTGTTACTTATATTGGAAACGAAAAATTCTTAGAAATAAAAAAGATACAAGCAAAAAATTAATATACCGGTTTGCTAAAACTTGAATACAAAAACATTTTTGAAAGTTTATACAATTTAATGAGACAGATTTCAATGCAATCTAAAAAAAATTGAGATTACATGGTACATTAGTAAGAAGTGTAATATTTACGAAACTACATTATTTCTTTAAGAATGAAATTTGATTTTTTCAAAGTATAAGCTGCAAAAATAACTTTTGCCGAAATTTACTTTATAACCCATTTTTGTGTAAAAAAATGCAGTGAACCAATCTTTATAAATATATTTTGAAGATATGCAAAGAAAGAGGTTTCATTTATAAGAAGATTATAGGATATTTTGAAATATTTTGACTGAACTTATTTTCCAAGAAAATATATGTAGCGGAGAAAGATTCTTAAGTTTTCGAAAGATTGTATTTCTTTTTCGCAAACAGAGATAATTTTAGAGTTCTTTTACGTGTTCTTACAGAAATAATAAAATGAAGTAAAGTTGAATCTTTTCTTTCCTTTTGAATATAAAACAAGGCAAAACAATGTAATCAATGACATAAGTGACCAAAATAAAAGTTTTAGTTTTATACTCATAAAAATTTTCATTTTCACTATCGATAAATAATATGTGATAAAATTAATAATAGTTATTAATTACCTCTTTTACCATTATCAATTTTTGCTTATAATACAACAAAATTCTAATAATAAGCTGTTAATTAGTAATTAATTAAATTAGTAATTAATTAAATAAGTTGTTAATTAGTAATTATCAATACTTTTATCACTTTAACATTAAAGTGTATAAATAAAAGGAGGTAATTCAGTAGGTCCAATAAAATAAAACGAAAAAAATAGAGCATTCAGTGTGAAGAAATTATTGATCACATGAACTAAATTCTTAGAAGATGCTTTGTATATATGTGTTTTATAAATCAAAACTTTTTATAAAAATAATTTGTTACTTCTTACCGTCAAAATATGTTACAACAAAAAGTGTAACACACTATATAGTTTTATCTCAATATATATTCTAAAGTTAGATATGTTACAACAAAAAGTGTAACACACTATATAGTTTTACCTCAATATATATTCTAAAGATTATGAAAGTTATGTAACAATGCACATAAATATTAATAAACATAAATCTTAATATAAATGTTTGCAAAACATTAGTAAAACAACATAAATTTTACAGCTTAAGGAAGTAATATAATAAATGATTCAAATTGGTGAAAATAGTAATTCAATTTGAAACAGTACAACTTCATTCGCAAATTAAAATAAATAATATCCATTTTAATTAAGAGGTAATAAGATTTCATTGAGGTTTAAAGTTGAATATCTTTTATCTTTTAGTTCAAAACATTGATGAACAATTGAAAATGGTTGATTTCGTATTTGATTTCTGCATTCTCAGTTGTCAAAGTAAGCATTTTGGATTTTTACAGGTAAACAGGTATATTACATGTCTACATCTGCATGTAACCTATTAGATTTGAATCATTTCTTATCTTAGGAATTTTGTTGAGGATGTTTAAAAAATCCTGGCAAAAACTTTGTTTGGTTAAACTTTACGATATATATATATATATATATATATATATATATATATATATATATATATATATATATATATATATATATATATATATATATATATATATATATATATATATATAAAATAACACATAAATAATAAAAAAAAACAATTATTAATCATATTGGAAAAATTATTTTGTTATCCTTTCTTAATAAGTTATGCCGAGAAATCTACACATTAATTCAAAATTAGTAAATAATTGGTTTTTAATCTATCAACTTTTCTTAAGTGGTTTTTATTTACATATATGTTTTTGAAGCAGCCCAGTGACTTAGTAGATTTATGAAACTAGTTGTAAATTCAGCAAAATAGAAGCATTTCTTATCTCAAACAGTGAATGGGATGGTGACCACTTTCACCCAGAAAGATATTCTGGAGCTCCGTAGGTTGGGGATGTATGCACGTTAATATTTGACATCCAAATTCCTTCCACGGGTATGGGGTTGATGTAAAAAGAAAGGTACCTGGTAAGTCCGTGATTTAAAATTGCGAAACGTTTGGTAATATGTGAATATTCCAAAACCTTTGGTACAATTCGCAGTTTGCCTGCACCTCTTATATGTAAGTGGCTTCAGGGCAGTGTTTGGTTAAGGCGTCGTTTTCATTATCAGATGGTAGTGAGCTATAACGTAGGCTTAAGTGAAGATTCTTCATGTTTGCTAATGATGGCTGGGACATGTTAAAACTGGGAGTGGTCGCAATGTCTTCCAACTGAAATGATACATCTGGGTATTGTAGACCAAGTATTGTGGATATTCTGCTTGATCCCTGAGTTAAAATTAGAAACACACCACCTGGCTGATTTTATTTAATTGTTAGAGCTGAACTTAGGGCAATGTACAAGGAAGCATGTGGATGTAAGAACAAAAACCGGTTATATGCATGTAAATGTTTTTTAGTTATATATAGAGCTTTAAAAAATAGAATTAATTTTACTAAATTATTAAAATAAAATTTATTTCAAATTTTAATTTTTTTATGAATTTTTGTATTATTTTAATATTTAGTTTTACTTTGTAACATAAATAAAATCAGTCATAATTTAAATTTTGAAAGATGAATTGTTTTATAGCTTAGTTTATGGTTAAATTTGATCAAATAACAAATAAATATTTTTTAACTGAAATTAATTTCATATTTTGAGTGCATTTTCTTATTACTTAACAGAAATGCGTAAGGATACTTATATTTATTAAAATGGCAATGGCCTTATTTTAAACACAATTACTATTGATATATTTTCTATTAAGTAAAAGTTTATAAAAAGACATTTAATAGGATAAAAATAGAGAACTTTGCTATTTTTTATGAAAACTTTTCTTTAATATGGCATTTACTTGATGTAACATCACCAGAAAATACACAATTATATGCAGGTTACGGAATGCCAACTTTAATAACTGTTATTAGATAACAAATAATATTTTGCTTCTTTATGACATATAGAATTTCCATTGAATTCTTTCAAATAGTAATTCGATAAAAAACGTATTTGTACTCTGAGAAAAGACATTTATATTTATAATAAAGTTTCGAAGTATCTTTAGAAAATAATTACTTTCAGATATAAATTCATAATCGTTTCCAACATCCTTGAACTCATTCAATTTTTATAAAACTGATAGCATTACTATCATTTCTAGTTAGCTCACATTCCATAACATACACCATAGTGCATTACAGTTGCAGTCAATTATTTTCAATACGAGAGCAACATTAAAAATAAAATCATGTGTTCTTCTCACTCATTAATATATAGGAAATTTCCAGTTAAAGTAATAACAGCAAAAATTGATTTTCAAAATACAATAGAATAATTTAGTGATTACCAAATAACGGAATTAACTGTGAATTAACGAATCATTTTTCAAGATCTTCGTTAACATTTTAAAATATAAAAATTACTACCATTTTCTATAAATAAAAATACAGATATTCCGGTAGTATGTAATAGAGTTATTAAAATTCTGTAAATCTGGATTTTTTCAAAAGCGCAAAATCCTAGACTTCTCAAACCTTAATCCAAATTGTAGGAGCTTGCGCAACTGAAACAAGCGTGGTGAAAATATCTCAACTTTTAAGTGTTTCTTTTGGTAAAATGTTTATAATATGACAGCTGTGGTGTTGCATCACAAATAACTTCAACTTTTATTAGAATTTTTTCTTAGTTTTGCCAAATATTAGTTCTTAATGCATGTGTTAGCATCATTCTCTTTATGTGCTACTTGGAAGTTTTTGATGTCAGGGAATTTTTTTTTCCTTTTTGCCAGAAAATGTCTGCGTTTTTGTGGCATTAACATTACTTGTGTATTCTACGTCAGCTAGTTACCCAACTGCTAATCTCCGAGCACTCACCCTGGAAGAATATGACAACAATATTTCTTATAAGTTATTAGTACACTTAAAAACAAATTTTTGATTTTATCTGTTTGGCTGCTAAAATATAATAATCTCCCTCTAACAGACTCTGACTTTACCATTTGAAATTTAACTCCATATTCTTAGCTGTGGTGAATCTCTTCAATTAAATTTTCCCATAATTCCATTATGGTGCCATTCTTTATTCCATTATTGGGATAATAGATGATAGTTTCATTATAGGATGACTACTATCTTGAAAGCCGTAATCAAATTAAATGCAATATAAGTGCTGACAAATGAAGAAACCCTCTTTCTTAAGAATTTCGATGAGAACCCCTTTCATCTATTCAAGAGCTTATTTCTTCCAGATCCAGATCTATGTTTGCTTAAAGTTATTTGTAAAAGTTTATTTCCATGAAATTTATCAGTAATATCTATAGAAGTTATTCTGGAGCTAAGTTTTCTTCAAATGAGGGATGTTATATCTAATGTCGTTAAAATATAATTTTTTTTCTAAATTAGAATCTTTTTCATTTTTTTAGTACACATGTTCCTATTCAGCCTAATTTTTGTGCCACTAACTGCAAAAGTCTTCTCTTTTCCTTATGCACCATCAAAAATTTTACACAGTTCTTGTTATCTTATAAACTTATTATACTTCTTAGGCAACCACAACGCTTATTTACCTTCTTTTTGTTGGTTCTTCTTCCAAAATGTATTAGAAATTTCCCTCGTAGTCACATAAAAATTTATCTTCTTCTCTCCTCTCACAACATTACACACATTGATGTTGAACAAGCTTGGTAAAGCAAAAAAGTGTACTGTAAAAGAAACCTAATGAATGAGACCGATGAGTATTAAATAGGATTGTATAATCAAAAAAAATAAATAATAAAAATAAAAAAAAATAAAAAACCAACAGCCACTGCAAAAGGGACAGCAGAACACAATCAGCATCTATATTCTACCGTGTCAATGCTGATACTTAGAAAGAACATTAACAAATAGAACATTTATTGCTTAAGAGCAATTTCCATGCCAATTATCACAAATGTTGATGCGAATCGATATGAATACAAGTGATGCATACATAAAATCTAGTCCATTGATAAGTGGAAGAAAGTAAATATAATCTGACAATTCATCGTTTTTCCTATTCCCCACAAAAAAGATGGGTGTTAGCCTGTAGGATATACGCACAAGTTTATAGTCATCATTATCTCCTTTTAATTGCTAAGTATAGAATACAATTATACAGTATGGAATACAAAATCCTGCCATGTCGTGGTTTTCTCCAGTACCATTCATATCCCTAAAAGGAAGGATCATTGGGGAGAAAAAAAGTTAATTGACCTGGTCCATCTTACGATGGAAACTTTGTTACATTCAAGCCTTAGGGTCCAGGATGAACGACAGAATATTCTTCCAATCATGGTTTGAAGAATAAGATGATGAAGTTAAATATCTACCATAGTAAACACAGTCACTTGACCACAATATAATTGAATCGATACGATCTATATTCATTATGAAATAAATATTCTCCACCGGTATCTCCATCAGAGAGCTCAGAATATCTCTATGAGAAATGGTATCATGTTTCTTTAAACACTAATCAGGATTTGTATAGTTTGATTCTTGGGCAATTTCAAGATTTTGTCATACAAAACTTCAACCAGACTCATTCGTAATAAATTATTTTCAATAAACCTAATTCATTTCCATTATCTTGTTGACTACTTATATTATTTAAAAACATATTTCCTAAAGAAACAAGCTCTTGACGATAAAATTCATAAATATTATTACTAATTGAACTGTTTTTTAATAAATGTATATTTTTTCGGAATGTTTTCCTTTTGAAATTTTAATTACCATTAAATAAATTATAAAGACCTCATTGCGAAATGTGTGTGTGTGTGTTGAAGGGGTTTATATTTGTTATTTGAAGTTATGATATCAAACTAAACAAAAAATTTAATAATAAATGAGATCGATAGTTTAAAATAACCAAATGATCTCACATTATTTTTATTTATTCTTACAAATAAAGTTAACCAAGGGGCAGGAATGATATATTTAAAATGCACAATCTACGTATTAATACATGAATAATAATGAAGTAATATTAAAAGTCAAAGGCATGTCTTCCTTATTATAAACAAGTTAAATATTGGAGTATGTGTGTGTGTTAAACATTTTTAAATTCTTGTGTTGTTAGTTTATTTTATTTTAATTTTGCTTTTCCAGTTCACGATCCCGATGTAATCAGTTCATTCTTAACCTTAATATTTTATACAGAACTAAAAACATTCGTAATAAATTTAACTAAATGCCAAACTATTTTTAACACAGTTTTTCTAGTATTTTAATTTGATTACAATTATTTTTAATTAATTTACTATTATTCATTATTAAAAATGTAAATAACATAAAGTTTTTGATAGTTTTTAGGAAAAAATGTAATTCCATTTTTAAATTCTCATTTGTACAAAATAAATAGATTTTCACTTATAAAACAATTTCGAACATCAAAATATTATTTTTCTTTATCCTCAAAATTGTTTGATTCTGCTTCCTATATTAGCAGAAATATTTGTTGCAAAATTATTTTTAGAAGCCATGGTGAAGATAGTAATATTATTAGATACTAGATTATTTCCCACTCAAAGATATTTTATTACACAAAAACAGGCATGCCACATTAAAGGGATCATTTTTTAGCTTAATATATAAGCACGATATGATGAAAGAACATTATTTTCTACTCACATTATCTCCTTAACAAATTTGTCTTCCTTATTGGGACTTAGATATCATTAATTATTGGTCGTAGCACTTGCTGTTATGGCCTTACTTATGGTAATTCCACATTGAAGGAATGGATTTGTCTCTTTCTTTAAAAAAGCGTAGAATAACTTTTAATACTTTCAAAACGTTAAATTACTATAAGTCCTTGAATCAGTTTTTGAAAACCTGAAAAATTTATATATTTTTTTCAAAAAGTAAAAAGCTTAAATATTTATCAACTAAATTTATTTAAAAGATTTAATACTTTAATAAAAAGATATCCAAGAGTATTAAAATTAATGTAATTTGTTATTTTTACAAAATATTATTTATTTTATTTATAAGTACCCAAATTCAAATAATGGACTCACTTTTCTATGCGCATATTGGTTGATTGGTTCTTATCACCAAAGATCTGACGGAGTCAGATCCTTGGATCCTTTATCCATAAATCCATTGACGAGTAGTAAGCATATACGCATATTGAAATGTGCTTTATTTGGATGAAAGCTTTTATTGTGAAAGATTTTAATGTTTGCAGATGATGTGGAGAATTTTAGTCTCTTTTAGGACGAGTGCACTAGATTATGTAAAATTTCAGTACTATACATCAGTACTTGTGTATGACCTCTTAAGAATATTTATATATGATAAATTTGTGTTCTGTAAACGAAATTATTTTCAGTATATTTCTTTATAAATGATCTTTTACCGTACAATAAGTGAAATCATCATAAAACGGAAACTTAAAAAAATGATTGAACCAAATTTATTTTTTGGAATAACTAGAAATATTTATCTAATTTTTCATTTTATATATCGTAGCAAATTCACTTTTCATATTTAGTTCTTTAAAACATTACCAAATATCTCGAAATTTATATTGAAAGCATTATTGAACTCTATTTTCACTTCTAACCTAATTTAAAATGATTACTTTATATCACTTGCTTAATTTATCTTTAATAATTGAGAACATGTTTCTTGAATTTTACTCAGTTGTCGATTTGTTAAGTTTTGTGAAATAAACTAAATTGTTCTTTAAAAAATTATACTCATCAATCAATGGACATATTATTTTTGAATGAGGAATTTAATTTATTTAGTTTATGTAAATCTGTGTAAAGTGTTTTCTGGTATCCATACATGATATAAATTTCTTTTAAAATGCAGTGACAGAAATCTCTCGTTTTATCATTTTGCATTTAAATTGTGAATATGTAAAAATGCATACAAAGATGTTTCATAACTGATAACTTTGTTAATAAGTATTATATAATAATAAAGGATAATACTGAAAATATTTTACATGATAAACGAGAATTTGCCTATGAGACTAATATTTGAAAATGTACAATCGAAAAATGAATACAATGACAGCAAATGTCAAAATTTATTGATAAATCAAATATAAAGTTAAATCTTTAAGATTATGATAAATTGTTCCTTCTTTAAGCCAAACTTTAGAACTCTTAAGCTCTTTGAAACACGAAGTTCAAACAACAATGAGACCGATTATTTAAAAGTTAATTCTTTAAGCTAACAATGGGAATTAGATAATGGCGAGCAAAGTGCATCTTTAATGATCTTAAGTACTGCGAATTTATTTATTTAATAACTAGATAAACATTTGACAGTGACTAATGTTTATCAGGAGAAATTTTATCATTCCTTATCTTGCATGCCACCTTATTCATAATCGAATTTGATATTTAATATATCTGAACACTAAAGAAAAATTGCTAATAACATTTTTTGTAGATTGCTCTTCATTAGACATTAGTTTAAAATATTTCTACTTATCAACGTCATAAATTAAAAATTTTTTGAAAAGTATACAAAATGTTAATTTACTTGTAATTCTATGTACTTCTTAAAATCTTTGATAGTTAAAAGTTTCTAAATTATTGTTATTTATGTTCCTCATCTTATCATTCACTTAAGTAAAATATAATATCTTATCTAATATTCAGAATTATATATATATAATTAACGATGAATATGTTATTTAAAAATTATTTTAATCAATATAATATCTAAACGTATTCAGGAAAATATATTATGAATATAAAGTTATATTGTTAATTTTATTGTTACTTTATCAGATTTTAAATTTAATAAATAAATATGATTGTTCTCAGTATGAGTAAATTTTAATCACTCTTTTCATCTCATCTGCATACTAAATCAAATTTCTAATATAAAGGTACTCAAGAACTTTTAACCATTTCTGAAAATATAAAATGTACTTCATTTTAATTCCCATTAATTATTTTTCAATAAAACATAACTTATTAACGTTAAGTTTAACGCTAGCAATATACATTTCACAAAATATTTTAATAAGTATTATAAAAAATACAAACTATTTTAAATAAATGATTACAATAATTTTCGTTGAAAAGATTTGCAAAATTTTAAAAAGGAAAATCTTTAATTAAAAATCTATTGAAGTAGAGAATAATTTTTATTGAAAAATATACAAAAAGTCGAGTCAGAGGTTTTAAAATTTAATTAGAATACTTTCAGGAAGATATTTTATTCAATTAATTAGAATGTTTATGAAACTTAATTAGAATGTTTTATGAAAAGATGTTATTTTATTTATAAAATGTTAGAGCTATTATTATTAGAATGACAAAAAATATAAAATATTATCAACGACAATTCACGATACATTTTAAAACATGTTAAATTATTTCTAACTCTTTCTTCAGTTTAAGGCCTTGTTCTTTCTACTAATCATAACCGACTCACTACTTTTCAAATTAAAAATGAAAGTTATCTTTCTAAACATATTTTAATTTCTAATGTACTATTATTATTTTTATGCGCAAATTAATAAACATAATTTCATGCTATTTTCACCCATTTGCTACTAGTTTTTCCCCTCCACTTTATGTCACTCATAGTAATATTTATACTTTTGAGGACATACAATTAGGAAGCATTGAATGAGACTAATTTGTAAAATTACAAAAGAATGAAAAAAGGATTAATTTATTTTTCGAAGACTGTTACCATACATTCCATATTTTAATGGAGGAAATTTTTGTTAAATTAATCATTTGATTTAAAAAGTCCTAATTTATTCCTGTATATTCCATCTTATAAAGTTGGTTGTTTCAGTTTTCGCGAATATCAATAGATAATATGTAATTACTATCCATTCCTTTATAATTCGAAAGATTAAGTAATTTGGGATTTATTTACTAGAGACACACATTAAAGAGTAAAGTAATTATAGTAATTATTTAGCATTTAGTGGGATATGAAATATAAAATACAAACTTCATTTCTTGAAGTAAATAAACATAGTATGTTATCCATGAATATTTCCAATGAATGCTCTTTAAGATGTTCATAAATATATAATGTATTTTTATTTTTGACAGTTACATTTGTCTACCTAAAATAAACTATTAGTTAGGATCAGCATCTCCCAGTTTTCAATAAATACGCATTTATTATATTTTCACAAATAATAAAATAATTAAAATGTTTTTAGTTCTATAATATTAAAAATATTTATTGAGTAAGGTGGCTTCTTTCTAAAAAAAAGAAAGCAAACAATATTGCAACCTTTGTGTGTGAGAGACATTAAATAAATACAATCTTACGAAAGAGTATTAATATCAGAGTATATTATTTGAACTAAATAGATTAGAGTTATATTAATGGTAGCCTTACAGTTTTGTAATCATTATTTTTCAAATTTAGTTGGTACATTTTACAGTTTTCAATCAATTGTAAAATGTTTAATCCATTACATCGATTCATTTCATATATTAATTATAATAATAAAAAAACTTTCTGATATAGCCATATTCATTTATCCTTTAAAAACACATAGTTCATTTGAAAATGGGAAACATTAAGCACACAATATAAAATTTTGCATTTGAAGTCTAGTAAGGCTCATAATAATTCAAAAGATTTGTTCGGTATTTATAGTACTCCAACAAACTCGATTTAGAATTTGAATACTTACACACAAATAAAGCTATGGTAAATGTTTCTTTTTTAAAAGAAATTTTAAGGACATTCATAAAATTATGTATATTGTGCAAGAAACCTAAGATGAAATAATTGGCAGTATATTGTAGTATTTTTGAAAAGCAAGAACAAATGAAATTTCTCATATCAATATGTAAACAAAAGTTAAATACATCAATTTTGTTTTGAATTTCAAACAATATTCAAATTAAAGTACCACGATATAAACATTAATGAAAAATCACAATAAGATTATTCGTATTTTGTTTGATTGGTTATTTTACGATAGAGTAAATATTTCTTTACATAAAGTATTAATAGCTGACTTATACATGAATTACTCAAAATAACATGCATTTCATCTATCTGAAAAATACTTTCATTCTATTCGTAATCCATCTCAATTTTCGCAAGTAACTGAACTGAGAAGTGTATTTCATTATCAAAATCATGTTTAAACTACAACCTTTTAAAATTTTATGTGTCTCTGTTTTAAATGTAAGGGAGAATTTTACAAGCAAATAAATTTTTTCTATTTAATATTTCTTCTCACTCAATAAACAATTATTCTAACCTTAAATAAGGAATAAAAATTCTATTTTACATGTGACACAAAGATGCATTTATTATATTTTCAGAAACAAGTTTTTTTTATATTTTCCGAATCTAAAGCTAATAGGTATTGTAATTATTTTTATTTTAGTATTATTCTTGGAAAATTTCAACATTTGTCCAATTATTTTTAATAGAACAAACATCTATAGACCATATAAAACAAGGTACTTTTAATTTATTGTTCTAATTTCACAACCTATAGCTCAGATATAAAATTGATTCACAAGTGATCAGCTTGTAAATCATCAATGCTTTTGGAAATTTTATGCTCCTCTCTTGACTACAGCTTTATAATCGTTTAGAGACAACGTGAAAATTTTCTGAAATTTTGTTTTCTCTATAAGAAAATACAAGAAATTTTCTGACTTCGTATTTATATACCAATGATGAAACTGTAAGTACAAATATCAACTAAACTTAGGAATGCGACTTTCAATATTTGTAAATATAAATTCTTAGTTGTAAAATTAAATACTTTTCTTCAGCAGTTAATGAATAAACAGATTATAGAACATTTCAATAACTTTTGTTTGTTCTAAAGATATATTGCTGAAGGACTTGTCAAAAGAAGTTTAATGAAGTAAAACAAACACAGGTTATATTTCATTTTGTCATCTATATATTAAATAGTATTATCCATGGAAATTTTATCTATATAGAAATGAGTTTCAAACATGTTATTATAAAAATGTACAATTGATAAGCTGGAATAAGAATTCCGAATAACATTGCTAAGTTTTTGGAAACAATTTGATTGGTTGAATAAAATACTCTTTAATTTATCATAACTTTATTTTCTATGAAAATTCGTAAGAAAAAAGTCATACGATTTGCACATTTAAAAGTGAAACAACTGAGCTTTCTGATTTTAATTCCACCTTTAAGAAATATCAAAATACTAGAATACCATCAATTTAAGACGTGATAATGACATATTTTAAATAATTTATAATTTTAGTAATTAAAAAGAAAAAACTAATTTCATGTTCAACAGTATTGTTATTTAAATTAAAATTTCTAACCGTTCATAAAACAATTAAATAAGTAGAATTTCATTCTTTTTCCTGAAATAGGGAAATTAAAGGAGTGCTTGCCAGGTAAATAAATAGATTATTAAGGGCCAGTAAATATTAATATAAAGAGAAAATCTCAAATTTTTAAATCCATATGATTACATTAATATTTCTTGGTCTTCTTTTTTTTTGTTTCAATTAATGAGAATGAAAAAAAATTAAAGTAAAATTCATAAACATTTTGAATGATATAGTTCAAACCAATGTATACACATAAAATCAA